>JARHVA010001312.1:942500-1545000 GCA_037957365.1 Torreya grandis
ACCTTGAAGTATTTTCATTTCCTCCAAAAATTTAATTCTTTGAACATGCATCTCTTTCCAAAATATCCCTCTATAGGTTTTATTGAGGTTAACAAACTATGCAAAATGGGAACTATTGCATCTTCAGAGTCATCATTGATGCTTGGATAGATGCCTCAAAAGGTTGTTGTATTGAAGGATAACATCACAAATCCTTCAAATTCTTAGACTAAGAGTCTCACCGGGTGTGCCAAAATTGTTATCATTTGGATTTTCACCCTTTGAGGATATGCCTAAGCTCTCCTCATCCAAGTGGCACAATGGAAACACCTCTAGGCTTGTGGGTAGCCTAAGGATGAGGTGAATCTCTAGATAGGGCTAGCTCCCTTAATGTACCACTTTGGATTATAAGTACACCTAAACTTTGGGGGGGGTGGAGGGAGAGAGATAATTGAAAGCAAATTATTCTAAGGGGGTGGTACACCAAATAATATGATGACTTCCAACCAACATGTTACACATGAGAAAAAAGGACAAACCAAACCTAAACTCCTTCAATCTGTATCTTCTCACATCAATAATACTACTAATTTTTACCTCTTCATGTCTATTCAAAGTGTGTTCTACTTAAATGTTAGATATTTCTTAGTGAAGACCATGGATTCCTTAGCATGTTGACTCATTATTTAATCCTATTTGTAATTATAAATATTCTTCTTGTAGGGCATGTGAAGTGTTCTACGAAATGTCAAGGATTGAGTGAGTTAGTCTATTCATGAGTGCCATTCAAGGCCTCTTGTCTAGTCCTCCTAGCTTTGCACATTCATCCATAACCTCATAATGTAACATTGATGTGAGAAGATGTAGATTGAAGGAGTGTATGTTTGATTAGTCCTTTGTTCTCATGTGTAACATGCTGCTGGTTGGAAGTCATCATCTTATTTGGTGTATCATCTCTCTTATAATAGTTTGATTTTAGTTATCTCTTTCCCTTCCCCCCCCCCCCCAAAAAAAAAAAAAAAAAAAGTTTAGGTCTAGTTGCAGTCCAAAGTGGTACATCAAGGGAGTTATCCCTATCTAGAGATTCACCTTGTCCTTAGGCTACCCACAAGCCTAGAGGTGTTTCCATTGTGCCACTTAGATGAGGATAGCTTAGGCATATCCTCAAAGGGTGTAAATCCAAGTGACAATAAGAACATTGTAATCATTGCACAACAAAAAACAAACACATTCAAAACAAACTAAAAATAAATGTCACTAATTCATGAGGTGGCCCTATTGCTAGTCACAGTTGAGAGGTCATTGTTTAACCTCGTTCCTCCATTACCTCCATCATCCTATTTGATTCACTTATAAAATTTAAATTTGAGTATTAAATTTAGAATGTCCACCCTATACAATGGATGTCATGTACAATTGATAATACATCCAATTATAATTGAGGTATTTAAAAAAAAATGACACTTTTGACAACTAAAATTACTGAATAAAATATAACTATGAATGGATTTTTAAACCTAATAAGAAAAATAAATTGAATATTAATATTAATAAATAAATAAATTATTATTATTTTTAACTTCAGACACTAAAATACTCGCCTAAATATTCAATAACTAATCTTTATGTTTATGACATAATTAGAAACTAAACAACTTTAAGCTAAACTAGTATGGACGTAAAACTAAATAATATAAAAACTATGTGAAAATTAATCGACTCTATTTAATTAATCATGACCTAAAATAGTGACTTGAAAAATAAAATTATAGATTATTTGATGACATTGAAGATATTGAGAGAGTAACAACGTGGAAGTGGATTTAATGTATCTTCACACAATTATTGTCAAGTAAAGTTTCCATGTTTAAGATGTTGAGGAGTGGTGGCGTTTCCATGTTGAAGATGTTGAAGTTGAGCAAAGGGTTTTGAAGGAACAAAGATTAAGGTTTTGTATAACGGGAAAAATGAATACACAGAGAGCATACATGATAATATGCATGGATTTATGATGTGGAGAACAAAAAGGAACATGGATTTAATGCTTTAATAAATAATTATCTGACCTTATCCAAATTCTGTTGGGAGATGTGAAGTAACTGGCATAGGAATAAGAATAATTATTACTTGCTAATCAACATCACTCATCATCCATTCAATCATAAATCATGCTGATGATTTATCAAAGAAAACATCCACTCATCATAAATTGAATAATCAAATCAGGTGTAATGCTTTTATAATTAGTTTCTAATGCCAAATCTTCCCCTTCCACAGACATATCAACATAATATAATCCACTAACACATCTCATACGACTGAGGATAAAATCTCAAGCAAGGCAAAAACTTACACTGATGTGCAAGAGATAAATTATCTCAAGAATGAAACAAATGACTATCACATATATTTCATGGTGTTGTAGATAAAAATGCATGTTGGAGTTAAATAACCCAACATTTGAAGATAAGCAACCACTTTAGAGTGAATTCAATTATGTATGTAATTATTTGGAATGCTTGCTATGTATTCTTATTTCTCCCAAATTGTAAAATCATGATTTGATTTGATATAAGATGGTTGATAGAATGTAATAAAATTGAAAAGCATTTTTTTTTATCTTTTCATAGCTTAATACCCTCTTAAAAATCTCATTGTTCAAATGAAAAAGATAATATATGGATCTAATACCAGATCATATTTTTGGAATAGATTATCAAAGGTTACCATGCAAAAATAATATGACTACACAAGAAATTCATAAACACTAATAATAAATTACTTCTATTGTGGTCATTTAGGATATCTAACATATAAAAGAGTTATATATAAATAATGTGATATGATCCTACAAAGGAGGAGTTAATACCAACCTTCAATCCCTTAGCTATCTCCCCTAATCTCTCATATCCATAGTCTTACTCAATAAACCTAGAAACACTCATAAAGACTAGAGAGGTGAGTTATAGTTATAACTCACGTACATCTAATACATAATCATGTATTAGTATTATTCTTACTCACATATTATCTCAACTAACTATGATTTGTTAATAAGAACTCATTTACATTTATTTATTTAACACACACACATAATATGATATTGCAACTATTCAACACTAATTTCATAACACATTCATATAGTGAAAGAACACAACTTTTAGAATCACACACTATGTGTCTTGATTTCCTTTTTTGGAGTATTAGATATGTAGGCATTGGTTAATAATCATTGGGAATGATTTGGGTTAGCTCAATGCAACTACATTTATTCTCATATTACATTTTTCTATCCTTCACAAAGAAAAATATCCCAGGACCAACATGTTGGGGATTATTATTTATATTGGGTAAGATACTATTTACATTGGTTGATTATTTATCATGTGGTAAATAACACTTACTAGTTTTTTGTATTACCTAAGATAGTGGTTATTTGTTATTTTACCTTCCTATTTATTAGGAAGTTATTTTGGCTATTTTTTAGCTATATAATAACCAATGTATTGTTAATTTTATATGCATAATATAATATTATTATTATGTGATTTGATTATTATTATCTATATACATTTACCTTGATCATCCTTTGCATATTGAATGATTTAAATCATTGAATAATCTCCTTCTAGAGTTATTAGTGGTATTAGAGTAGAGAACGGTTAGTCATGAGAGTTTATGAGGATAAATTTGTTTCATAGTCATTAATTTTAATACTTGATTTGACCTACGAAGATATGCAATACAACACTATAGTCTTTTTGTCATAATCTAATTATAGTTACCGTAGACTCCATGTGGTGGCCTCCTCACATCATGTACACCTACACCTGATAGATTTTTTGGCAAAATCTATGGGTAGATTTAGTGCAACCTTCTCCCAAACTTTGACTCATACTCCTGACCTATACCATAGTTTGGTCTAGTACATAAAGTTGTTCCTAGATTACTTTTGCATTCAATTGTATGATTTGTATTGAGTAATTGGTATATTTTCATGCATCACAATTGTGTTCTACTTTGCATTGGATCTTGGTTTGATCATGCTTATACCCATCACTTTGCATCCTTATCACATTTAGCTACATGGTTTATTCAAAATCTATGGGTAGATTTAGTGCAATCTTCTCCCAAACTTTGACTCATACTCCTGACCTATACCATAGTTTGATCTAGTATATGAAGTTGTTCCTAGATTACTTTTACATTCAATTGTATGATTTGTATTGAGTAATTGGTATATTTTCATGCATCACAATTGTGTTCTAATTTTCATTGGATCTTGGTCTGATCATGCTTATCCCAGTCACTTTGCATCCTTCTCACATTTAGCTACATGGTTGATTTAAAAACTTATTTATTTATGTGATTAGCAAAATTCATCTACCATTATTTGGGTCCTATAAGCTCTTTAAATTTTGCTTCGATGCCAAAATAGTTCAAGATATCTTCTTTCTATAAGTTATCATCCTTTGCTTATAATGTAGAGTCAAATTTAGTTTATTCTCTATTGATTCATGTGTTCAAAGTCCATAATTTTGAGTCATTATAATAGTTTTATATGCCCTCATTTAGTTTTCTAAATTTAGTGGTTAAATTTTATTGTATTTATGGTTTAAGTATATTTTTTATAGTTCATAAATAATAAGCATTTTTAGTGTGTTTTATTATTTGATATTTTTATGTTATAAGAGTTGTTTTGTGTCTAATAGTGGTTTTATGCAATGAATATAAATATTAAGAGTCTCTTGCATTAATTAGGTCATTAAATCCAATCTTTATTTGGATTTTATAATTGAAGAGTCAAAATTTTATTAGTAGGTCATTAATGTCATTAAGTGTCTTAGTTTATTTTGTTATGTAAAAGAGTCAATTGTGAAAAATAATTATCTTGAGTCATATTTTGTAAAAGTATGCATTCTCAATTTAAACCATCATCCTTAATCAATGAAAATTATGAGAGTGTCATAATGGAAAAGTTTAGTCATGTTGAAAAGTTTGAGGGAAAATATTTCCACACATGGAAGGTAAGAACCTAGTTATTCCTAATCAACAATTTTCTTTGAGATTTTGTTGATGAAAAAGTGAAGAAACAAAAAGATGTAGAGGAAACATAAGAATAGGAGAGTAAGGATTAAAAACCTATAAAAATCATTTGATTGGGACCATCTAATGCTTATTTTCATCATATAGAGTTGTCTAAATCCTTTAATACAATTTGGCAAGCATTAAAAAAATTATTTGGTTCATATGCTGGAAGCATGTCAATAACATCAAAACAAATATTGTTCAACCTCAAGATTGAAGAAGGTGGCAACATGGTGGAGCACATTAATAAGTTTCAATCCATATCAAATTAGTTAGTTTTAATTAAATTTGATGTACCTATTGATGATGTGAAATTTGTTTTACTAAATAGCATAACAGCTAGTTATTCTAATATGGTTTTTACATTGAGTAAACTTAATCTTAATTTGAAATATATTATTTATTCTTTACTTGAGGAAGGAAAAATAACTATGATTGTTGAACCAGAGCAAACTAAAATGTATGGTAGAAACAAGAAAGATAAGGCATTTGTTAAGAAAAAAATTAAATCCTCTTTCAAACATGGATCAACTTCTAAAGATACAAAGAAATGACTTACCTATTTTTATTGTAAATAAATTAGTCATATATCTATGAATTGCATGAAAAGAGCACAAGATTTACTTGATAGAAAACTACAAGATAATGGCATGGTTGCTGATAAAGAAGAAGAGAATGAAGAGGAAGGAAATATTACTCACATAGAAATAAAAGTGATGAAGATTATCTCTATTAGATGATTTTCTAAACAAGGTTAGAGGAAATAGAATAAGGAATAATTTTAGCGACCTCTCATCATTTATCAACAATGGGGCCACACTTCTGATAGGATGGCTTATTTTTTAATTTTTGGGTGTGTAAAATAAGAACTTATGTAGTCAATTCCTATTTACTTATGAGTATTTCCAATGTAGCCCATTTTGTAAAAATCATGATGTAAAGGTTATTGGTAAACCTATGAAAAACCATTGGGTAAAGGATATTGGTGAACCTAAAAAACCAATTATGTAAGGTTTATGGTGAACCTACAAAACCATTTGTGAAAGGTTATTGGAACACCTTCAAAACCAATTAGGTAAGGTTGTTTGTCTAATTCTAGTAAAACCATTAGAGGATAAGTGTGGAGGATGAACATAAGTGTATATCTTTATTCATGCCTGGGTGTTGGTTGTATCCATCCATGAAATCCACTTGTAAGAATACAGTGTGTTAGAGTTTTATGCAACCCTAATGATGCACAATTGAATAATTGATAATGAACACATAGATATGGCATGCTGCAATCAAAGAATGAGATATGTTTTAACATGTAAAAAATAAGAGGGGAGGTGGAGAGAATGTTATGGATTAGTATTTACATTGGGAAAACTACTATTTTCATTAGTTGATTATTTACCATGTGGTAAATAACACTTACTAGTTTGTTGTATTACGTAGGTTAGTGGTTAGTCTATTATACTTGTAAAATCCATTATCGGGTTATTTGTTATTTTACTTTCCTATTTATTAGGAAGTTGGTTTATCTATTCCCTTGGATATATAATAACCAGTATATTATTTGTTTGATATGCATAATATAATATAATTATTATATGCTCTGATTATTATTCTCTCTATGCATTTTACTTGATCATCTTTTGCATGATTGAATGAGTTAAATCACTGAATAATATCCTTCTAGAGTTATTATAGCATTAATCTCATGTCACCTATATCTAATAAATTTTACCAAGGCCTAATGTTAGTGACCCTATGTGCGGTTAATTTATTTTGAATTGAATGAATCAAACTCATAGATCTAAACTATTGAAATTAATATATAGAAAATATATAGATATGAAAGTGAAATACAAAATTTATAAAATTAAAAAATAGATAAATATAGTGAATAGGCCTACATATATGCAAAAATCTCTAAAATAGATATAATTCTAATGATGTAGGTTGACTATGACTAGAAACTAGTTAAAAATATGTGTAAACTATGCCATATTTGAAAACATGAATTTAAATTACATTGGGACAAGTTTATAGGATGAGGATAATAACACACTACATAATTATATATTTATAATGGCTACATCTTAGCTATCTGTGTGCCTGATGTTTTCTCTAGGTCTATGTGACTGTCTACAAGGGTTTACTAATTAATCATGTGTCCTAAGTTTCCACATAAAAGACCTATAAAACATAACCCATAGCTCCTACACAATAAACACAATAGAGATCCAATTATAAAATGTGGGAATAGGATTAGGGGAATAACTGAGCTACCTTTTTAAAACCCTTTGTAATCTGAGTGTTATCTACATAGCTCAAATGAGCTTCAAGCTGATGTATTTCTCCCTCCTAGGATGAGTCTGTGATTTATGATTATGAAACTATATGAATATAACTATAATATTGATTTTAAAATATTAACAATGGATTCTATCGACTTCTAATAAAATATATTTATATTTGGCCTATGCTACTAGAATGCAACATAATTAAAATGGGAATAAATAGTGCTCTTTTGCTCAATTTGTATAGAATTACTAAGTAATTACTTGATGTGTTTGGAGAAGACTTGATGTGCTTATATAGGGTAATATTTCTTATATTTCTACTTACAAACCTTCCTAAATATATGGGAGGAGGAAAATAGAGTGTTTTAAATTTAAAAATTTATCATTGGAATGTGGGAGACAATGTTACACTAGTGGGCACGGACACACTATGGACCTATTTAACCTAGTGTGGTAATGTCCTAGAAGTATTAAGACTATTGGAAAATTTCTAATAGGAATCTATAAGCAAAATATGGATGTCTTAATGATGTTCTAAGTATTTGGAAGATAATTTTAGAGTAGTGTACACCCTTATAGGGATTATTATAGGTTAGTAGAATGATGAATAGGCCAAGTGAGGTAAGGATGTCAATATTAAACATTGGTAATCACTTATTGATTAATTTTAAGTGTGTAAAACATGAATAAAGACATATTTATAGATCCAAAAAAATCATAGGCCTTGTTTTAGCCTATTCCTTCTATCAAAATACAATCATCATCAACTAATCAAATAGTGAAGTTAAGTATCTTGATCTCCTTAGTACTTTGTAAATATATAAAATTTAATTATCAAGTTAGTTCCAATTTTTTAAATTAAGATTTACACTTGACTTCCATACATTACAATCTGAATTAATTATTTTGGTTTATCCTATTTTGATTCACATTAATCTAAAGATAGAGAGAAACATATTGGTGAGGCTGTATATTTTTTGAGCATTGCCAAACCCTAGGTTTCCCTTAGGATTTCATACTTTTTTATAGGGTTTTTAATATTTCCACCTTAGGGTTTTATTTTTAGATCTTTAAAAAAAAAATTCCCTCACATTACAAATTACATATGACATGAATAAATTAGAATTATTTATATTGGTTTACTTAAGTCACGATTGTGATAATTTCATATTCTTCTAATTTTATCTATATATTTTGGATTATATCTAAGTTTAATAATAAGGCTCAATTTAATTATGATTCATTTTTAGCCATTATTAATTCATAGTATTGTATCCAACCCGAGTTGTTATTTTTTATCACTAGACACAAAAGGGTATGCTTGAATCCTTTTGTTTCTCCTCCACCTATATCTCAACATTGTACTATCTAACATCTCATCCCTGTTATTCTTGCATGGCTTATATTTGGAATTGTAGTCCATGCTATCAATACTAGATGAGGTAAGGTACCATAAAATAGAGGCAATCAACATGTTACTTCTCAACCCCTTCCACCTCCCATGAGGCAAGCCAATCAACCTAAAGAGTATAAAAACATTGTTCAATTAAAAAATATCCATTCTAAGATTTATATCCTTGATTTAATAAAAAAATCAATTGTTTTACAAGATGATGTTTTATATGCAACATTGCATGAAACAAATCTTCCTAGTACTGCATAACTAACTTGGTTTTATTCTATCATGAATACATTAAAGGTTTTTGGCAAAGTTATTAACTTTGAGATAGAGGATTGACCTCCAAAGTACACTATTGATTAAAATTTTCCATTATTCATTCAAGTTGAGGTTCAAACCAAAGGAGTCAAACTTGTGTCGATAGATAATGGTTTAGGTTTGAAAATTTAAAGTGTTACTTTATTACCATAAACAAGCATAAATATGGATTTTATTCAAAATTCATATCAAATTATAAGAGGATTTTACAACTCCTCAAGTCAAAAACTTGGGACAATATCATTGGATATAAGATTAAGACCCAAGATGATATGAACATTATTTTAGGTCATGCATAATACTTTATTACACTAAAATATAATTTTGGGGTGACTTGGATACACTCCATGAAAGCAATACAATCCACATTTCATAGATGTATTAGATTAATACATGATGGATATTTATATTCATTTATTACAAATGAAAACACATTTAAATATTACATGAGGAAACATGATACTAATGAATAACATTTTTGGGATTATTAGATAATACCACAAGTTCAAATTATCCCATGGGATTAGAGGTATACATATGAGGTGGGTGAATCAAGTAAATTAAATGGAAATGAACTATTTAGACATATAAATAAATCTTAAAAGTAGCACCACAAGTTAACATAGAGCAACAAGACATAATTCTAGATCTCTATTTCTTCATTAATTTAGAAAATCCTATTTGTAAAGTTGAATATTAGTATGATATTGATAAGGATGATATGCACAATCCCAAATATGACACATTATCTTATCCTATTAATCGATATGAATACTTGTCTCATAATATGTTCTCACCCACTAGTTGAGGAGAGTATCAATATATTTAATATATAGAGACCATTAATAATGTAAAGTCGTATACTCAAGAAAAATATTTAAATAACAAAGGAAAGGATATAATAAAATATACTTAGTACATTTAGAATACAAATCAATGTTATAATATTATATCACACCATGATTCTCCTATGATACAAGCATTACTAGGGAAATGTTTTTTAAAATCAAGTATGCCTTAGGAACAAGAGCAATTGAATATTTTAAATTCTACTAGAATTTATGGGAATAATTTAGTAAATAATGTGTAAATTTTAGATACATAATCATTTATAATTAATGATTAATTTTTTTATGCATAAAGTTAATAATATTCAAAGTGTAATTTTAAGATAAATGCTTCGAAACAAGTTAATCACTTTACTTCCAATGCATCCTACAAATAAATCACTATATTATTAATCTTATCATATAATTAATGGTCACAATAGATATTATTTTTTTAATTACACAAAAAAATTCACAAATGAGTTATGATGGAAGTAAGCTAATCACCAACCAACCATGATACAAATAAGGTCAATACAATTGCACAATGAAGGAGGTTCATATTAATTGATAACAAACTCACATTTAAATACCCCAATAATTTTAGAGATAAATTCATCATGTTTGATTTATTATTCTCTTTATTCTTCTATTTTGACATACATGTGTACATATGCACTTGTATAAACCATTCTTCTAACCCTTGTATTTTTTTCATTTTGCATTCTCCTTTTGAATGTTTAACTTGATCTAGACATCCATTAAATTTATCCCACAATGATTCTAGTGCACATCCTTTGTAACATCTTACTTACACACTCTTTCATATTGACTATTTATACAAGGTACGACTTACATTGAGCTTACATAATGACATACATTTATAGATACACATTACATGAGCACACATTAATTCTCAATTATTAGGGTCATGGATATATTTTTATTCATATATGCTATTGATATAGATGAATTTGATTCATACATATAGTGGGGGCATATTACTTAATTTTACTTCCACCACATAGCCATACTATCACATCTAGTGCACACTATGCCTTCACATATGTTATAGATTATTCAAATCCCTACGATTATTATATTTTAAAATAATTTCTATTTTCCCTTATTTAGTTATTTCAATGTATGCAAAAATTATAAATATATTTAGGAAAATATTAAAAAAATAAAATATTCAAAAATAAAAAGTCAAGACCTGAGCATGACATGAGCTACTAGATTATTTTATTTACATATGTTATTTATCACATATTTAGTATATGTCATATTATTTTGATATAAACATGCATTTGATGACATATATGAGTGTGATTTTGGATATGCATATCACACATGGACACAAACATGTTATTCCTTTCCTATACCTAGTGACCATGCCAATATTAGGGAATCTACTTTCATAGGTTAGATTATCATAGCTTATATCTTTCTATGATCTCTTTGCCATGTTGAAATACATATATTGCTTATGAATGCATTATTAGATACCCATTTATCATATATTTATAAATGAGATATTTTACTTTAATATGATGTGATAATGACATATGGATAGTGTAGACTTGTTTTCACTAGTTTTATGATTCATGGATGTTGTTACTTATACATAATAGGTTCTATATTATTATCTATTGTGTGTGGCCCTTTGAATTTTTTTGTGTCTCCTTATCCTTGTTTTTTGAAGAACTTTTTCCCTTTATAATTGGATCCTTAGCCTAGTTTGTCATGTCATTCATTCCCATTATTTCTTGTAGCATTTGTGCCCCTTGTTTATGGCTCCTTAGCCTTTCTTTTTAGTGACATGTTTATGTCCCTTGTTTATGGCCCCTTGGAATTATGTGTTAATTTATATACTATTGTGTGATATTTCATGTTAATCTTGTTGATCTTATGTGATCACTATGTTTTCAAGTGGTATGATCCATATCATGCACCTCTCCTTTATGTGTTGTGTCATGATTTATATCATGCACTTCTTTACCATGTAGACTTATTTATTCTGAGTTAAAAATATGGAATTCCTAGAAACATATAACTTAGCATACCAATTATATTCCCTTGCATTACATATGCTACATACATGTATTAATGTTATATACAATACCATGATGACATACTCTCACATGTTGACATGATTTTTACATGACATGTTACATTTCACTTCTCTTTTGAGATGAGTGATTTATAATATCTATCCATCACCTCAAAATGAGGGCATATTTATGAGATTTTTCATATAGATTAAATCCTCCATGAGTGGTTTTGCATAAATTATACAGATTTCAAAAATCAATATTAGATGGGGATAATTATTTAGTTTTCAAACAATTTTTGGGGTATATGAAAGGTATTTGTACTCAATTTTAATCTTCATGGGTGACATATTTCATATTGATACATATTTAAATAAATTTTGGGGCATGTGTAGGGTGTGTGTACTCTATTTTATAAGACAAATTTAGTTTGGCATGATGTTGGTTTATGCACATATAAACTATTTTATATTTAATTGAGAATGATGTTGGCTCATGCACACATAAATTATTTAAAATTCTAGGTGGGTATGATTCTATGTCATTAACATTATGAAAATTTATAATTGGAACCGATTCATTAGGGCATGCTGCTATTTCATGCACATTTACGCATGATATTTTAGTGTAATTATTTGTAAAATATTTTCTAGTGTGAAGCAAAATTTAATCTATAAGACCTCTACAACTAAAAATTCATAATTTTTGAGGTAATTTATGTTGAGGTTCAATGACACTCAATTTCCATGACATTACCCATAGCGAACCCATTATGTGATTCCCACATTATCATCTTGGGTTACAAGATTAGTGTTGGATTAGTTACATGTGGGTTGGGTACATTTGTCTTGTAATTCATTGAACTTCCATTAGTAAAATTCAAAATTTTGGATTTATTACCCTCAATTTATCCATATTATCTATGCATTTTATCATGGAATAAAAAATCTCTAATTATTTGAAAATGAAATATCCCCAACAAGTTATAGGGAAACACAATTTACTAATATATAAGTGTACTCCTTCCTTGATCTTTCAAGTTTTAAATTTCATTTTATGCACATTAGATAATACATTATCTTTGAAAGTATTTATTGGATCATCTTTCACATTTGAATCCTTATCCCAAATAAAACATGTGTTGTACACACTAAAATATATCTCTATCTTTTAACTCTAATATTTTCAACACATTGTAATATTATAATAAAAGAAGAGTATTTTTAGATACCATAATCTAGTAATTGACACTTGGAAATATCAATGTTGATCTACACTTATCCTACATGAATTATGCATCTCCAAAAAACTATTATTCACCATTCCCATACAACCACATGTTAGTTATAGATTTGATCTATCCAAATTGCTATCAGTCACCTACATGATTCTCTTATCTCTTCTGAATCAATTAAATATCATACTTAGACATTTATAGATCACCAAATTTACATTTTTGTCTCTTAGATAATAATTTCATACTTAGAAATTAATTTCAATGTTGTTGTCATGAGGCTAACATTACCACTATTCACATAGTAATGACTATTTATCAAAATAAAATTATTTCATTAGGTCAATGCATTCACCTAGCATGTTGGTGGAATGGAAAATTATCCAATTAAACATATATAAATATAAATCAAGGTAAATCTTATTGATCATCTATAAATCTCAATAACTTATCAAATACATTATTACACATTGAACAAACCTGCCCTATTCTTCACAAATCACAAATTAGTTACTAGGAGTAGCCATCATCCAAGTCTAAATCATATGAAGCTAGGTAGAGAGTCAACTTTGTCAAGATCAAACCTATATTTATAGGTGAATTCATATAGTGAAAGAACAAAATTTCATAATAAAACTAAGGGGAAGAACTACATGTGGTTTGACTTCCCTTTTAAGAGTATTGGATACATAGGTAATGGTCAATCATCAATAATGGTCACAAATATGAGCTCAACCCAGTTACACCTCTTCATATTTTTTAGTTTTTTATCTTGCACAATTAGACCTAGGAATTCAAGGATAAGGAAGCTATTTTTTTGAATTACACACATAATGAATGTTCAAATATCATATATATAGAGACACATTAGAAATACTCATAAAACTATATAGTCACAGAGAAGCAAAATATCCAATGATAGTAACATCATCCTCAGATCACCTAAATCTTATGGATTCATCCTATGCCTAGAGTTAATGATCCATGCACAATGAGACATAATTATAGATATGAAAAAATCATAGGCATTATTCTAATTCGTTCCCATTGTCAGATAATAGTCATAGTTAACTAGTCAAAAAGTGTTGCTAAGTATAATCAATCTCATTAGTACCTTCTAAATATAAAAAAATCAATTATCAAGTCAATAACAATATTATACATTAAAATTTATATTTGATTGCAATAAATTTATCATGTTATGATTCACATTAATTAAAAAATAGGGAAAACTAGTTGCTAAAAACTATGAGACAAGGGTGACTTATATTGCATTACATGCACACAAATCTTTTCTAATTAAGAAAGAGTTTAAAGGGGGAGAATCCTAAAGTGTTTAATAAAAATCATCGTTATTCCTCCTTACTAGAAAATGCTTATGTGATAAGTGGGTCACCTTGCATTATTGTTCTTACCAAAAATACATGAGGAAATAAAAGTCATTAGGATGATGATTAATTATGGAGGTCATCTTGAGATGAATTGAATACACATGAGCAAAAATCCCACAAAAATTACCATTATAATTAAACATTGCCATGAAATCCTTCAACTACCTAATAAAAATATACAGTTGGGTTATATTTGGGTTACTATTACATAGGTAATATTCTTGAGACAAGGTTGATTGTAGATGATATTTATGGATTATATAGTACCCTAATCTTTTACACTTGGAAAACTCAGACCTTAGCTATTCCTCTTAGTTCTGGACCTTTCTTGCTTTCAAAAGTCTCATTTTGACTCTATCTTATGCCCCTTGGCCTATATCTTAGTCTAACCAATTTTATGTTGATGACCCAGACCTTCTAGCTTGCCCAAAATGATGAAAAACTACTTATCTTACACCTTTGCAAGTTCTAAGTCTATACTTGCTTTCATGTTCTTTGGACACTAGCACCCTTGATGGACACCTACATCGATGTAGGTGTCCTGCTTTGACATAAGCCTCTATTGCTCTAAATTCATCTAATGTTAAAATTAAATGTATCTTAATGGTTAGTTTAAGTGATTTAATTTTAGTTATTTCTCCAAAGGGATTGATATAAGTACAAGATCAACCCTCATTCAATCCTCATATAGTAGACTATAAAATACCTAAAGTAATTTATCAAATCATTAAATCAAGTAATCGATAGATAAAATCTTCCTTATTTTCTCTTATTTTTATATTAATCATAGGGATAACACATACAAAGGTTTGGAGTATTGAAGGAGTAGCCTAAGAGCTCGATTTGCTAAGTTACAAGCTAGGTCACTATTGTACTTTCTTTTCACATATTACATGATTCACACACAATCCAACATGTAAGGCATAACTACATCCATCTAAGGCCCTCTTCAAAGTATTGTCTATGTAGGAAGCACTCATGACATAGAGGTATTTAAGGTTATCTTGACACTATGTGCACACTAACCCATTTTCCCCCAAGGTCACTATGAATATGAAAAACTAGAGTTTTTCAACTCCTTGAGGAATGATTATCCATGACCTAGATATGAATGAACTAAAATGAAGGCAAATACAAACCCAAAAACATCTAGGTGGTCTCATCCTTTTATAATAGGTATTATATATAAGACACCTACATCAATTTTAGATAGTAGCATTGATGAAACCATCCTAGGTTGACACTAGTGTCCATAACTCTAGTGACACTCAAATCAAAATTTAGTGACTATTTCATAATCTGATTCTAGTCTACTTCCTACATGTTCCAGATCTCAAATTGTGTTAGCATCATAAATAGATAATTACATTACTTCTTCGTCATTTCCATATCTAGCATAAATATACTTACTATTTTAAGCCTATCTTAGTTTAATGAATTCAACATATGTTATATCTGAGTTTAGCATCTAATTGGCATGCTATAGAAATAGTTAATCACCCTTGTACCTTAGGATATCTCTATCCCCTTTAACCTTAGATAACTCCAATCTATATTTTTAGGGTTAAACATTTGATAAACTTGACCTTTGATTATAAATCCCTAGGTGGTTTAGGGTTTTTGTGTTTCCTATTTTCTTATTTATTATAAATTATAATTTTTTAATTTGTGAAGCAATGGAAAATGCTAATGCAAAAACTTGATTTAAAATGGAAGATAAAGAAGCATTGATTACTTATCTCAAAAATAATAAGAGATGAAATAAGTAAACATGATAAAACTAAGGATTCTTCAGTTAGTGATGGTGAGTCGTTAAAAGTTACTACAACCAATTCCATACCAATGAATCTACCTACATCTAGTGGAGGCATAGATTATGTCTTCTAACTTTTATTTCCTAAAACTACTATGACTACATCTACCATGGGGACAATAAATGTTTCAACTCAAATACCAATTTTATGCCTATTCAAACCATGTTTATATCCCCTTTGGTGACTATTCATCTTGTTAATCTAAATCTCAATGGGTCCATAATTTAAACAGTCCTTCAAGTTATAAATAACTTGGAGGATAATGTTACAAACATTGAATAAAATGCTTTAAAGTCTCCTCATGTTATTTATTCCCAAGATGTGTTACATAACTCCCTTACACTTGAAATATCTTTGCACCCTTTGAAAATTAGTTTTATTGCACCTAACTTCACATTTTATAATGGCAAGGGTGATCCTAAACAATATCTTTGATCCTTCTATGTGGCATATCTTGAATATGCATCCGATGATAAAATTTTGACTAAATTATTCCTAAGAAGCCTCAAGGACTATGATTTGAGTTATTCTATGATTTAACTCTCCAATCTGTGAAAGCATCAAACCTATTGTAAATTAGTTTTTATCACACTTTTCTATTAATATTTTGAAAAAGGTTTCCTATGGTTAAATTGCCAAAATCAAACAAGGAACAAATGAATGTATCAATGAATATGTCTTGAGGTACAAGACAATGTTAGATAAAATGACTAATCCTATGGTAGATAAGGAGTTGCAAGACATATTTAGGCAAATTTTTTTTACTGTTGTACATGAATCCATTATTTTCAAGAAGTTAAATATCTTTTGATGACTTATTCCATGTTGTACGAGATTGTGAAATGAATCTTATTTCATTAAATTAGCTCAAGTATGTAGAAAACACACTAGCTTCATCTACATTTAGTTCCAAATTTATAATCAAAGTAAGTTATAAGGTAAAACCTACAAAGGTTATAAAGGAAGCAACATCCATGATTAACATAGTTTCACACCAATCTAATTAGCTTATCTTATCTAATGAACCAAGGAGATAATTTACACACTTACTTGAGTTTCTCACTTTATTATTCCCATAGATAGTAGAGTGTCATATTTTATTTATCTCAATCATCCTATAGAGGTTGATATGAACATACCTCTACCTAAAGGATATGATGCAAATGCTTATTTTGATTATCACCAAGGACCATGCCATTCTACAAACAAATGTTTTAAATTGAAGCATAAGATACAAGACCTTATCGATGACCAAAATATTACATTTGATGATCCTCCCAAAGAATTAGTTTCATAACCTGGTGATCACCAAAAATAAAAAAATATTTAACAATCCTTTACAAGACCATTATAATAAGGAACCATAAGTGCAAATACCTCCTATGGTTTAGAGACATTCTATTAATTTTGATGGCACTAAGATCAAGGATGATGACTCTGATCTTCATTATTTATTCATTTGAGCATTCTTTGATCACTAGGCTATACAAAATGTTATTATTGATAATGATGCAAGTGAAAATGTTTTCACCATGACATTACTTTGCATTTTGGTTATAATCATCATGATTTACATCATTATAGTAGATCAGTTAGAACATTTGATGGACCTCCAAAAATGTCCTTGGTGAGATTGACTTACATTTATCTTCAAATGAAATATTTGATATGTTATTGGGAAGACCTTGGATCCATACACTTAGATCAGTACCTTTTATAGTTTGTGGGTGTGTTAAATACATTCATGCCAATTGGGTAATTATAGTTTTTATAATCCCATATGATCATCCTCTTGAACAATAAAAACTTATATCCAAGAAACTAACTATCAAACCTACAAAGGTAATCCACTATAAAAGGGTAAGCAACAGGGAATCCCCTTAACTAGGTGATCATTACTTGAGAGACCATTACATCAAAGACATACAATGGATTCCATAGAATCCCCATATTCTATTACACACCATATTCAGACATCTAGAGAAATTAAACATGTTTATACTATTTTTATTTGAAAGAAACCATAAAACATATAGAGATGGGTCCCACGAACCCCTACTACTCATACTGTCCCTTCATGACCATAGAGTCCTATTATAAATACATAAAGCATCATAGACACTATAGTTAAATACATTACACCTATACATGCTTCTTGGTAGTACCACAAATTTATTTCATCAGGTTCTGAGTGGGGAGATACAAATGACCATTATTTGGATGGGATCATAGAATGATGTTTCCTCTTCACATATTACAAAAATACCAAAAAATAAAAAACATTCAAAAATCTAAAAATATTTTTAGCATAAACATACTCTATTGGCTTCTTGTCATATACGTGTTAGTTTCATATTGATGGATTGCATATTAGTTACTTCTACATACACGTGTCACACTTCTACTTGAGTGTGATATAGACATACAAAAACACATGATCTATTCCTATTTCAGATGTTGGAGGTTCCCTCTACTCATGTCATGTGGGCATTAGCGGTAATAAATTTCTTTGATCTAGATACACATAGGTTATATCATTATATGGTCTATTCATTATCATGTTTTAGCTCTTACGTACTTACACATGCCTTTATCAATGATTATATCTTTTATAGGGTACTTGGACTATTGTGTACTTAACACTTTTTACTAACACATTTAACCCATATGATAATATGATATGTTTATGTTGGTTTCTTATGATTTCCTTTATGCACTTTTTTGAGTGCCTTGCCTTGCTATTGGCTTGCTTGTTCGAGCATTTGAATATGTTCCTTTGTTTATGGCCCCTATGACCATGTATGTGTTCTTTGACATTTGAATATGCCATTATTTTTTGTATGGATATTTTAATATGTCATTACTTTTATGGACATTTGACATAGTCATGTTCTTTTAATAGTGTTGCATTTGAACGTGCCCCTTATTTACAGTCTCTTAGGACCATTGTATGTTGGCTTGATTTTGAGTTCTCTAGTATGTGTGCTTTATTTACTTATTGAGCTTGTACTATTACTATCTATACATTTCCATGATATTTATCATGCATCTTAGGCCTTCATGTAATCATATTTTTCTATGTGCTCTAATGCTATATTCATCTAGACATGTTCTTCTATATGCTACATGGTTATATTCATAGATTACTTAGTTGTCTTATCCTTTTGAGGTGAGGTAACTACTAGTTTATATTATTCCCTCACCTGAAAGGGGGGAGGTATATCAATGGGAGAATATCATAGATACATGTTCACCACATTTGGAAATTTTTTCATATTTAGTGGGGACATGTTTTTGAAACATAATTTCCGCATTGGCACTTATATCAATTTTCAAATTCAGTGGGGGCATGCTTTGGAAGCATGTTATGCACCCTTGTTCAAATATTTGACACACCTAGATTTAGTGGGAGCATGATTTGGAATAATGTTCTCCACACTTGTTCAATATTTGACATAGTTTTTAGATTTATCGGGGGCTTGTCATATAGGCATTGCTTCCACACATTCATAGTTTTGGTAGTGGGGGAATGCTTTGGAAGCATGTTCTCCACAATTATTCACTATTCAACACACCTAAATATAGTGGAGGTATGTTTTTAAAATATGTTATTCACATTATCACTTGTTTAAGTTTATTATATTTCTCCATATATAGTGGGGGCATGATTTGAAAGCATGTTCTCCACACACAATTTCTGAATTAGCCAAACCACATGATCACATGATTCAGATTCATAGTTGTGCTAAATTCTATACATTTGTACCACTTTTATACATAGTTTTAGCATAATACACATATAAGTTGCATATGAAATGCAATGTGTGCCTCCTATTTCAAAATCCAAATCAGTTTCAAATTTTGAAACACTCTTAGGGACTATCACCACCCACCATGATGGACTTTACGGATTGTATTGAGCCAATCTACTGCAGTAGTTGGTTCAATTTTGGTATGGATGAGGTGATTAAATTTCTCAATCTTGAAAATTTTTTAGGTTGGACTTAATTTTATCATCTAGCATCAACATTTAATCCTATGAGTTGACTTTGTTCACTCATGCTCACCAGGTTATAATTATGATTAGGTTATATGGTTGAGCTAATCTCAACTACCAGGTGGCAACTCACATTTTCTCCAAGGTTGGGGGCATGATATTTATATTCTCTCTCTATCTTCTTAGATATATTCACTTTCTATATTTATATGTTTGTCCTAATCTTAGTTTTAGTGATTCATAATGATACATCTTTAAAATCAAGTTGTCAATAGGCAAGGTAGTTGCATTGATACACAAGTGTATTCCCAAACCTTGCTATTTCAATTTAAATCATTTAAAATGATTTCAATTTTAGATTATATGCATTGATTATATACTATAACACGCCCTTGGTTGCATGTTAGTTACAAGCAAAACACTCAAGTAAAGGCAAGGCATGTTATACACACATAGGTACACATTTATTCTCCTTTAAAATAGAAATTTCATTACTAAATTAAAGGGGGAAAAAGTAGATTATATGTATGGATTATATAGAACTTAAATCTTGTACATGTGGAAAACTTATACCTTGGTTATTCCTCTCAATTCTAAACCTTTCGTGCTTTTAAAAGTCTCACATCTACTCTATCTTTTACCACTTGGCCTATGTCTTGGTCTTAATAGTATTATGTTGATGATCTAGACTTTTTATCTTGCCTAGGATTATTGAAACCTGATTATATTCCACCTCTACAAGTTCTGAGTATGTACCTACTTTCAATTTCCTTAGACACTAACATACCAAATGAAAACTTACATCGATGTAGGTATCCCTCTTCGACGCAAGTGTCAAGTACCCTAAAGTCATCTAATTTAGAAATGAAATGTATTTATTTAACCCTACTTTTTATCTTGCCTAGGATTATTGAAACCTGATTATATTCCACCTCTACAAGTTCTGAGTATGTACCTACTTTCAATTTCCTTAGACACTAACATACCAAATGAAAACTTACATCGATGTAGGTATCCCTCTTCGACGCAAGTGTCAAGTACCCTAAAGTCATCTAATTTAGAAATGAAATGTATTTATTTAACCCTAATTTATATTTAGATCCTATTTAGTGGTCAGGGTTAAGGATATTCAAAAGATAGGGCACAAGGGTGAATATAAGATCTATGACAGGCCAATTAATGTGTTAAACTTAGATGTACTTGTTGCCCAATTTTGACATTCTTGTCAAAATTGGTCACCCCCTCTAATTTTAAAACTTTAATGTGGTCTTGTCATAGTATTTTCATACCCTATATGGTTGATAGAGTCTTCATATAACCTTGAAATCATTGTTTAAGGTTAGTTTGGAGAAGTTAAGGTAATGTCATATTTTAGTCATATAGTGGTTTAGGCCTGTCATGGATAAATAAGGCACGGCCAAGTTATGTCATAGGTTATTAATGGTTTATTAAGGTCATTTATTATGTATTAAACATATTATCATAAAATTCCATGAAGTTTTCTAAACTTTGAGGTTCACTTGTAGGCTTGAAGGTGGTGAAAATACATGAAAATGTGATTTTTGTCTAACATTTATGTATGTCAAAAGTCCAAAAAGAGATAAATTCATACCACACACCTTAAAAATATTTTGGAGTAGTACAAAAATTTCCACACCTATCAAAAATTTAGATCTAAGTCAGATTACTAAAATTCAATGCCATCTTGAGGAGTTAAGGAATTTGTACGAACTTATTGAAGTCACTTGCAAGTAAAAAGAGATTTAGAACATCCTTAGAGATTATATAGGTAAAAAAAAGGCTGGAATGAAGTTTGGACTCTCATAGTTGCATAAAACCATCTCTCTCTTCCATTACTCCATTCATAAGCTAGTGAAGGCCAAATTCAATCAGATGGTACAAAACATACAAGTAGAGTTTAGGGATAATATTTTCAATAAAGTTTGGGAACCATATGGGCTTCCTATTTGCATCAATTTTTATTGCATTTGTGTCCTTAGATTTATGAATAATCTATAAGGATCCAAATTACTTTTTGAAGGATCAAATCCCCATAGGTTGAATTTATTGTAACTCTAGTGAAAATTATGAGCTCATGGATACATGAAACCAATTATAATGAGTTATAAAATGTTTGTAGATGCATCACATGCATTAATTCATCATGGTGTCACATGTGGATGGTCCTTTGGCAAGCAAAGTCTCTCTTGTGTATTATCTGCAAATAATTATCATCTTTTCTATATTTTTGAGTTATTCAAGTAGTCAAATTAATATGAATATTTCTCTATTGTCTTATACCACCCTATTAATTAATTTATGGATTTATGACTAGTCAAACATTCCATACAAGTCTCAAGGTGGTCATATTTCTAATCACCTTGTGAACTGTGTTTTGTGTCTGCATAACAAGGTGATTTGAAATGGTCTAAGTACATGTTTTCAAGGATTTGGGAGTTATATTTTCCTAGAATAATATGTTGATGTACATAAATAATGGTCTTTAAGCCTAATAATAATAGTTGTTATTTTCTCAACTATAAACACAAGATTATAGTCCTCACCCTGTGTATCCTGTTGGTCTGTAACTCAGAAAAATCCATGATTGAAAATGTTCAATGAATGTTATACAAACATAAAAACATGTTGATGGTCCAATTTGAGGTCATGTAAATATAAAGGTCTCGAAGTGTCTTAAATCCAAGTGGTGGCTGAGCTGACAAGTTAGTAGCCTAAGGTCACCTACAGGATTCTAACTATGTAGATAGTGAACATAAAGTTTGAAGAGGATAATGAATTTGAAATGAATTAAGGGAATATACATAAGGATTGACCACTGTAAGATAACCATGGTGTAGTGAGAAAGGAATAATTCAAGACCACTGCACTTAGAGATCTCAAGACAGTCACCTAAAACCAGTTGAGTTGATATTTTCCTTGATAGTGATACTGATGGGGGTTAGAAGTATTTAGGGCACTAAGAAGGAAATTTTTATTAATGTTTAGCACTATAGTGTCATGACATATTTAAAAATATCTAATTCAATGCCATATACATAGTCAAGCTACCCTAATTGACACTTACAATCACCTATTGAAGGATTGGTCTTAAGCCAGGGATGTTGATAGAGTTAGGAGTTTTAGGACTTTGAAAATGGTTTTGAAATATAAATAACAATTAATAAAATCCATTAAAGGGTTTGGAGACTATTTTTTAATACCTAGGAATCTTTGAATACAATCAAATCATGCCAATTGCACACCTACAACAAGCCTATTAGAGAATTGGTTTTGAGATAGTAGTAATGATGAAAGTACTGAGTTTTCAAGGACTTGAAGAAGGTATTAAAACATAAATAACATCATGAGTTGAGATTTTCAGTATTTAAGGTAAGGGTCTTAGAACACCAAAACTACAGACCATCTTAAATGAGTACACACAAGCAATTGGTCATCCATAGGTTTGTTTGGATGACTCAAGGTCTCTCAAAACCTGAGATAGTGGAATGTGAGAAAATGTGAGTTTAGATGGGAATTAAGTGTTCCCAATTCATTGAGATAATATAAGTTCTAATTAAGGAGTTTTAATATAAAAGGGATAAATAAGGGCCATAGGCCATGAAGGTCCATACACAATCCTTAATTAGCAATAAGGCTACATGCCTAGCCAAAGAAGGGAGTTTGTCTTTTGATTGGTAGATTTATGTGTGAATGGAAGGAGAGTCTCATGGTAATGAATTTTAACCTTATATAAGCTCTCTAGACTCACTTGAAGATAGTGTAAACCCTAAACTCTACCTGCTTAATCTAAGAAAAGATACAAGTCTGCTCACCCTAGAGGAAGTTGCTTGTTTTAAGAGTCTAAAAGACTATATGATGATTGAAGGTGAACAAGGTAAGTGAAGGTGGATTTATGGTGATGAAATTATTCAATAAAATACTCAAAATCAAGCAAATTGAAACATCACATAGTTAAACATTGTTCAGTCTCAAGCAAACTAAGTGTATAAATATGCATGTATAGGTAGTGAATTAAGGAAATGGCTTGGTAAAGTGAAATATGAGCTTTGGAAACCCTAAATATATTTTAAAGTACATAAAAAAACATTTCATGGTAAACTTATACCCCTGATATAGAGATAAATAGACACCTATAGTCAACTAGGGTATGCTATATAGTTTGGCATAAGAAACCTAGGCCTGAGTTAGTGACATGGTTGGAGAGTTTGATGAAGAAAGGTGAAAAAATAACTATTAGAATAGGTCAATGGAGATGCCACATACCTCATAAAAGTCATTATAGATAAATAAAACTTCAATATTCCTCTCACCAACCCAATTTACTCTCAGACCTCATAGAATGCTTGCTACCAGCTTAAGAAGCTAGTTTCTTTTGATTGGTATAGAACAAAGGATTTGAATGGGACCTTGGGATCCTAAGGGGAGTTAAATACCATAGTTAAATTATATTTTATGTAATTTATTGGTGGTTTCATGCCCTGAGATGTATGATCTATTGTTAAGATCTCAAAACACTTTTAGGCTGCCAAGGAGAGCCATACAGACCCGATGAGAGAGAAACAAAGTTCTATTCCTCAAAATGGATAAAAAAAACTTCCAAATTACTTATAACATGTTAAATACTCCCATTAAAATCACCCCATGCCATTGGTTGGTATAGGACTATACAAAACTATACAAAATAGGCCCTAAAATATTGATTTTTTCTAATTTATAGGTTTGTACAAGTTGTCAGATCTTCAAAATTAGAATGGAAAAAAAAGAAGTTATCTAAGTGAATAAAATGCTTATTTGGGGTTTGGAACATGTGGGGATCTTGTATATCCATTTTTCAGTCTCTTGGTAGAGAAGCCTAATTAATGCCTAGTTAGGAGAGATAAAATGCAAAAAGGGATATTTTCACTCACTCTCAGAGCATGAAACTAAACCTAGAGTTGTAAGGCCATAATGGGTTCTATAATATTCCCTTATATTATCAGTATCCTATGTATTTTTCTATAGATAAAGTGGTTTGTATGATTTTAGGGTTACAAAGAATGAGGCCTAATTGAGGCTTTTGGTAGATAAAATTTTTATGGGGCTAGTTTGAGACATCAAAATGAGTTATTTTAGGTTTGATATGAGTTTTAGACATCAATATGAATTGTTAAAGAAAAAAAATACAAGTTTTGATACTCATGTACAAAGTTGGCCTCAGGAGATGAAGAGTCCTCTAGACACCTAGCAAGAAAGGGAAGAGATGTGTCAAAGAGAAATTGATGGGGTTAGTTGAGAGGTGTCAAGAGTAGATAAAAAATATAAGAGAAACTAATCTGACCATCAAGAAGGCTAGTTGTCCTTCAACATACCAAGGTAAAGGGTAATTTCAAAAAGCTAGTCAAGGTGTTAAGCAATCATTTTAACTCCTATGTCACTTGGAAAGTTAGAGCATATTCATAGGAGATACACATGGAATCTAGGAAATTTTTAGGTATTTCCCAAACTCCTCTCTTGTTTGTAACTCATATAGACACTTGTCTACTCTCTCTCTCTCCTACACCCTTCTTCTTTTTTCTCTCACTTTCTCTATATAAGAAGCCATATTTGGCTTATAATGTATCCTCCACCCAAGTATGGTGAATCCCTACTCATTTTCAACCTTTAAATATTAAAAAATATTATGGTTTACCTTCTCTATGGACTATTTCAATGTGTATGTTAGACTAGTTGATCTTGCTAAGTGATAGTTTTCACATCCTTGGCATGTTGTCCTTTTTTGCATCCATATTTAGGTTTGAAAGTCTTTTAAAGGTACCTTGAAGTTTTCCAATGAATTTTTTCATGAGTTTAGTGAGATGTCTCTCCACTAGTGTCATGCCATAACCTTATGTTTACTCCTCCTAGCTTAAGTTTACTTCACAAACCTCTGTTAGAAATACTAATGTAAGAGGTAGATTTGGATTATTGTTGTGTGCATATTAGGCTTTAATCACAAAAATTGGTTCATCAACTCATCATGATAGTTTTACTTTATGTTTTTTCTTTCCCTTTTCATCTAAATGATCTAGTAGTATATATGATGAGTAATCAAGGCAAATTTATGGAGATAGACCTTTAATCTAGAGGTTTATCCCTACTATAGGCAACCCACAGGCCTATGGGTAATTCCATGTTCCACTAAATTTGGGGAAGAATTGAAATAACTCTCCAAATATGCAAAATTGAGTGACAATAATACCATATTTTGAATTTATAAAATAGAGATAGGCTATTAATGGAAAGTACAACTATGCTAGATATACAAATGACATAACATAAAGTACTTATATATTTATGATGATAATACAATGTTGGATATGGCACAAAAAAGAATCAAGCAAGAAGAAATTTATGAAATAGTTTTTAGATTCTACATCTGGTGCCTTTGGCTCTCTGGACACTTACATCATCTCGGGATAGTTACATCAATACTAGTATTTGATCTTAATGCTAGTGTCCTATATATAATACTCAATTGAATAGGATGTGATAACCTAGATGCCTCTGGGTTTAACTTCACTTTTGCTCTAGTGCATTCAATTTTAGGTCATGGATTATCATTCTTGATAGAATGAAAAAACCTAGCTTTGTATCTTCAATGTAAACTTGGGGAAAAATGGGTTAGTGGGAACATAATGTCTAGCTAAAAAATAATGACCCTGATATCAAAGGCTAATGCCTACATAGAAAGTACTCTAGAAGAGGGCCTCAGACTCATGTATTTCTCCCCTACATGTTGGCTTGTGTGTGAATCATGCAATGTGTGTAAAGTACAACAATGACCTAGTTTGTAACTTAGAAAATATGAACTTATGGCTACTTCTTTATTACTTCAGACCTATAGTTAGGATGTTCCTTTGATTGATATTAGAATAGGGTATAATAGTAAAGCTTTTAGTAATTTGAGTGCTTCTTGAGTGTTATTTTTTTCTAATTTCTAAGTTAGGAATGAATGAAGGTTGATATTGTATTTATACTAATATTATTAGGAGACAACTCACATTAAATCACTTAAGCTAACCATTATAATATGTTTATTTTACAAATTAGATGAGTTTAGGGCACTAGACACTTGCATCGGGCTAGGACAGTAATGTTGATGCTACTATCTGACTTGGATGTTAGTTTCCAAGGAGAAAGAGAGCAGGCATAGGCTCAGAACATGTATAGGTGTAATATAATAAAATTTTAGGCATTATGGGTAAGATGGGATGTTTGTATCAAAAATTTAAGGATGGTCAAAATAAAATATAGGCCAAAGGGCACAAGATAGAATAGATGCAAGTATTAAAAAAGTAAGGCATGTGTATAATTAAGATGAAAAACTAGGATCACGTGTTTACCAAGTATACAATACCAAGGTGCTACGTAGTGACAAAATATCATCTACATTCCCCCCTTAATCTAGTAATGTAGTTTAAAGTTTAAATGAAAGGAATAAGTAATTGTGTGTATACACACCTAGTCTTTATTTGAGTTGAATTTGAGTGTTTTTCTAGAATTGGGTTTAAGTGTTTTTCTAGTGACTGACTTGAAACCAAGATCATGTTATAGTGTATAATCAGTGCATATAATATGAGTTAAAAATACTCAAAATAGATTGTAATTAAAAGAGCAAGGTTTAAGAGTACATGTGTGTGTCGATGTAACTACCTGGCCTATTATCAAGTTGTTTTTAAAAAATATGTATCATTGTAAAGATCTAAAATTGAGATTAGGATAAATATAGATAATTGTTTAAAGTGCATATATCCAAAGAGATATATAGATAGATAGAGATAGAGAGAGATAGAGAGAGGCACATACATTGAACTTGGAATAAAAGTGAGTTGCCACCTGGTAGTTGAGATTACCTCAATCGTGAAACCCAATGATACTTGTAGCCTATTGATTTTGGATGATCAAGTCCAAACTAAAAACTTAGTGAGGTTGAGTGATTTAATCACCCCAACCATACCAAAAGTTTAACCAACTATTGTAGTAAATTAGCTTTACAAAATCCATAAAAGTCCACTAGGTATCAATACATGAAATAATTTTGGAATCTAAATTTGATTTGTATTTTTCAATATTAGGCACATGTTGCATAGCATATTCACCTTAGATTTGTCTCATGTTGAAACTATGTGTGACAATGGTACCATGTATATAATTATACCACAAATGTGGATCAAAATATGTGCTTTAGCCAATTCAAAATACTATGTGTCTATGCCTTACTTCAAAAGCATGCCCATACTATATATATAGAGATATTAATTTTATATAAATACCAATGTGGAGGACATGTTTCCAAAACATGCCCACACTATAAACTAGAGATGATGAATACTGAGTAGGTGTGGAGAACATAATTCCATAGCATGCCCCCACTGAATCTATGAATTATAAATACCATGATGAATGAATGTGGAGATCATGCTTCAAAATCATGTCCCCACTAAATATTAAAATTGTAAGTGTATGGAAGACATGTCATCATGACATGTCCCAATTGAATCTATAAATTTATTTAAGTACCATATATTGTATGAGTGTGGATAACATGCTTCCAAAGAATGCCCCTTGTGTAATATGGATACTATGAAGAATGTGGAAGCCATGTCACCATGACATGACCACACTAATATTCCCCAATTAGGTGAGGGAAATATAATACTTTGTAGTTAGCTCACCTCAAAAGGGTAAGACATTTATAGATTTGCAAATATAACCATGTATTATATAGAAGGAAACATGTCTAGGTAGATGTAACATTGAAGAGCATAGAACCAATGTGACAATATGTAGGCATAAGATACATGATAAATATCATGGAAATGTCTATATAGTAATAATATAATCTCAATAAGAAAACAAACACACACACATAAAAGTAAGGAAAAAGGCAATGGTACAAGGAGACTACAAATTAGGGGCATGTTCAAATACCACAAAATCAAATGAACATGACTTAGTATAATGTCCACAAAATATATGAATGACATACTCAAATGTACAAGATATCAAACATAGGCATAGGGGCCACATATAATGGATCATATTTAAATGCTCGAAAAATCAAGATAATAGCATAGCAAAATACTCAAGGAAATGTGTAAAGGAAAAGCATAAGAAACCAACATAGACATGTCATAATGGCCAATCGATTTAATTTATTAGAAAAAAAATTAAGTACATAACATTTTAATTACACTATGTAAAGTACAAGAAAGGATAATAAGCATGTATAAGTACATATGTAATCTCAAACATGATAGTGCAGAGTGATCATCGAATAATATAACATGTGTATATCAATATTGTAGAAGATAGATGCCCAAAAAATCCTGATGATGTGGATAGAAGGAAAGCCCAATAGCCATAAGTGTATCATGTATATGTGTATGCCTTTGTATGTGTATGTAAGATTAAATTATATTCTAGTGCTCAACATGGAACTAAACATAGATGCCAAGGGGCCAATAGGACATGTAGGTGTTGAAAGTGTTTTTTGGATTTTGGATTTTTTTGTATTTTATAGAAGAAACAAGATCATCATTTGATCTCATTCAAAGGATGATCATAGGTATATTCCCACTCAAAACCTAATGCAATAAACTGGTGGTATTACCAAGGAGCATGTATAGGTATAATATATGTCAATATAGTATCTGTGATGCTTAACATATATATAATGAGATTATAGGTTTATGATGTAGTAATATAAGGAATAGGGGTTCTTGGAAACCATATCTATGTATTTTATGGTTTATTTGGAATAACAATTGTAGGATCATGTTTAGGTGATCTAGATATCTAAATATGGGGCATAAAAGAAGAGGATTCTATGGAACCCACTATCTATCTATGATGTAAAGGTCTTGTTATCACTCAAAATGTGCACCCATATGCAAATGGCTCTCATGTTTGATTTTGTACAATTCTTCCATGCCTAGCACCTTGGGCTTGCATGATAGAGAGAAATCTGATGTCTCATTGTAACATTGGTATTGTCCCCCAAGATGTGGGACTCTTTTAGTTCTTAAGATAAACCTTCAGAGTAGCCTAGTTTAGAACCGACACTTAAACCTACAAAGAGAAGAATGAAATATATAGCTAGCATTAAACATAAAATTGACAAAGGGAAAGGAAGGGAAAAGGTAAGATATTTTTGGAATGTAAAAGGTGATGCACCAAGAATAGAGTGAGTGCAATACCCATGTAATGACATAATAGAACTAACATACTGGTTACATATATTCAAACTAGGTGCAATGCAGAAGTGTTTCACATGGAGGAAAGGGAACATAATGAAATTTTAAGAGGGATATCAAATGGTCCATACATAATACCTATGCAAACCCATGTATACACAACATGAGACCTATAGATACTTTCAATTTTACATATAGGTGCAAAGGTAGGATTACAAAGAGATGGACAAAAAATCCATAGATAAAGATCAATAACCATGAATGCACACAAAACATAGAGCATAAATAAGGTAAATTAGTTCTTATTAATCCCATGGTCTAAGGAAATATTACAAAATCAAAAAGGCAAAACTTTGTCATCCCAGTAGAGGGCTCTTGGTGGGTAAATTTTGGTAGTGTTACAGTGCCTAGAAAGGTTGACCATTTTTCAATGAAGGTCCTAGCTTTTATATGCAATGAGAATCCCATGGATCATTAATTACAATATCACCTACTATCAAGGTAGTTACAACATTTAATGGTGATGTGGAAATGTAGTTGGGATCTTTGTCAAAAGAAATTGCATGCCCTTACATTTAATTCCACCTTTAAATTTCCCTCTCCTTTATGTCCAATTGGGTTTAAATACCACCATTGTTTATAGATGCCACCTATCAATCCACCTAGGTCTAATTTTCTGATATGTAACTACATAGTCATATATTTAGACTCTACCACATCATTTTACACATGTGGTTGAGATTTTCACATGTGTACGTAACTTTTAGGACCATGTGCACATTGAAGGTTGTGTGACTTGGATATATCTTGCACAAAGGTGCACATGGAACCCATCTGGAGATGAGAAGCTATGGTGGAGTTGGCACATGACTTAGATTACAACCTATGAATTATGAAGACATAGGCATAATATTTTTTGATTAGGTATGAGGCCTCATCATTTGGGCATGAGAAACCCCTAGAGAAGAGGGAATAGAAAATGGATAATTTGGGTGTGTTCATTTAAACCTACACACTACGTACTTTAATCGCATATGCTTTTAGAATTAATATGTTTTGTGAGAAATATGCATACTTAAGGTTGTATAGAGAGCTAGTTACGTAGTGAAGTTGTAAGCTTGTGAAGGGCACAAATGTATAATTCTTCTATGGGATTGTATAAACCTTAGTTCTTCTACATTAAATCCATTTTAATGGTTTTATCAAATATTCATTTCATATCTAGGACTTATATCATTCTATGAAGTAGATGATGCGTAACTTATATCATAAATTACATTTTGTAAGGGTGAAAAACTAAAACTCTATGATTTGGTACAAAACATTGTTATGAAGGCATAAGAAGTCTTATGGATAGAAGTGCACAAGAATGTCAAATGTATTGAACATTTTCATAAAAATCTATAATTGTTCATTGTGAATCTCTTTGTGCACTTCTGAAAGTCTAGGATGCCTACATAGTCTAATCTTCATGTTATGTTGGCATGATGAAGGCTACTTATGGGTAAACAATGATACTTAGTTGATGTGTGAACTCATGTTGACTAATTAGTGTAGGCATGGATTGTAAGCATCTCTATGATGGCTTGTTTTTAGGAAACTCATTAGTGATCAAGTACGAAAACCTCTTGTGGGTTATTTATAAATTATACACAAGCTAAGGGTGACTTATAAATTCAACACTTTTAGCAACCTCTATGGGTTGTTTTCCTGATAAGTTGGATCCAAATTGCCTTTAAAGTGATCCATTAGGCACAGAGTCATTTGAGCTTGAAATCCATCCACACTGGTAATTCAATTTATATATGCACTTTTCTACCTTGGCTTCACATTCTTACTTCCTACACATGACTTTTATTGGCTTGATAAATGTCTAGCCTATTGGTGAAAAGATGGGACTACCTCAAAAAAAAGGAGAAAACAAGGAACAACAAATGTGCAAAACACATAGGGAAAAGGAAACAAGTTAACCTACAACTATATGTATGTACACATAGGTAATTATGGAAAACAAAGACTAATCTAATATATATAAAGTGGAGAATTCATCCTTAGACTAACTAGATCAAAACAAAATCCTCTTATGTCTCCTTCACTATACATGAACACGCTATCATGTGGTAAGCAGGGGTGGGTGGGAACTGATCTATTATGAAAGAGGTGTGCAAAGAAGATATCCCACTCGATCTCCATTTTGATGAATGACTTCATACATCTACACATGATCTTCTCATTGAGGTGGTATATATCTTTGAAGCTAAGCCAATTCCTCATAAACTTCTTTGTTCTTGACTGCACTTGTTACTCATGCTGACCCTTTTGAAATTTAGAAGGTTCACCTTTAATGTTTGGGAAGCTCATGAATTCAACAAGTTTCTCTTGTTTGATTTGTGGTTGATCCTTTAAGTCTATTATGTCTTTCATAAGTTCCCTTAGGAAATGCTTGGGAGAGTGAAGATGAAACTCACTTGCTACTGTGACCCCCTTCTCATCTTCACACTTTTTGTTGGGTTCATCCAATCCACTAAGAGATTTGAACTACTTGATAAGGTTGGGAGTTATATTTCTAATCATCCTCTTGAGGTTCCCATTTTAGCTTCTAAAGGATGGGCACAAGAGAGACCTCTTCATGTATGTGATAAGCTGCCAAACCTGCTCCAACACTCATATTCATGATCCCATGAGTTTTTTCCTTAGAGGGCATTGGTTGGTTTGAACAGAAGTATTCTAGCTCATCCCAAAAGGATTAGTATTCCTATAATTATGATTATGCTTGAAAGCTATCTCAAGATAGTCAGGGCCTCACTATTAAAGTGCACAACCCTCTTAGAGGTTTTGTTTAGCATTAATGTCTTCCTCTACTATGCAAGGTGGAAGCTCATCAAATAAGTTGATAGCCCCTTTCTCTCCCTCTTACTTGAGTTTATCTCCCTCTTCCCTATCCATTTGCTTACTAACCCACTTCTCTAGCTAATCATACTCATTTTCTCCTTATATTAATATTTATCCTTCTAATCTAGTGGTGCATAGGGAGATACCAATAATTATCTCCTCCTCATATTCACTTTAAGTGATCTCCTTTTCATCTGAACCATATTCATTTGTTGCCCATATGACTGACCCACCTTGAAAAAGGGAGATGGTGGAAGGGAAAGAAGCTTTAATTAGAGAAGTAGGTGAGGCTTCAACAAGGGTTAACATCATGAAATTAGGATGTTGGGTCGAAGAAGGCTACCAAAGTTTAGCATGAGTCTCTTAAGGAAGAATGGGCTTCAGGGATGTCATGGGTATTGTCTTCTCCATATAAGGGGGACCTTTGAAACTAGGGATTTTGAGACTAAGAAGTTTAATGAAAGGTTTAAAAGGCTTACCCTACCTAAAGCTAAGGATATTCAATTTAAAAGCTTCCATCCTCATAGGTTGGTCTATGATCACAAGAGAAACTCGCTTGAAGATGGGGAAAGAATGGACTGCTTGGGATTTAAGCTTTTGTGTTTGCATGTATGTAGTTGATACATTTGTTCCTTCTTGGTTGTGATTTGCCTAGCCATGCATTCCTCTTGGTACCTTTGTTTTTCCCTCATTTACTATTGTTAGATGTGATCTTGGTAAACAATCTATTCTTTCTACCTACCATATTTCATCTCTTTGTCAATCTCCCTTATCTATTGATTGTAGTCTAATAGGATATCTCTGATGATTTACTTGGAATAGTTGGGAGCATGCGTAGGTGGTCAATAGGGTTGAGTTGGGGTGGGAAGGTGGTAAAAACTATGAGGGATCTGATATATTATTAGTCCAAGAAAATTTCAGGTGAAACCAAGAGCACTTTTACCCTGATATGGGAAATAGGGAGGTATAACATTAGTATTTTCATGAAATGGAAGGTGAAAGGACATATTTTAGGCACTCAAACTGCTTAAACCATTGTATTTGACATTTGGATTTTCTAGGTGCTCTATAGGGTATATTCAACACTTGAATCACTAAGAGTATCACCAATCTCTTAACTAACTTTTAAAATTGGTCCCATCAAGCGTAATAAAAATTGTTATCACTTAAAGCATTCACCCACATGCAAATGGATCTCATGTTGGATTACACATGGCTCTTCCATGCCTAGTTCCTTGGACTTTAATGCCAGAGAGATATTTGGTGTCTCATTATAATAATAGGATCATCCCCCAAGGTGTGGTCCTCTTGTGCTCCTTGGTATTAACATCTAGAGTAGGCCAACTTCCTTATATTATAGATGCACCTAGTTTAAAACTAATACACTTACTTACAAAGATCAAAATGAAATCTTAGCTAATGTTAAACCTAAACTTGATATACGGGCAAAAGGAGGTAAAAGGTAAGATAGTGTTGGAATGTAAAAGGTGATGCACTAATAATAGAGTGATTGCCTCACCCATTTAACTATATAATAAAACTAATAGACTGGTTACCATATCTTTAAACCAAGTGCATTGCATAAATGTTTCACATGGAGGTAAGGGAACATAGTTTAGTGTTATTAAGGATGAAAAATGGTCCATAGATAAAACCTACATAAACTCATGTATACACAACATAAGACTCACAAATAATTTTGGTTCTATGTAGAGGTGAAAAGGGAGGTTGATAATGAGAGGAATGATCATCCACAAATAAAGATCAACAACCATGAATGCACATAGAAAATAGAGCATAAAGAAGGCAAATCATTTCTTATTAATCCCAAGGTCTAAGGCAATATTACAAACTCAAATAGGTAGAGATTTTGTATACCATGTGAGGGATCTTGGAGGGAAAATTTGGTGGTGTTACGGTGCCTACAAATGTTAGCCATTTTTAATTGAAGGACCAAGGATTTCATAGGCAACGAGAATCCCATGGGTCATTAATTAGAATATCACCCACTATTGGGGCATTTACAACATTTAATGGTGATGTGGAAAAGTAGTTAGCATCTTTATTCGAAGAGATCATGTTCCCATATTCTGAAAACCTGACAACCACCCTTGTATTTAATTTTGTGAGTATTTCCCTTAGAGGGAGTTGTTTGGATATGTAGGTTTGAATATAAGTCCTCTAGCTCATCCCAAAAAGAGTGTTAGTGGTATCAAGCTATGAGCTAACAACCTTGCTCTGATACCACTTGTTGGTATCAAGCTCAAGAACCTACAACCAAGGCTCTGATACCACTTGTCAGGAATCTAGAACAACAAACATGCTCTGATTCACTCGTTAGGATCTTGCTCCTCAGATAGAGCACAGTATGATTACCAAATATAAGCAATTGAATATGCGGAAATAACCAGAAACACAAGTAACTAGAATTCACCAATAGCACAGAATATGAGAGACAATACACTATTTTGTATTAACAATATACAGAAAAGAATACATCAAAGAGCCGCCACACTCTTTCACCTTACAGAGATTCGCCACACCTCAAGTGTACAGTAATTCTTCTCACACACACTCTCCTACACAAAAACGGTCCCAAAAACCAACTCACACACAGAATTGGTGTTCACCTCACCAACCAGTCAGTAATAACCCTGCCGGTACACCAAGCACTCTATAGCACTTCAAGCTGATCTCTCATGAACCTGCAACCTGCAATTCAAAGACCAAGCTTACATGTAGATCCCCCAATGAGCTTGCAACAACCTGCAACTCATAGATCTTACAACTAGAAGGAACTCTTCCTTTCTATCTCATGCCTTAAACAATACATGCCAATGGGTCTATAAATAGATCCTTAACTCAAACAATAACTAGGACTCTTAATTTAGACAATTATCCTCGCAACCCAAGACCCAAGACTCTGGCTGGTCTTGACATGCAAACTCATCATTCACTTAACTAACTGTCTGTGAAACGAACACTTCGGGAACACACAGGCGACCGACGCCGGTCCCTGCTGGTCTGGTTTTGCCGACGTCGGCCGACTTCCTGCCGTCGCCGGTTGCCTTCTGCACTGGATTCTGCCGACGTCGGTCATGCTGCCGACGCCGGTTCCTATAGAACTCAGCAACCATCTATTCCTAGTTTGCAAAGGTTGAAGCTTTTAGCTCCACACCCTAACAATCTCCCACTTGGAGATAAACAGCTGCAACCTGTACCTATACCTGTACACCGTCTAGTTTGTTTCCTTGGCTTTGTATCCCTCCTCAAGATCACTCTTGAAGACCAACCACCACAAAATCCGTGATGCAAAATCTATCATCCAAATTACCTGCCACATCCGCATCTACAACCATGTAGAAAAAGAACTTGACCCTGCATAGCATGTGCACCTGCTGCTGGTCCCACTGAACTGCCCTTCAGTATTACTCTCCCGGATTGACTCCAAACTTGTGACAACTCCCATTGCTTGGGAAAACTCAGGTTTAGTACATACCATGCACTCAACCTCACTATGTGAATCAAGACACCTGTTCTATGAACTGTCTAACCATCGGCGTGCTAACCGGCTTCACACAATCATCCTGAAACAAAGTCAACAAGACCTCCATGTCTCTAGAACACACTCATGCCAAATAATCTTGCTGCTCCCAGATTCTCCATGACATACACCTGAACTAGCTTTACCTTTAGTTCAGCAATACCTGTATATGTAACCCTGCAACAAGCACATCATACAGAAAATAGAATAGTGTAGCTAATACTATCCAACCTGGTAAAGAGAAACACAATGATCAAACCTCCATTGCCCTGCAGCTAATACAAGATCATATACCCTGATCTTCCATCTCACGTATCTATTTCCGCTCTTCTTCATCCTCAACATCCATTCGTCTCTCAGTGCTTACTTCCAGCTGGCAACACTACCCAAAACACCTGTTTGGTTCTTCTCCAAGGAATCACATCCTCATCCATGCCAAGCTCCCACTGTTTCCTGGATCTACCTGTTCTGCTTCTTCAATAACTTCCTGGTCCTATGCCATAAGTGAGCAACAAGTAGTGTAAAGAAGGGAAATGACGAATTTAAGAACTTACTTACACCTTCAGTCCTCCATATGGGCGCTTGAGACTCCATGACAACTAGCTGTCCACCCAAAATTTGTCTCAGTAATCGATGCCGGTCACATCTCAGTCTACAGCCGACCGATGTCGGTTCCTGCGACTGCCTCCCGCCGACATCGGTTTCCCCTGGCCGACGCCGGTCTCTGTCTGCCCTGAGTCACCGACGTCGGTCTACACATAGCCGACGTCGGTCCCTGTCTGGACACCGACGCCGGTTTTCCTGCCGACGTCGGTCTCTGTGTTTTTCTTGTGAGACCTGACTTTTTCCCGCGAGCTCTTTTTGGATCAAAACCTTGTCCAAATCACCCTTGCTCTGCTCAGAATTCCTCTGCACCTTATGCTGAACTCTGTCTGTCACTTTCTCCTTGAAAACCAAGGCTTTCTCGTTCTTGTCACTAACATCGGATTCCTCAAGAAACCTTACCTTCTTCTTCTGCATGCAGAAACCACGATCCATGCCTTCCAAATCCGAAAGCATACTCTTTGACTCAAGAACCAGCATCTCCTTCTTATCTATGTGACCAAGCCTATCAAGCCACATCTCTGAATCTACAGCTGAAGTAGATAACCCAGAAAGAGAATCATTAAAACAAGTAGATAGATAAAGCGTACCTACTTTCTTACCTCTAGCTATAACAAGTGTACCCTTGGTAACCTTCCAAGAGTCTGCTGTGAGAGTTACTGTGCAACCCTCTTCACCCAAACTTCTAACAGAAATCAGATTCCGCTTCAGAACTGGGACATGCATGACCTCCTTTAACACCCATGTGTCACCTATCTACAATTTCAGCTTCACTTTGCCTTTGCCAAAAATCTGACAAGACTTACCATCCCCTACACAAATTTCTCTAAAGTCTCCCTGGACATACTCATGAAAAAATTCTCTATGTGGAGATGCATGAAAAGAGGCACCAGAATCTAATACCCAAGATTCTACTTTATCCAAAGAACATACCAGAGCATCCTGTGCAACGTAGCCTGCAACATCTGCTTCTTCTCCATGTTCTTCATGATGATCTTCACCTGATCTGCAATCTCTCTTTAAGTGCCCTTGCTTTCCACATTTCCAGCAGGTTATTCTGCCATACCTGGACTTGGATCTCTTGCCTGTCTTCGACCTTGATCTCCCACGCTCTGTCCTCTCTCTTGGCCTTCCTCTTCCTTCAACACTCAAAGCATTTCCAGATAATTCACCTGTGCTTTTCCTGCATATCTCTTCATTCAAGATCACGCTCACAACATCATCCACTTTTAAGACTTTTGAAGGAGACAAAGTATTAGAAACTGCCATTACCAAACCTTCCCAACTTTCAGGTAATGAACACAAGATTAAGAGAGCTCTAAGTTCATCATCAAATACAATATTCACTGAACTTAACTGGTTTACCAAACCATGGAAATCACTAAGATGGCTATGAATAGATCCACCTTCCAACATTTGCAAATTAAATAAACGCTTCATAAGAAATACCTTGTTTGAAGCCGAGGGTTTTTCATATAAATTTGCCAAAGATTTCATCAACTCCACCGTTGTCTTACACTGTGATAAGCTGGAAATCACAGATGAATCAAGACTCAATCTAACAGATCCCAGAGCCTTCCGATCAAGAACCTCCCATTCTTCATCTTTCATATCCAAGGGTTTGCTAGCAACCCCACCCAACGGTAAGTACAAATCTTTCTGATACAGATAGTCCTCAATCTGCATCCTCCATAATTGGTAGTTCTTGCCATTGAACTTTTCCATTCGTAGTTGACTATTTTCTGCCATTGCTCAACTCCCACTCAAATAGAAACCCTGTGAGTAACCTGTAATCAAAACACACTACCCAGATCTACACCAATCTGTTAGTATCCCAACCTAAAGCTCTGATACCACTTGTTAGTGGTATCAAGCTATGAGCTAACAACCTTGCTCTGATACCACTTGTTGGTATCAAGCTCAAGAACCTACAACCAAGGCTCTGATACCACTTGTCAGGAATCTAGAACAACAAACATGCTCTGATTCACTCGTTAGGATCTTGCTCCTCAGATAGAGCACAGTATGATTACCAAATATAAGCAATTGAATATGCAGAAATAACCAAAAACACAAGTAACTAGAATTCACCAATAGCACAGAATATGAGAGACAATACACTATTTTGTATTAACAATATACAGAAAAGAATACATCAAAGAGCCGCCACACTCTTTCACCTTACAGAGATTCGCCACACCTCAAGTGTACAGTAATTCTTCTCACACACACTCTCCTACACAAAAATGGTCCCAACAACCAACTCACACACAGAATTGGTGTTCACCTCACCAACCAGTCAGTAATAACCCTGCCGGTACACCAAGCACTCTATAGCACTTCAAGCTGATCTCTCATGAACCTGCAACCTGCAATTCAAAGACCAAGCTTACATGTAGATCCCCCAATGAGCTTGCAACAACCTACAACTCATAGATCTTACAACTAGAAGGAACTCTTCCTTTCTATCTCATGCCTTAAACAATACATGCCAATGGGTCTATAAATAGATCCTTAACTCAAACAATAACTAGGACTCTTAATTTAGACAATTATCCTCACAACCCAAGACTCTGGCTGGTCTTGACATGCAAACTCATCGTTCACTTAACTAACTGTCCGTGAAACGAACACTTCGGGAACACACAGGCGACCGATGCCGGTCCCTGCTGGTCTGGTTTTGCCGACGTCGGCCGACTTCCTGCCGTCGCCGGTTGCCTTCTGCACTGGATTCTGCCGACGTCGGTCATGCTGCCGATGCCGGTTCCTGTAGAACTCAGCAACCATCTGTTCCTAGTTTGCAAAGGTTGAAGATTTTAGCTCCACACCCTAACAAAGAGTGTTATTTCTTTAATTATGATTATGCTTACAAGCTGATCTCGAGATGGTCAGGTCCTCCCTCCTTAATTATGCACCCCTGTTGGAGGTTTTGTTTATTCTCAAGGTCTTCCTGTATTATGCAAGGTGGAAGTTCATCAAAAAATTTGATATCCCCTTTCTCCCCCTTTTTCTTGATTTTCTCACCCTCCTCCTCATCCATTTGCTCACTATCCCATTGCTTTAGATGATCATACTCATATTCTCCTTATAGTAGGATTGATTCTTTTAGTTTATTGGTGTATTTGGGGCTACCAATAATTATCTCTTCCTCATCTTCACTTGAAGTGATCTCCTCTTCATCTAAACAATCTTTATTTGTTCCCCATATGACTATCCCACCTTCAAAAAAGGAGATGGTGGGGGGGGGAGAAGCTTCAATTAGTGAAGTAGGGGAGGCCTCAACAAGGATTAACATCATGAAATTAGGATGTTGGGTCCAAGAAGGCTATCAAGGTTGAGTTTAAGGCTCTTAAGGAAGAATGGGCTTCAGGGATGTCATGGGTGTAAGCTTTTTCTATAGAATGGGGACCTTTGAAATTTGGGAGTTTAAGAATATGAACTTTACTAGAAGGATAAAAAGGGTTACCGTACCTAAAGCTAAGTATATATAATTTAAAAAATTCCCTCCTCATAGGTTGGTCTAAGATCATAGGAGAAACTCATTTGAAGTTGGGAAAAGAATGGACTATTCGATATTTAAGCTCTTATGCTTACATTCATGTAATTGATGCATTTATTCCTCCTTCACTGCGATTTGCTTAGACAAGAATTATTCTTGGTACCTTTTTTATTCCCTTTTTTATTTTTCTTGTATGTGATCTTGGTAAGCAATCACTTCTTTCTACCTATCATATTTCAACTCTTTGTGAATCTCCCTCATCTATTGATTGTAGTTTAATAGGATATCTTTGATGATTTACTAAGACTAGTTGGGAGCATGCACAAGTGACCAAGAGGGTTCATTTGGGGTGGTACGGTGGTAAAAAATATGATGGGTCTAGTATCTTACTAATCCAAGCCAATTTTAGGTGAAACCAAGAGTACTTTCATCCTAATATGGGAAATAGGGAGGCATAATAGTAGCAGTTTCATGAAATAGAGGGTAAAAGGACATATTTTAGGCGCTTAGACTACTTAAAACATTAGATGTGACATTTAGAGTTGTCATTTGCTCTACAGGGTGTATTTAACATTTGAATCATGGAGAGTATCACCAATTTCTTAGCCAAATTTTAAAATTAATCCCACCAAGCATGCTAGAAAATGTTATCTTTCCAAATGTGTGCCCACATAAAAATGGCTTTTGTGCTTGATTACACATGGATTTTCCATGCCTAGCACCTTGGAATTAAATGTTAGAGAGATATTAGGTGTCTCATTATAATAATGGGATAATTACCTAAGGTGTGGGACTCTTGTACTCCTTGGGATGAACCTCTAGAGTGGGATAACTTCCTTCTATTCTAGATGGACGTAGTTTATGACCAACACACCAACCTAAAAAGAGTAGAATGAAATATACAGCTAACACTAAACTTAAATTTGATAAAAGATAAAAGGGAGGGAAAAGGTAAGAGATTGTTAGAATGTAAAAGGTGATGCACAAATAATAGAGTGAGTGCTTCACCCATTTAATGACATAATAAAACTAATAGATTGGTTATTAGATCTTCAAACCAATTTCATTGCATAAGTGTTTCACAGGGAGGTAAGGGAACACAATGTAGTGTTATGAGAGATGATAAATGATCCACATATAACACCTATATAGACTCATGTATACATAGTATAAGACTTGGAGAGACTTTTGGTTTTACACATAGGTGCAAAGGGAGGATGATAATGAGATGAATGAAAATCCATAAATAAAGATCAATAACCATGAATGCACACAGAACACAACATAGAGAAGGAAAATTAGTTCTTATTAATCCCAAGTTATAAGGTAATATTACAAATTCAAATAGGTAGATCTTTGTTATACCATAATAGAGATCTTGGAGGCCCAATTTGGTAGTGTTACAGTGCCTATAATGTCAACCATTTTTTAATTAAGGCCCTATGATTTTATAAGCAATGAGAAACCCATGGGTCATTAATTATAAAGTCACCCACTATCAAGGTGGTTACAACATTTAATGGTGATGTGGAGAAGCAGTTGGGATCTTTGTTAGAAGAGATCATGTACCCATATTATAATATCCTAAAAACCACCCTTGTTTTTAATTTTGCCTTTAACTTGGCCTCTCTTCAATGTCTAATTGGGTTCAACTACTGCTATTACTTATGGCTACCACCTATCAATCCACCTAGGTCTAATCAATTAATATGGAACAATGCAAGTATATCTTTAGACTCTACCATATCATATTTTACATATGGATAAGCTTTACACACATGCACCTTCCTTTTGGGACCATATGTACACTGAAGGCTATGCAAGCCTTTGACTTAAATATATCCTACTCAAAAGTGCACACAAAACCCATCTAAAGTTGAGAGTCTACGATAGAGTTAGCATACGAGTTAGATTATAGCTTGTGAATTGTGATGATGAGGAGCAATTTTATATGATTAGACATGAGGCCTAAAGAAGGAGGCTCAAGTAAACATGTAAATTGTCTCCTTGGTACATTAGATAGGAAAATCTAATCAGGATATTATGAAATGGTGTTAACCATAGTGGTTTTTTATTTTTAGGTTCTAGAGGTTTTAGCTTATAACTTGGTTTGATTGCAAGTTTCATAGTAGATGTAGATGTAGTTGGTATGTTTTCTACACACTTGAGCTTATTCAATGATGTTAGATTCATTTCAAGGTCCTGTACAACATGGCATAAGTCATCAAAATATTGAAACCTTTTGAAAACAATGGACTCATGTAAAGGAGCAAACAAACTTTGCTTGACTATGTCTTGCAACTCTTTTTCTACCATAGGATTTGTAATTTTGGCTAGCACTATCTTATATCTCAAGACATATTCGTTAACTGGTTCATTGGCTCCTTACTTGATCTTTGGAAATTAAGCATAAGAAAACTTTTTAGCAATGTTAACACAAAAGTGTACCAAAAATTGATCTACAGGAGTTTTGAATGCTTTCATAGATTAGAGAGGTAAGTCATAAAACCACCTCAAAGCTTAGTCCTTGAGGCTCCTTAGAAATAATTTGGTCAAAATTTTATCATTTGAAGCATAATAAAAGCATGATGCATAGAAGTTTAGAAGATGTTTTTCAAGAACACCCTTGCCATCATAAAATGTGAACTTAGGTGCAATAAATCTAGTTGGCAAAGGTGTAAAGAGATCTCAAGTGCAAGAGGGTTAAGCAACACATCTTGTGAATCTATGGCATGTGAAGATTTTGAATCCTTTTTTTTCAATGTTTATAACTTTATCTTGCAATGTTTTTACCATTTCAAGGAGTGACTGAATTATAGGCATTGTGGGATTTTGATTAGCAATTTGAGTAGTCACCATAGGGGTTGGAAACATGTTTCAAGTAGTAATAAGCATTAAAAATAGTATTTATGTTGAAATAATAGGTAAGTTATGAATAGATGTATCAATAGTAGTTTTAGGGAACAAAGGTTGGAACACATAATCCGTGTCCCCATTAGATGCATTAAGTTGTAGTGTGGGTTTGTTGTCATAGTTTTTGAAAATGTGTAAAAACTAGTGGAAATTCAATTTTTTATAAATGGCTAATTTTTTTTGAACTGATCCTAAAACCACCAAAATTTTGAAAAATTCAAAATTTTTAATTAATTAATTAAAAATTTATGGCCAAGTTGATTTTTATCTTGAATTGTTTAAAAATGCCTTTGAGCCTCACGTGCAAAAAGTTATCATTTCTCATAATTTGCAAAAACCATTTAGCTTTTTATAAGTTATGCAAACACAAGTTACTTTTTCAAAATTTATGCAAATTACAAAATCAATTTTATTTTCCATGCAAATTGTAAATTTTTTTGGTCTTTATGCAGTTTGTAAAATGTTTTTTATTTCTCGTGCAATTTGCAAAAACTTTTTCAGCTTCCCTGTAATTTGCAAAAAACTTTTTCAACTTTTGTGCAATTTGATTTTTTTTTAAGATTCTGTGCAATTTGCAAAATCTTTTTCAATTTTCATGAAATTTACCAAAAAAATTCATTTCCGTGTAATTTACAAATTTATTTTGGGTTTCTATGCAAATTGCAAAATTGATTTAAAACTTCATGTAAATTTCAAAATCTTTTTGAGTTTTCCCTTTCTGTGCAATTCCAAATTCTATTTTCACAAGTCATGCAAATGCAAATCATGCTTCCTCAATTCATACAAATGCAAAATACATTTCCAAAAGTCATGCAAATAAGCTTTTCGCTTTCCTAGTCGAGCAATTTACAAATTTCTTTCCCCACTCCCATATAACTACTATGATTATTTCCCCAATCCATGCAAATGAGACTTATTCTTCCCTAAAGCTTCATGTTCAAAACAATATTGTCAACATGTATATCAAGTGTGGTGGTTTTCTAGATGCTCGTGAAGAATTTGATGAAATGACATGATAAGACAACTTCTCATGGAATGTGATGATTACAGATTACAGAAGATATAGGTAACCTCACCAAGTTTTGGCACTATTTCATCAAATCCAAAAAATATGTGTCTAACTTGATCACTTCAGCTTTGCCAACATACTCCCAACCTATGCTAAAATAAGATATTTGGAACAAAATATGGATATCCATGTAAATATAGGCTCTATTAAATGCTTTTGGTCTTTTCATTAAAATGTTGAATCTTGTTTTGTAATTTCTACTTGTAAATTTTGTAAGTGCAAACTCAAAAATGTAAGTCATGTAAATACATTGTGTCAACTTTGTAAATTTTAAATTCAATTTTACATGTGGTGCAATTGCACCAATGCACTTTTACACCACTTAAGTGGTGCATTTTTATCAACTCATTTTTGCAACTTCTAAAACAAAGAAAAGGTGATTACACATCGTAACCACCTCCGCACATTATAAATATGAGTGTAAGGCTCATTGTAAAAGGGATTTTTTGGTAGTGAAACTATACAGATATTTTGTCTGAAGAGTTGAGCTTTGTTATCAACTCAATAAAGATTGAAAGTGGGATATTTTGTAAGCTCTGTATTCAAAATTTCTTCATGAATTATATATTTGTATGTGATTCACCTGTTTCTATATATGTACATTCAATTCATCTTTATATTCATTCCCAAATTGTTAGATAATGGGAATTTCACATTAAGTATTTCTTTTATAATCTTATTGTGTTATTTCTATGAATTTGAAATCTTGATGGGGTTTAAATAATATTTTGATTGTCTTTTATGGATAAATATGAGATGGTTGTCTTTGGTATGGTATCAGTATTAGAAAATTATCTCAGTGTATATTTTAAAATATTAAGGGTGTAATTTTGTCTTTACCTTCCATTGAATGAGAGATATTTCTATGCACATGATGTTTTCTCCTTCTTTATCTATTTTGGTAAGTTTCTATATTTAGTTACCCAGAGTTATCTTTCATTTTTTCCAATTTTATCATAGTAGCTTATGTGTTTAATAGACTATAGTAGCCATGTTCTCCCTTATTCCTTTCCTTTTTCTATTCTTCCTTTATTTTGATTATTCCCTTCTTTCCCCTCATTTCCTTTATATCTCCTTTATGTACTTTTAGGTTAAAAGTACAAAACCTCCAACATAAAACATTTTTGTTGTAAATAGTTGTGAATGCTTTTCCCCTACTTTTCCATTTTTGGCTTCTAATAAAGGTAGCTCCACCTACTAATAGGAGAGGGACTTTATCTTGTGTTGATGACTAATGCAATAGCTCAGTTCCCACACTACTGACTCAAAGTCACCAATGTCAGGGAACTCTAGAACAATAAACATGCTCTGATCCCTACTTTGTCAGGATCTTGCTCTACCAATTAGAGCACATATGATTACTTCTTGTATTAGCAACTAAACACGGAATTTAACCAGAATCAATAAGTAACTAGAAATATGAAACAACACAGGAATTGAGAGACAATATACAATTGTATTAATAATCACTTAGAAGAATATACAATAAAGAAGATGCCACTTCTTCTTCCACCTCAAAGGTTCGCCACACCTCAAGACCTTCTTCCCTCTCTCTCTTGGTCACAACAATCAACTCCAATACAGAATTGATGTTCACCTCTCCAACCAGTCAGTAACATGCTGCCAGTTCACCAAGTACACAACTGTACTTCAAGTAGATCACCTGCTCTCTGCTGCTACCTATAAATAACTAGATCATACTCACCATTGTAGATCTCCTATAGAAATTCATGCACACATGCTGACCAAGATCATACACACACAAAGAACCCTTCTATTTCTCTAAACCAGTACCCACCTTGGTACTGCGGCACTAGGAGGAACGCACCATTGCTCTCTTCTCTCTGAAGGAGCTTATTGCTCTCTTACTCACTAACTACGAGTTTACAATACATCCCATGAGTCCATATATAGATCTCATGCTTACAATAATTAGACTAACCTAATTACAATAATTAGACACGCAACTCAAGACTACAACTAGCCCTTGACATGCAAACAACCAGTCTAAAAATAGACTCTCCAGGATCAACATGCGAACTGCCTGTTCTCGCACAGGCTGCCGACGTCGGCTCCTCTATGACCGATATCGGCCGACTGGTGACCGACGCCGATTGCTTCCTCTTTGCTATCTGACCGACGTCAGCTGATCAGACCGACGCCGATTTCCCTACAACTGATTTTGCAACTCCCCACAACTCTGCATCCTCCGTGACTTCTCCTGTTTGCATCCTAGTGAAGCTTTTAGCTCCACAACCTAAAAATCTCCCATTTGGAGATAAATAGCTACACCTGTACCTGTACTTGTACACCATCTAAATTATTCCTTGGCTTGTATTCCTCTTCAAGATCAATCCTGAAGACCAACCACCACACAACCTGTGATGTTATACTTGTCATCAAAGCAACCTGCCATATCCGAACCTACACATCCATGTAGTGAAGAACTTGACCCTGCATGACAAGAATCCCTACTGCTAGTCCCACTAAACTGCCCTCCAGTACTCCTTCCCCGAATTGTCTCCATACTTTCTGACAACTCCCACTACTTGGGAAAACAACTCAGGTCTTACACTAGACCTCATGTGATTTCGAACCCTGTTTCAAGCTAAGCTTGAACTATCCAGCCCTTGCTGTGCTTTCTAATTCTGCATCCTGCATCATGAACCCTGCCAACATCGTCTTCACATCAGCTCCCACTGGAGATCAAATCTCCATGTCTCTTATGCCAAAGAATTTTGCTACTCCAAATTCTTCTTGACACGCCTCTGAACTAACCTTACCTTTAGCTCAACAAATCCCTGTATGTACAAACCTGCTAGCAAATAACCCACATACAGTAACTAGATAATGTTGCAATCATCATCCACCTGGTAAGACAAACACAATAGTTACACTGGCATTGACTGAAGCCATGCTTAGTCATCCCCCTGTCAAACCCTGTACCACTGTCTTGCAGCTTTCTCAAGACCATATGCCATAGCCTTCTATCTCTTGTGCCCATCCACTCTCTTCTTTAACTTGGGAATCCATTTCATCCCTCAGTGCTTACTTCTAGCTGACAAATCTACCAACAAATACCTATTCAGTTCTTCTCCAAGGACTCACACTCCTCATCCATGTCAAGCTCCCACTGTATCTGGACTCTACCTGCATTGCCTCTTCCATCTTCCTGGTTCTTGACTATCAAAAAGCAATATAAAGAAGGTGAACAATGAATATGAGGTTCACTTACACTTTTTGACCTCAACATGAGCGTTTAAGACTTGCTGTCTGCCCACTATCCATACCAGTGACCGATCTCGACCATCTCCTAGTCTGCTCCCGACCGATGTCGGCTCCCTGTACTGAACCTGACTGCCATCATCATTTCCCTGGCTGACATCGGTGTCCCTTCTACCGATGTCAGTTCCTTCATGACCAACGTCGATCTTCCTGTTACCGATGTCGGTTACTGTCTGATCGATGCCGGTACCTGTGTTCATTTATGAGTGATAACTTTTTACCTACGAGCTCTCCATGGATCAAAATCCTAATCAAATCAACCCTGCTCTACTCAGAATAATTCAGCTTCCTCACCTAATCTCTATCCGTCATCTCCTCCATGAACACCAAGGCTTTCTAGTTCTTTAGCTTGTCAAAAACATCTGACTTTTGCTTCAAAACCTGCATTCTCCTTCTACATATGTGACTAAGCCTATGAAGCCACATCTCTGCAACAAAAGGTGAATCAGCAATATAAGTAGATAGATAAAGGATACCTACTTTCTTACCACCATCTAATTCAAGTGTATCCGCTGTGAGAGTTACAGTGCATCTCTCATCACCCAAATTTCCTGAAGAAATTAGACTCATCTCCAAGACTGGTACCTGCATGACTTCCTTCAACCACTGTGTGTCATCCACCTGCAATTTCAGCTTCACTTCCCCTTCGTCAATCATCTGACAAGGCTCTCCAACCCCTAAATAAATCTCTCCAAGGTCTCCAAAGACATACCCATGAAAAGATGCTCTATTTCGGGCTGCATGGAAAGAGGCAAAAGAATATGTAAATAAAGATTCCACTTTATCCAGAACATCCTGTGCAATATTACCTGCAACATATGCTTCCACAAGCTGATCTTCTACCGACTAACAATCTCTTTTTACTTGCTCTTTCTTTCCATCAATCAGACCATTCGTGCTATTCAGTTTCTCCATTCGTAGCTTACTTTCTTCTACCATTGTTATACTCCCACTCAATCTGAAACCCCTGTGAGTGACCTATAATCAACAAACACTACCAGATCTGAAACCACCTATTAGTCAACCCAACCAAAAGCTCTGATACCACCTGTCAGAGAACTCTAGAACAATAAACATGCTCTGATCCCTACTTTGTCAGGATCTTGCTCTACCAATTAGAGCACATATGATTACTTCTTGTATTAGCAACTAAACACAGAATTTAACCAGAATCAATAAGTAACTAGAAATATGAAACAACACACGAATTGAGAGACAATACACAATTGTATTAATAATCACTCAGAAGAATATACAATAAAGAAGATGCCACTTCTTCTTCCACCTCAAAGGTTCACCACACCTCAAGACCTTCTTCCCTCTCTCTCTTGGTCACAACAATCAACTCCAATACAGAATTGATGTTCACCTCTCCAACCAGTCAGTAACACGCTACCAGTTCACCAAGTACACAACTGTACTTCAAGTAGATCACCTGCTCTCTGCTGCTACCTGCAAATAACTAGATCATACTCACCATTGTAGATCTCCTATAGAAATTCATGCACACATGCTGACCAAGATCATACACACACGAAGAACCCTTCTGTTTCTCCAAACCAGTACCCACCTTGGTACTGCGGCACTAGGAGGAACACACCATTGCTCTCTTCTCTCTAAAGGAGCTTATTTCTCTCTTACTCACTAGCTACGAGTTTACAATACAACCCATGAGTCCATATATAGATCTCATGCTTACAATAATTAGACTAACCTAATTACAATAATTAGACACGCAACTCAAGACTACAACTAGCCCTTGACATGCAAACAACCAGTCTAAAAATAGACTCTGCAAGATCAACATGCGAACTGCCTATTCTCGCACAGGCTGCCGACGTCGGCTCCTCCATGACCGATATTGGCCGACTGGTGACTGACACTGGTTGCTTCATCTTTGTTATTTGACCAACGTTGGCTGATCAGATCGACACTGATTTCCCTGCAACTGATTCTGCAACTCCCCGTAACTCTACATCCTCTGTGACTTCTCCTGTTTGCATCCTAGTGAAGCTTTTAGCTCCACAACCTAACAGCCAATTTATCCCCTTGACAATTTTTTGAGCCAATAGGGTTGAGTTATAGTACCTTATATAGATTCAAATTCAACATTACTAGGTGAGGCAACCTTTATTTGATTATGTTTTCTTATTTCATATCTTGTAACATAAAAAAAACATCTACATGCCCTTATTTTTTTTAGATAAGATATCAATGCTCCTTCGTATTCCATTTAGAATCAATTTTTTATACCAACATTTTCCATTGCTTCACAAATGAAAAAGTTTTAAATTTTAAATAGAATATAGCAACTAAAAAAATTAAAAAAACCCTAGTCGACCTAGGGTTTGATGTTCAAAGATTGGGTTCACCAAATGTTTAAACCTAATTTGGATATAGATCATATTTAGTGGTTAGGGTTAATAATATAGAAATTATAGGGCACAAGGACGAATATTAGATCTAAAATAGGCTAATTAAAATGCTAAACTCATATGTATCATATGATAAATTTATAAAACTAAGATAGGCTATTAATGGAAAGTAAGTTAGACATAAAAATGACATAAAATAAAGTACTTAGCTATTTATAATGATATTATAATGTTAGATTTGGTATAGGCTAGAAGATAGTTTTGAAACAGTTGTCAAATTCTGAATTTAGTGCCTTTGGCTCTCTATACACTTGTGTCGGTCTAGGATAGTTGTATTGATGCTAATGTTCAATATAGATGCTAATGTCATGTATGAAATAATTGATGAAATAGTATGTGACCAACTAGATACTTCTGGGTTTGGATTTGCCTTCACTCCGGTGCATTAAAACTGGGTCATAGATTGTTGCTCTTGATGGAATGGTAAAACCCTAGCTTTGCATCTTCAATGTGACTTTAGGGGAAAATGGGTTAGTGGGCACATAGTGTCAAGTTGACCTAAAATGACCTTTTTATCAAAGGGTGTTACCTACATATCTTTTACTCCATAATAAGGCCTTAAACTCATGTAGTTCTCCCTTATGTGTGAATCATGCAATTTGTGTAAAACAAATACAACAGTGACCTAACTTGTAACTTGGAAAATATGACCTTATAACTGATCCTTTAGTACTTCAGACTTGTAGTTGGGTTTTTCTTTTGACTGATATTATAATAGGTCAAAATAAGAAAGTTGTTGGTAACTTGAGTTCTTATTGAGTGCTCTTTTGGTCTAATTTCTAGGTGAGGAATGAATGAGGTTTGATATTACATTTATATCAATATAATCAGGATATAACTCATATTAAATCACTTAGGCCAACCATTATGATATGTTTCATTTGTAAATTGAATGATTTTAGAGCACTAGACACTTACATCAAGTTAGGATAGTAACATTGACCCTACTGTGTGACCCATACATTAGTGTCTAGGGAGAAGGTGAGTAAGTACATGCTCAAAACTTGTAGAGGTATAAGATAAGTACATTTTAACCATTATGGGAAAGATGGGATGTCCATGTCATTAATATAAGGCTAGTCAAACTAAGACATAGGCTAAGGGGCATAAGATAGAATTGATGTGAGGCTTATAGAAGTAAGGCAGGTGTAAGACTACCTAGAGGAACATCTAGGGTCATGATTTTTCCAAGTATATAAGATTGAGGTGATACATAATCAAAAAATATCATCTATAGTATCCTAATGGTCACCCTAATTTAATGTGAGTTATATATCCAAAGGGATTGATATAAATATAAGATCAACCCTCATTCTTTCCTCACCTATTAGACACCTATAAAATAGCGAAGGCAACTTATCAAAGCATTCAATCAAGCAATAGATAAATAAAATCTTCCCTATTTTTTCCTATTTTCATATCAGTCATAGGGATAACACATACATAGGTTTGAAGTGCTGAAGGAGCAATGTAAGAACTCAATTCTCCAAGTTACAAGATAGGTCAAAGTTGTACTTACTTTCTATATATTTCATGATTCACACAAGCCAACACATAGGTGAGAACTAAATCAATTTAACGCCCTCTTTGGAGTATTGGCTATGTAGGCAATGCTCATTTATAGAGAGGTCTTTGGGGTTAGCTCTATATCATGTGTTCCCTAACCCATTTACCCCAAGGTCACTATAAAGATGAATAATTAGGGTTTTACAATTTCATGAGGAGTGACAATCCATGACCCAAATATGAATGCACTAGAGTGAAGGTGAATACAAATGTAGAAGCATCTAGGTGGTCACATCCCTTTATAGTAGGTATTCTATATATGGCACCTACATTAGGTTTAGATAACAACATCAACGTAACCATCCTCGGATGATACTAGTGTCTGAAGGTCTAGAGGCACTCAAATTAGAATTTGGTGATTATTCTATAATCCTGTTCTAGTCTACTTTCTACCTATTCCAGATCTAGAGTCATGTCATCAAAATTAACTAAGTACATTACTTATTTGTCATTTTCATATTTAGCATAATTGTACTTATTATTTTTATCCTATCTTAGTTTAATGATTTAAACATATGTTATATCTGAGTTTAGCATCTAATTGCCCTGCTATAGAGATAGTTTATCAAACGTGTACCTTAAGCTATCTCTATCCCCTTTAACCCTATATAATCTCAATCTAGATTTTTAGGGTTAACTAATGATGCATAATACATTACATGAAAAAAAAAATTAAATGGGGAAAGAGGATAAAGAGTGAAAATCCCAAAGCGACTAATTAAATTCATCATTATTTCCTGTACTAATATATTATTACATTATTTGTATGTTAATTAGGCCCCCTTGCCTTGTAATTATTAAAAAATACATGAGGATATAAATTGCATTAGAGTAATTATTACTTGTGGAGGTCATATTGAGATTAATTAAACACACATATGTAAAAATTCCACAAAAATAAATAATATAACTATCAACCTTCTCACCCATATAATGGGAAATGGAATTATTTCTATTTTGTAATATACATATACATGTGTGTGTATTTCTATTATGTATCATATATTTATTTTATTTCAATATTACTGATGCAATATCATTTCAAATTTACATTTAGACTCTTCTTCACACTATGAACCACATCAATTTTCATCCTCAAACTGCCATACTTGAAAACTAAAGAAGCAATATAGTAAGCCTAGGATTATCATTTCAAATTTTACATTTAGACTCTTCTTCACACTATGAACCATGTCAATGTCAAACATGGAAATGGTCAAGTCATAAACATGCAAGACAATATTTGCATCATTAATATTGAAATAAAAAAAATATAAGATACAAAATAAAAATACACACACACACACACATGTATATGTATATGCACATGTGTGTATTTTTTTCTAGTTTGTAATGTTTGTGTGTGTGCACATGTGCGCACATGTACATGCATGTGTTTTAATATAATTATAATAGTAAAATAGAATGTAATTAATCTTATACATGCATGAGTGACATATATACAATGCCATGATGAAAATAAACAAAATAACATGGTCCACATAAAAAACTAAGGTTATGAAAAATATTTAAGCCTATAAATCCCATCAATCATCATAGATATTCCTCTTCATCCCTAAAGACATAGAAGTATCCTCACCTCCCTTACTCTCTTGAGATGATCAATGATATTTCTCTCACAGAATGTGAGGAAGAATAAATAAAAATAATTAATAATTCTTCTATACAATTCTAAATTTTAAATATAATTGTATATGAACTTCATAAAATAGAAAACAATAAACATGACATAGAAGGAGGTGGTGGAAGTCTAGGAGAAGGTAGTACAATCAAGATAGGATACAATGCAGGTCAAAAGAATGTGAAGTGGCTGTAGGATCCTACATTCACATCATATTGTACATGTTAATTTATTGAAACTTAAGAATACATACTTATTATAAATAAAAATATAATTAGAAAGTTAATATTAATTTACAATTACCTTTATGCATTGCCTCAGCTAGGATGTCGAGGATGATCAGGTGGCCTAGTAAACTGTGATGATAATGACTACACTATAGGAATATCGGGGACACTAGGATGTTGAGGACGATCAGGTGTCCTAGTAAACTGTGATGATAAAGACTCCACTATATGAATATTAGGGACACTTATAAATTTTGAATTAATAAAAAACCGTTACTAAATACTTTAATTGAAAAAAAACTAAATTCACAACAAACTTAAATTTTAAAATAAAAATTATACTTCCAACCAAAAAATAATACCCAAAGTCAATGGCCAATAATGTGGCCCATTTGATCTATTATTGATCTCACTCAAATATCAACAAAACCATCATTTATTTCAAACAAAATAAAAAAATTTATAATTTTTACAAAATGGAATTTATTATTAACATATATTGAACTAATTTAACTTTAAATGAATGTAAGAACCTTGTTACCCTTGTGCTTGGTGTTGTTAGTTATGTAGATGTAAGAAAGTCCTTGAACTCGATGAAAACTCGAGGATCATCTAACATAGATCTTAGAGTAAGGAATACATTATGACATGAAATGCACTAGTGAGGAATGTAGACATGGTGTTGGGGAAACCTAGAAGAGTTGGCACCAAAAGTGGAGTTAGAGGTTCCCGTGTTAACTCTACTTCCTAATAAAGTTTCCATCTACAAGTCAGGTTCTCTATCACACTTTGTGTGAGAGATATGATAGCTACTAAATATTACTATGTAGTCTCAAATGTCTCTATATGGTTGGATATGAGAGAAGTATCAACCGTAGGGAGAAGAAAAAATGGACCATATATTACTCTCATCATCCATGCTATGTATATTGTGGCATGTCATGCCCAACCCCCTGAAAATCCATCATTCCAAAATAATCAACCTACCTCCCCAATCAAAAAATTTACATGTAGTTTATGCAATAATTATAGTGGCACATCAATAATTTTTTGGTGGTTTATCATAAACCATCTACCAAAGATCCCATAAATTATTTTTTCTTGTGTGTTCACCACTTAATTGAAAATTTAGTCTTCTTGGGGCTTATGGGTTATCATGTAATAAGGTGGGAAAATAGTTGAGCTAACATCTCTAGAGTAATATTTAATTACTTTATTTGATCATATGATGAAAAAATAGCACTTTCCCTCTTTTTTTTTTTATCTCTGTATCTTTCATGGGCATCTATTTTATAGCATGGTGTATCAATATTTTTGATAATTTTAGTTAATGTTTATGCAATATCATGGACATTCAGAAAGATGTGTTTTTGTGCCCTAAACCCTATAATAATTTTCTCAAATTCATGATTATTTTTTACAATTTCTTTGCTAATTGAGAGAGGGTTTCGTATAGGAGGTTTTGCTTGAAGGTTTGCATGAGGGTTTACTTTAGGGTTTTCTTACAGGATTTCTCGAGGATCTTGATGGGGGTTTTCCATTTTTTTCTATTTCATTGATAATTTATCATAATTTCTCAAATTACAATCACTTTTAAGAAAAAAAAACAAAAATTGAAAAAACATGGTGGGTGGCAGCAATAGAGAATGGATATTAGTTTTGGTATTCTTCAAGAATGAATATAGAGAGTTTGTTACAATGAGAGAGTAGATTAGCAAGTCTCTCTTGTTATTTTTTATTTTCACAATAGGTAACGAATCTTTGTTCCATATGAATGTCTATATCTAAACCTAATTCTAATAAATGAATATTTGTTACCTTTCTAAACATATATGTTTTGGTTGGTATGTATTCAACCTACAAAAACAAATTTGTTGTTACCACTTTTTGGCCCCTCATTTTCTTGCATTCACCTAACTCAACAATTCTTTTAACCATATGATGTTAACATCAATGAAGATCTCTAGATCCAGATTACCCAAATTGATTGGGTTTTGTGGTTTTAACAAAATTTGGATTTCAATATTCGATTTCCTTTCATCTACTCTCTTTCCTTACTCTTCTCCTCTCTCTCTTATACCTCTCTCCTTTTCCCCTCTCCTTTACTCTCTCTTCCTCGTCTCATCTTTGTGTCTATGATATTCACTACTTATTATAAGGGCATGCCAATAAAAACCTTCAATTTACTATTCGAAAAAAGTCTTAAAATTGTTATGCTTATATCTTGCATTTTTATGATACTAATAATGTCTAGAGGTGTGTGTTTGATTTGTGGTGTGTTCACATTTTTATTTTTAAGGTGTTTTTTTTTTTTGAGTTTGAAAATAATTAGTGAATATCGCGGCAACAAGCTTGTAAATATAAGTCCTCACCAAAACACTAAATTGGAGTGTTTGGCAAAGCACTTAAAACTTATTGACTTACTCATATATCCTTAAATATATGGCCAAACTCTTATTTCGTATGTGAGAATATGTTATATAACAATGTTAATATATTTGTACAAATATCTTAAATACATATATTTAGAAAATGTTGAGATATCAATCTTATAATTTTTATTATAGATTTTTTATATAACACAATTATTAATAATTTCATTATTTTCTTTGTAAATTTTTTACTGATGGTGATAAATTTTATCAATATTAAACTTGAAAAAATATTTTTTAAAAAAGAACTCCAAACACTACAATATTATGATTTTTCAATTAAATTCTTAAAAAAAATTAATTAAAAAAAATTAAAATAAACATAATTGTATCTTAACACAAATACCTATTAAAACACTCCACATTCTTAACTTAGTGGTAAAAGCATCCAGTATATCCATGATTGGTCCTACATTCCAGTTATAACTAATCCATGCAAAATTCAACAATCTTACTAGAGTTAATTGCTGATGATTTGATTTGAATTTAGACCAACACATTTGCAAATCAAGGAGAATTCGCCCCACATTTCAATGTCATATGAATCATTCAAAATTTCAAATAAATTAAAGTCGATTACAGAATTTTATCCTTTATCGAGAATAACAAAAGTGAAAGAGTAATATTAAATCTTCCATCCAGACAAGTAATGATTCGTTCTGTGTGTAATGTTTCGTAAAGTTTGCAAGTGTGAATTTGTTGTTTTGGGAAAAGAAGAAGGAATCAAAGTTTGTCAATCAAATCACATCACATCACATACTAAATTCATATTCATATTCAAATTCCGGCTGTTTGTTTTATGCGTTGGAACCACGTTAAGTTGTAATAGTGCCGTGTGGTATTCTTGTTCTTCACTGTAGATACAATGACGTCATGGCTTCTGCGTGCTGATAATTATTTTTTAAAATTATTTTCTACATTGTAATGACGATACAATGACGTCAGCTCTATTTTATAGAAGATCAAACATCCCTGATTTTGAAGAGCTCCGCCCCATAATAAGAAGGTTGTTCTTTTCCAACTATTTTTATCCCATTTTCTTTAAATAAAATTCTAACATAGAGTCCATTCTTAATATTTCTGTGTACATAGTTCGAATGTCTTTGGAAGTTGGATATTCGAGGATAAAATGTTTTTTTTTTCTATTATTATTGTAGTGCCAAAAAATACATATTCTTTCTTTCCATTCATTTATAAAGGTCATCTATCTACACATTTTATATTTGAATTTATAGGAACTACTAATTATTTAAATTAAGTTATGAATATTTTCATATTTTATTTAATTTTAATTAATTTTTTTTATTTTTTTGGTGATGCTTGTATATCATTTTTTATTATTTTATTTTATTTTGAATTTAGTCATATAAATAAGTATAAAATTATTGAAATTTAGATTATATAAGATATATCATTTTATATAAAAATATGAATGTAAACAAATGATTGATTACACTTATTAAATATAGAAATAACTAAAATATAAAGAACTTCATTGATTTATTTTTGTGTTTGTTTACTGTCTGTATGCAATCATATGAAATGGTTTAAAATAGTTTTGTAATCGCTTGGCTCAAGACATTAATTATCGAAATCTATTAGAATGATGTTAGTAAAGGCTCAGTCATTTGTGATAACCGGATATGTTCACTATCTCTTGGGACTATCCTTGAGTAATTTTATGGTTTGTTTTAACATAGATCATTGCACATTTGTCAAGATGATTCCTATGCAATTTATTGCCTTCTATCATATACGTAAATTATGATGTTATCCTTCTTTGTCTTGAAACCCTAGCTCCACTTTCGACACTTGTTTGAACTAGAAAAAGGGGTAATAAAAATGGGTTGGACAACCCCAACCACAACATGTTGAGTGGTTGAATTTTGCATAAATTTTAATACTTTGAAAAGGGCTCAAACCACATGAAGTTCTCCCACCTATGTTTATGTGTGCTTAGTAATATTGTGCTAGAATGTAATGTATAAATTTCGCATTCAACACTTCACAACATGCAACTTTGACTTTGTAATTAGTGTTTAGATATGGCTTCTAGAGGCATCTCTTTGAGGTAGTTTCAAATTTGAATAATTTTAGATAGTGCCTCAAGGATGCACAAATATATTTTCTCAATGTGCAAGTGGGTTTTATGTAGTGACCATGTGAACAAGAGCTTAGGCTAGGCTTGTGTGTGTGTGTGTGTGTGTGTGTGTGTGTGTGAATATATGACTATTTCTATAATTTTCCTTCATAACCAACATGCAAAACATGTAGGCTAACCCAAGGGATTGGGTTTGAATTTGAAAAATAGCCATTTGAGGAACCTAAGACATTGTTGTCAAAGACAAACATTAATGGTAATTGATAACATTAAACTATTGTAGACACAAGAAGGGTAAAACAATGATCTAGAGTATGGCAATAGTTTGCTTAGGACAATAGCATTATAATAAGACTAGGAAGATACCATATATGACTGACAACAAATTGAGAAGGCCATGTCCATCTATCTTGAATCATGCAAAAATCTATAAGGAAACATGTAGAAGCCTATGTCCACTCATGATAGAAAATCTGAAACAATTTAGATCATTGAAATATTTAAAATTGAAAAAGTAATGAATAAATACCCTTGTAGGTATGCAAACCAAGCTACCCTTTGAAGTCATTTGGAGATTACCATGAGGTGATTATGCCCCAAGGAGATGCCACTATTGAAACCATAGGTTGAGAAGATAAACGCCTTAGCCCACTTTGGAGATTGAGAAGTGATAGCAATTGAACATCATAGAAACCTCAACTACATTACTTAAAATATAATCATAACCATTTTAATGGAACCCTGTACTAGGTTTGAATGTAAAGGTGGAAACCTACATTAGGTTCGTATGTAAAAGGTGGAACCCTGCATTAGTTTCATAGGAAAATCTAAAATCTTTGAATCAACCACTACAAATGGACTTTAGATTCAAAGTGTTTGTGTAGTACCATCATTCCTCAACATAGAAATAGTAAATTGAATGCATGAACAATATTATTTATCTAAAATATGATCCATCTGTATTTTAATGTGATATATAATTCCATACTCTTTATTGCAATCTATTCAATTTGATAAATTATACACCTACTCAATCTAATCCATGTAAATTTATAAATATGTTCAATATGATCCCTTTAATCTAGTAAATATGCTTAATCTAATACTTGAAATATGTCCCATAATGTTATCAAATCTATCTCATGTTGATTATGATCACGTACAATTCCCCACATATGCATCACATATGTGTCAATTTGTTAATTTGTCCCAATATGAATATCAATCTATCCTATTTGAATCATGTAATGTGACCCAAAATCTAAAATATATGTCTATTAATTCCTAAACTTCTATGAAAACACCATTAGTATGTCCCATTTTGAGGTGAGGGATGAATCCTGTGAATTACTCATCTCAAAAGAAAAGAGTTAAATAGATCATTTTATACATAAAAGATATAATCATGTAAATCATGTGTGCTAACATGATTAAAATATGTCATCATATAAATATTTGATCATTCATGTATATATGAAACATGTAATCCAAGAAATACAAGTGTTATATAAAATAACTATAGAAATTAGGCACAAAATGGTAATCATGATAGTAGTAAACACTTAGTAATATTACATAGAATATAGATGATAGAAATCATGGCATTGCACACAATAGAAAAATATATGATATCAATCATGGAAACAAACTCAACAACCATGTAGATATAAACACACATATGCACATAATATAATGATCATGACACACATAAGTACTCAATACATGACTCGACTTTGATCTAACACAGACACAACATGGACATGACATGAATTAGAGGATCCTCAACACAAATAACACAAGATGTGATAACACAAAATCAACACTTTCATGGAAATACATTAAAAAACACTCAATGTAACATATATAAATGGTCACACAATGTAATAACCATAAATAGTCACTCATGGAACACACAATGTAACAAACAATGTTCACACACAGAACATGCAACAACACCACCACACATATAAAAAGCAATGTTTTTCTACATAATCAATCCATGTCATCATAGAAACATATAAAAGTACATCATACATTGAATATAAGACTCTAAATATTATAATAAATATCATTGCATGCATAAACAATCTAAGCAAATCCATGTGATCAATGGAATGGTCATATAAATATGTAACCTGTTATATGTACCAAGATTCCTCCTAAGTTTAGGCATGCCACTAATGTAGAAAGGTATCCCCTAGACATAAGGAATGTCTAGCATTTGAATTTACATCCATCTTATGTAATTTTCATGCTTTGCATTGCACTCATTCATCATGTGAAAAACATGTGCATAGAAAATAGATATGTAATCTACCATATTTATGATATTCAATCATGTAACTATCAAAGCATGTTATTTATAAGTCATAATTTTTAATTTTTTGAATATATATCATTTAGTATTTTTTTTGGAATTTCAGATGTTCATGCTAATCAATGATCCTATCAATGGGATATCCATGTATATGTCCTAGATTAATGATTGTGATCCTCATATGTTACGGGTGAGGATCAACATATATATCAAGGTCAAACTTAAAGAAATGATTAGGCATTGTACAATATTCATATTTTCTATCATAGTCAACCTGACCATGTGTGTATGGCATGTAACTATAGTAGCCATAGTGACATGTGAGTTTCATTGTATACTTGGAGAATGTGTTTATACTCACTAAAGAATAGGTGAAGAAACCTATAGAATGTCCCAAGTATGTGATTAAGTAGGTCATTCCCACAAGTCAGGAGTCACCATATTAATATTCTTGAACTCAATATTATGGTTTTCAATAAAATATTATATCTTATGTTTCAAACCAAATCATATGTTAGTGGAATGTCGTTGGCATCTATGCCAATCATAAAATGCTGAGATATTGAACCCCTTAGATTATGGCTTCATCATATCAACCTCAAATGGGGGAGGAAGAGATATGATATTACACTTAAGTAGATTTTGTAATATATTATGAGGACCCTCTAGTTGTTGTATAAACTTATTCTTTTAAGAGACCACATTAACCTTATGCACAATATGATTAGTCTATAAGTGTATTACTATAACCATGCCTTGAAATTTAATATTTTTAATGGGTTGTCATAATTCCTACAAATTTAATGTTCCATGTAAAATTATATTTTGATAATAAAATATGTTGAGTAAGAAAGTCTTATTTCTCAAAAATAAATCATGTCTTCACTACTCTTCAATATATTAGTAGTAGATGAAAATTAATAGGTTCAACATCATTTGGTAAGGTTGTATCATGCAATGATGAATATAAAATATACTTGTAGATAATGCACCTCTTGATCAATTCTATTATGGATATATTAGTTGGATTATTCGTAAGTTGATCAAACATATCACATGTTTTTATTGCTCTAATTGGCACTCTAGGAGGTGGAGGGGGATCAGGAGAAACATTTTGACTACCTATATTCTATCGCATAGGTTTTGGTATCCTACCTATTCATGTTATGATAACATATAACACAAAATCCAATATAATCCTAGTGAAAATAATGGACATGGCATGTTGGCTATCACTACCTTAATTTATAAGGGGAGGAGGAATGAAAATAGTCATATATGCCCTTTGACATCGAATGGTAACATGAAGCATATCAGATTGGATATTTATAAAATAAATATAACACAGTGAGTTAAAGATTATTCATTATTAATTTCAACCTTAGATTTAATATACATACATTTGATCAATTTCATTACATGATTTTGAAACATATTATTTTTTTAAGAAAAACAACATTTAACTATGACAATCATAGTTTGAACCAAAAAATATAAACAGTGTGTATCCATTATAGCGGTGGTTTAAATATGTAAATTAGATTAAAAACCTTAATGTAAAAATATGATACCCTAATAAGTAAATATGAAACCTTATGAGATAAATACCTAGGGTTTATTGTGCTAAAGAGAATGATAATGTTTACCAAAATGTGTTATTTTATTTTGGCTTTAGTGATGTAAAAAATATAAAACTATTAAAATTCAAATTTGCATCAGATATATCATTCTACATACAAATCTAAATGCTAAAAAATGATTAATTACACTTACTAAATATATAAATAACTAAAGGACATAGTTTATTTATTATTCTATTTTTATCATTGTTTGTATACAATAATTTGAAGTGGTCTAAAATGGTTTTGTGATCAATCATATTAGGGGACTCGCTATCAAAATATGCAAGGATGCTACTAGTAAAGGCTTGTAAATTTTTACTGAAACTATAGCTAGGTAATTTCTCAGTTTGTTCCATCACAAATCATTTTGCCTGTCAGTTAAGATGCTTCATGTGTAATTTCTTACCCTCAGTCCTATCTACATGTTTAGAGCTTTTCCTCCTTTGCCTTGAAACCTTAGATCCAATTTAGACATTTGATTCACCCAAAAAAGGAGGTTAGAAATATGGGTTGGACAACCCAAACCACACCTCACTAAGTGGTTAAGCATTACATATGTTCCAATACTCCAAAGAAGACTCAAACCACACATAGTTCTCCCATATCTGTGTCTATGTGATCAATAGTCTTTCAATATAATGAGATTCATAGCTTTGGCTTTATAAATTTGATAATATGCAACTTTAACCTTGTAACTAGTATTTGGAATTGGGTTTTAAGACTTTTCCTTTGAGGGGTTTTTAGGTTTGGATGCTTTTGGATAGTGTCTCAAGGGTGTGAAAATCTATTTCTCAATATGAAAGTGCTTTTCAAATAGTGACCAAGTGAATAATTCCTTAAGATTGTATTGTATATATAAATGAATATTTGTGTGGTTTCCCTCAACAACTAATAAGTAAAACATGTAGGCTGACCTAAGTGAGGGATTTTAATTTTAAAAAATAGCCCTTCGATGAACCTAGGTCACTTCTAGTGAAGGGGGACACTACTGTTAATTAACAACATTTGACTACTACTATAATTATATAGGAAGGGTATTACAATGATTTGGAGTATGACAATAATCTACTTAGTATAATATAGAATTATGGCATAGACTAGGAAGATCATATATATGAATGATAATAAATTGGGAATGCCAAGTCTATAGATACATGAATGGATAGGAGAGAATGTGGGAAAGATTCAAATGTGTATGCACAATCCACGTATGTCAAATATAGGTCAAAATTAATTTTTCCAAGTGTCTAATACAAAATTTATGTGTTTACACCTATTTGCTTTATTTTTCCACATATATTTTTTATCATTTTTATTCAAAAAGTATCTAATTTCATTTTTAATGTTTGGGAATTCATTTACACTAATATCCCATGTACTCATCTATTTTTTGGTTATGTTCATCCATGTGCTCTTTCTCTTGTACAAATATTCATCCCTTGTGACCTTATGTTACCTGATGGTCTCCATTTTTTATGTTTTTATTCAAGTAGCTAATAACTTGATCATAGCCATTGCATTTGACGGGAAATTTATTAGTTCTACAATAAGTGTTTTGTATGACATTGAAGCCCCTATTTTTAATTTTTTAAATCAAGTAATTCTATATCCTTTATATTTTACTTTTTTTAAAACCCACCATTGGCACATAACACACACCCATAAAACACCACACGAGTGAAAAATAACCCAAACAAGACCATCATTATCTACCAGTCCCATATTTTTTCATTCTTGCATTTCTTTTGTCACTGTAGTATTCTAAAACTGGTCATGAATAATTGAATATGTCACTTTAGGCCCTTTTCATATTTAATTAAATTATGTACTTAATTGATACCTATTTTTACACCTTGCCTTTTCCTAAGAATGTGTGAAGACTTATTTCTATTTTAAACTATCACTTGTTGCTTATATAACCATTATTATTATTATTATTATTATTATTATTATAGTAAATTCACTTAATCATATTTTAAGACAAAACCAGATCTAAATATCTACACTTATCCCTATGGGATAACAACATCCAATAGGGAAAATAGTGGGAGGCATTCCTATCCCTATGGGACTGTTTCTCTACGTTTTTCTACAATTTGCTTTCAGAAGAAGGAAGAAACTAAAGTTAAGAGTTAGGGGTTTGATTTATACCCGGATTAAGTTGCGCACCGTATCCAAGCTTTGTGGGAGCTCCTCTTTGGCTATGGAGGAAACACCTATAATAAGAAAAAAACTCAAACAAAGAAAATGTTAGAGTAGGATATGGTGGACTGCCAAGCTACGCGCTTGGTCCCGAAAGCATGAAGCTCCATAAGGGATGACAGTCCACTATTTAATGAAAAGAGTGTTGTATAAAAAGAAATGATGAAAGACTAAGAAAGAGAAAGTAGATAACGCGTACCTGTTCTCTACAGTCAGTCTGTCACAGTCATCGATGTTGGTAGTTATACCGATGTCAGTCTAACAATTATTCTGATGTCAATTTGGTTGCTGATGTCGGTAGGGGTAGTGGGCCTTGGATGGGTTTTGGAATATGTATGTGGTCAACAGAAGAGTCTGTGTAAATTTAAAGGGTTGTGCAGGGTTGCAGGAAAGTGAATAGGGTCTGAGGAAGGGTAACAGTAGAGGGTAGGTGCGAGAAGAGGGTAAGAATAAGAGGAAGGCTTTTCAGCCTCTCTACGGAAGAAGCTATGTTTCTCAATAGTTCTTAGAAATATCAAATGGAAACAAATTACCAATGTATTCTAAAATACTGAAATAAGAAGTAGAATACTTAGCTCTATTCGGTGAAGAACCAGAGGTGTCAGAATGTTTATTCCTATTGTGGCTGATGTTGAGGTCCTCGTACAGTGTTTCAATCCAATGTCTGGAGTGACTTGTGTAGAGCTTCGGTAGCTAAGAGAGCGATAGTCAAATTCTGATGCTTGGTATCAGAGTGTGCATGTCCAATTAGCAAGAAGGCTGGGGGGCAGCTCAATGTTAGAGCTCGGGTTATGTAACCAACGTCAGCCGATCGTTGACTGATGTCGATGGAGAAAGAATGGGTAAAAGGGCTATTTTTATCTCTTTGCCCATTTCTCCACCCGCCAAGTGCTTTTTCCATTGGAGAACGGTCAAAACACGGGTTTATAAGGCATGAGAGTTGGTTAGGAGGTTAGGATGGAGTGAGAATAGGTCATGGGTAGTTAGGATTTAGATGACCTAGTCTCAGGGTGACTCATAGGGTAAGAAATGGTCTTAGGGTGAGGTGTCCAAGGTGAGGTCATTAATTTAAAATAAGTAGTTTATTTTAAATTAATAAGGTGTGCAAGTGTTTAGAAGGGGACCAAGGGGGGTTGGCACAATATTGGTGTCTACATTTGCCCCTTTTTGTCTTATAGTTTGTTCTGACGAATTGCAAGACAAAAATAGGTGTAGGTTGTCCTAGGTATGGGATGAGGTATTCCCCCTCAAAGCGGGAATCGAGAGAAAGGAACTTAAAATCAGGTGCCAATTTGATAGGCAGTGGATGTGTAGGATGAGGTTGGAGTGTGAACGCTGCAATAGTTGAGATTGCACGTATACCACTTCACTTGGTAGGCAGGTCAAATTATCGCAAACAAGGTCAAAGAGCACTAAAATTGAAGTAATCGGTCCCTAGCTTATTAATGGTAGCTGATTGGGTTAAACGATCAAAGTTGTAGCTCTAATGGGCATCGTGTTCCAAGTATCCGAGTTAGGAAGTGCTCCTAGAAAACATGAAAATGTCACAAATATTGGGGATCAACTTGGGCGTGATTTGATAATACGTGTGAGGGGCATAATGTGGGGTGCATATAATTTGATAACTATTCATGAGGTAGCATATATGCAATCAAAATAACCAAGGCAAATTTGTCTCGAAAGTGGTCATGGTCTGAGGAGATAGTCGCGATCTCCAAGGTCATTGGTCGAGTCAGGTTGAGATATAAGTGATCTCAAGTGTTGTTTGTTGTGGTTAGGGAGATATATGTGATTTCCAATGTGCCCCATGAGAAGTCTAAAGTGACTTCTATAGTGGCAGGGCTGGTTGTTTGGTCATGATTTTGGGTTGGTATAGATAGTTGGTCCATTAGGTAGATGAACGAACGAATGGCCGAGTTAACCTCAAAAGACCCCATGTCAACTGAGTGCTGCCTACATAACCCCTATTTTAAGGGCCTCAGGCCAATGTAGTTCTCCCCAAAAGGAAAGAAGAGGGTATGTTATGGATTGGGTTTGACTAGGTTAAGTCATGGTTAAAGGTTATATGGTTGGTCCATCAGGTAGATGAACGAATGAATGGCTGAGCTAACCTCAGAAGACCCCATGTCAACTAAGTGCTGCCTACATAGCCCCTATTTTAAGGGCCTCAGGCCAATGTAGTTCTCCCCAAAAGGGAAGAAGATGGTAGGTTATGATTGGGTTTGACTAGGTTAAGTCATTGTTAAAGGTTATATAGTTGGTCCATCAGGTAGACGAATGAATGAATGGCCGAGCTAACTTCAGAAGACCCCATGTCAACTGAGTGTTGCCTACATAGCCCCTATTTTAAGGGCCTCAGGCCAATGTAGTTCTCCCAAAAAGGGAAGAAGAGTCAAAGAGGTTGATAGTTGTTTTGGTTATGTTTGAAATGATGAGTGTATGATGATGTTACAACCTTTTCCATATTGTGTGATGTTGTATGTTGTTTATGTGGTTTTTCATTCTTAGCAATTTTCCATATTAGTGATGGTGTATGCTAAAAATGAAATGAGATTATTTATGCTTCATCAAGTGTCCATATTGGTGATGGTATATGCTTAACATAAATTGTATTATGATGTTATAGCCTTTTCCATATTGTGTGATGGTGTATGCTGTAACATAGGTTATGTGGTTTTTTCATTCCTAACAATTTTCCATATTGGTGATGGATGTATGCTAAAAATGAAATGAGTTTATTTATGCTTCAGCAGGTTTCCATATTGGTGATGGTATATGCTTGACATAAATTGTGTTTGGTTGATAGTTTCCATGTGTATTGTTTTCCATAGAAACTAATGTGAATGGGCTATGATAATTTATATAACATAAATTGGTATTTGCATTAAATAAATCATGATGTTATGTTAATGATTAGAAAATGTTTTGGTTTGGTTTGGTTTGGGTTGGTTAGAAAATGTTTTGGTTGCATGTGACGAAGGTGGGTAGGAAATGAAAGGCACATTACTCTTTCATTGGCAAGGACCATAATGATAACATAGATAAGGTTTTTGCAAACAAAAAGTCCCGTTCATGTATTACGTCATTGACCATTGGTTTGTGTTAGAGAAGTACTCTAATCACTTGACATTAAGTGAGCTTGAAATCCCTTGGGTATTTTGAGGTAATAGGTTGTCCTAGGACAAAGCATTAATACTTAAAAAAGGGTTAACTAATGTTTTGTAGGGAAAAAGGGTTGAAAGGAATAGGAATGAGGATGATAGGGGTTGTTCAAGGGATGAGCTCAAGTTAAACATCAAATGAATGATTACTTGGTTAACAGTAGAATGGTCACAGATGCAAGGCATTAAGGGGCTCAAGTTCTAGCTGACCTTCAAGAGAAGATAGATGATAAGTACCTGATCCATACTTGTGCATTATTATGTAAGGTCTAAGCCAATTAGGAGCAAACTTGCCTCGTTTGCTTCTTTCCATATTGGTCACGTGTTGGTTTTCTTTAAGGATGAGATCTTCGATTTTGAAATCTCGCTCTTTCAGATTTTTATTGTAGGCACGTTTAATGCAATGTTGGACATGAAGTAGGTTAGCATGTTGTCGGCATTTGATACAACATCAAACATAGTTAATGCAGTCTTGGTTAAGAGTGGGCCAATAATAACCCAAGCGGAGGATGCGCTTGGCAACCGAGTTACCACTGAAATGTCCCCCACAAATCCCATCATGGACTTGTTTGATGGCATGAGATGTCTCAGTGGTGGTTAGGCATCAGAGAAGGAGGCTATTGAAACCTCATTTGTAGAGAAGACCCCCTATCATGGTTTATCAAGCAGTACTCTTAATAAAAGCTCAGCGTGCATTACTAGAGAGGTCAGGAGGAATGATAGAATGAGTCAAGTAGTCAACAAGTTGTTTATACCAAACATCATGTGGACTAAAGAGGTCAAGAGGAATTACCCCCAAAGATGTTGGTTGAGATGTGCCTAAGATAACAATCTTGGGCTTTGGTGGTTGAGAAGGCTTGGTGAATGGATGTGTCGAAGGAGTAAAAACCTGCTCTTTTCCTTTATCCTTTAGGGTTTGTGACCTGGTGGCCACATTAAGAGTGTTGATTTTGAATAAAGGGGGAGAAGGTGGTAGAGGGACCATATTTTTCGCGTTGGGATCCCGATTCAAGTGAGGAGGTTTGGGAGGCATGGGATGGTGTCGATAGTTTGCCAAAAGAATCCTCAACAAGAAGGGTATCTTTTTCTAAGTGTTGCTGAATGACAATCTTAAGGGCGCGACAATGCTCAGTATCATGCCTAGGTGTGTGATGATATGCACAAATTTAAGTGTCATTAAACCAAGATGGTTTTGATCTGAGAGGTTGGTATGGCTTAATGGGTGGGAGAATGATGCTAGAAGACTACAAAAATTGGCATAACAACAAAGCATAGGAACCCACTAATGGGTCTGCACGCATTGTTGTAGTAGGGGTTGATAACTTCTATTTAGGAGTTGTAGGAGGAATTTTTCATAACACTTTTTTAGTTGGTGGTGTGGCCACACGAATAGATGACACTTTCTTGGTGAGAGGTGTCAAATTTTTTGGAAGAAGTATGTTTTTGACAGGTAGAGGGAGTAATGGAGGCAGTTTGTTTTTGTGAGGTGTTGGAATTGGGAGCATTCCTGTTAAAGTGGAAGGATGTGGACCCAAGATAGAGGGCAATGGTGAAGGTGGGGGAGTTTTTCATACCACCTTTTTGGTTGGGGGAGGAGTAGACTGATGTGGTTTAGGAGCCTTCTTTGGTTTGGTGCGAGGACCACTACTATGCGGGGTGAGGTTCAAATCTACCTTCACTTGTGGGTGATTGAGGTTTGATATAGGGCGAACACTGAGAGATTTAATCTATTTTGACATGGTGGATGCCTGCAAGAGTTTGGATTTGGACATGGAAGGTTGAGATTATGATGTTTTAGAAGTGAAAGCCTGATCCTTGTTAGAGACTGTGGGGTGAATCATCGCAGAAGGATTGGCAGTAGAAGATGAAGCGGGATGTGTAAGATAAGGAGCCTTAAGTCACTCCCATAGTGCCTCATGTTTTAGGTTCCTAGAATGGAGAAATCTTAAGTTTTTTACCAATCGAGAGAAGGGTTTAGGTGACATCATGTGAGGTCTTACAGTCGATATTTTGGAGGATTTGGATAGTTGTGAGAGTGGAAATGCATTAGACGCAATGATCTCGGGCCAAAGGTGAGAGAAAACTATCACTGGATCTTTTTTGGCTGAAGTGGGTGAGGTGGTGAGTTCTTCTCTCGATGGAGAAGGGATTGGAGAATTTGGCTCTTCAAGTGGATAGATCACAGGGATGATCATGGCTTCCACATGTGGTCTAGTAGTAGGGAAGGTATGATCTTCTATTGGTAATAAGAAGGGTAAGGGCGGGGCCACCGGTGTTGGTACCATCAAAGCATCCTCTAATATGGGAGAGGTCAAAGTAGACTCTCTTATGTGTGAAAGAGGGGTAGATGGAGGACTATCCTCTATCGATGGAGGACAAATAAGAGAGGAAGGCTCTTCTAAAGGGTGAAGTAGAGGGATGATGGCCCCTTCTACATGAGGGCATGGGGTATGAATGGTAACTTCTTCCAATGGTAGAAGAAGAGGGAAGGTGGGGGCAAGAGGAACAAGTAATACGGGATCCTCATGAGGTAGAAGAATGGGTAGAGGAGGTGTTTGATGTTGTGGGGGTGATATAGGTGAAATGGGTTCATCCACATGAGGAAGAGGATGAGGCAAAGGGAGCTCTTCATTGTGTGGGGGTGGTATGGGTAAAATAGGCTCTTCTACCCATGGTGGAGAAATGGGTTGATCAACCTCTTCAGATTGTGGGAGAGGTTGGTTAGGAATGAAAGGAGAGACCATGTCGACTGTGTGTATGTTACATTCCTGAGGATCATCAACCATGGTCTGAACATTGTTCTAACTTGGGGGATGGTTAGGAAAGGGTTGCCTAAAGACATCCATGTTTTGGTTGGGTAGCGCATTAGGGTTATCCAAAACAAGGTCCTTTTTGTCTAACATGTCTTGAACAATGTTTTTGAAGGTTTTGCAATTGTCTATGTCATGACCCTTGACACGATGATAGTTACAAAAGTCAATTTCCCTATACCATGTAGGGATGGCGCGTGAGGGATCAAATTGGACTGGTCAAATTTGAGGGAGGTTGAGGACCCCCTGCTTCACTAATTTATCCAATACAGAAGTGTATGATTCTCCTATAGGAGTGTATCATCTCTATTCATACCGTTGTTGGAATTGTTTAGTGATGCTTTGTGAAGTGGAGGGCTCATATTGATTAGTTGTGGTAGAAGATGATGACTTAAGGACTAAAACATTCGTTGATCCCTTGGACTTGGAGTGGGAAGAAGAAGATTTGGAAGAAGAAGGGTCATTGGATTTTGTGTTAGTATTTTTGCTACGCAATTTAACCTTATCTTCTTTGAATGCACAGAGTTCAAGCTTTCAAGCCATGGTGAAAGCTTCATCAAATGTGTGGAAAGTTTGAACCCGTAGAGTGGATGAGATGTGCTTGGCACATGCTCTTGAAATGAGCTTAATGAGCTTAGGTTGAGGCAATGAGAAGGAGAGTTGGTTGATCAAACCTTTGCAACAGGTGATGAAGTCAACTATTGACTCATCCTCAAATTGTCTAATAGAATAAAGGTCTGTGATGGAGACCTTCTTGGTAATATTAATTGAGAAATGGTTCAGGAATAGCTGAGCAAGTTGAGTGAAGGTGAAGAGAGAATGATTGGTAATGGAGCTATACCAATCAAGGGTGGTGCCAGATAGTGACATGGGAAATGTGTGAAGTAATAACGCATCATTGTGCGCTATGAGGTAGCAAGCATGTCTAAATTCTCATAGATGTTGTTGTGGGTCCTCTTTACTCTGAAAGTGAGTAAATTTTGAGAGTTCCCACTGGCTAGGGTATGGTCAAATGGGAACTGAAGGGTGGATAGGTTTGTTGCAGATTTGTTCGTATGAAAGAACATTCTTCAAACCTGAAATAGATGTCTCGAGGTTGGACATCTTATCCATCAGCATCTTAATTAAATCAGTAGATGGATTGGCATGAGGGGCACCCCCTAAGTTATAGGGTACCTGGAAGGCATTGGGAGGGGCGTATGACATACTTGGTTGCATTTGTGTAGGTGCAACATACTGATAGTTTTTCATAGGGGCCAATGTCGAGGCCAAGGGAGCTTGTGCCGTGAAGTTGGAGGGCACAACTTGAATAGATGCCGCCAAGGGTGGTTGAATGGCAGCGAGAGTAGTTAAAGGATGAGTAGCCACTCTCATGTTTACAAGTGCAAGAGTGGGTGGGATAGAGACAATCAAGTTCTGGAAAGGTGTCAAACTTGGTTGAATTATTTGTGGTTGAGAGGGTACAAAAACCTTGATGGAGGTAGGGCCAAAAAGGATGGAAGGGGAGGCCAAATCTTGAACATTAGCCATGGTTGAGTTACTGGTCGAGGCAATGGCTTGAGTGACCATAGGTTGGGTAGCGGATGCTATTGATATCATTGCCGCTTCAATTAAGGAAGTTGGCATCCCATAAATTGGGTTACCCAAAGGATCTCGCATTTGGCTTCTAGCAAGATAATGTTGGAGAGCCTTGATGTTGTGGTCAAGGAATCTCTCAAAGTCTTGATCTCCTTTGAGAACAATTGGAGGTTGATTGGGGGTAGGCTGGATAGGAGTATGCTCAGTATCTGAAGTATACTCCATTAGGTGACTTGATATGAAGGGTGAAGATGGAAGTGGCTATTGACTCGCGTGGTCAACAAGGGATTTGGCTTGACTGCGTGTCAGAACCATCCAAGGTGAAAGGGATTCAAGTTCCAAAAACTATGTGTTTTAGTTTCAAAAAACTAGAATTTGTGTTGAACAACAAGAAATTTGGGTTTTAAGCTTGCTATTTTGGAAAAAAAATTTATTTACTGACAGTGACCGATGTTGGTTATAATATGTTGCTGATGACGGTTAGATAACTGATGTTGGTGAATGGTTACTGACGACGTTGGTGGAGAAATCAATGTCAGTTTCTATGTAATTCTAGAAACATAGAAAATTGATAGTTTTTGGAGGAAAAAGATATTCTGAGTTGTTTTAGACTTTAGAATGATGCGACCTTACCAGCTCAAACACTCAGATAAAAAGAGTAGAATAGATGATTAGGCAAGTAACCTCTAAAATGTTAAATTCATAGGAATAAATTTTAGAGTCGTGGTGGCTTATGCCTTAATAGATTATGTTGGGAGTTGGGCTTGTAAAACAGGGCCTAGAGAGGAAGTCTATGGTTGGTTTCAGGTTAGTTATGGTGCTCAAAATATCTATGTTAGGTTCAGTATGTGGCCTGGTGCTAGGGCTTGCTCCCTTCACTTCATGAACCCAGAGCCGAGCTGGGATGCTTAGCCAAAATATACTTTGCCTATAGTTTATACTCTGCCAGAGAATAGAGTGGGTCCTCCTATTGGTGGTGAAATCTAAGTAGGATCTCCAGGTGGGGTAAGGTATCCGCTAGGTGATGAAATCCTAGACAGGCCTTGTCTCAAGTAAGTTTAAGTGTTTGATTTGATTGTGATTGTGGTTTAATTGTGTAACATTTGTGCACTACGATTTATTCATAATGCTTTAATTACCAAGTGGGCTAAGTATGCATTCAAGCAAGAATGAAATGCAGTAGTTTTTTAACCCAAATCAAAATATGTTATTTAAATGCAAACAATTGGAGAAGAGGTAAATAGTATGAGTTTTTTCACTACTCTATGATGCATGCAAAAAGTTACAAGAAAAAGAAGAGATGTTCTTTTTAACTTCTGCTAATGGTTTCCTTTTGGAACAAAGATAGAAGAGGGGAAGTAAGAAGAGAATATTTTCCTAATGCACCTATATGAAAGTTTGATTTTTTTAGAAGAAGAAGAATGAACCCAGGGAAAACTCCAAGGGTCCCACTGGGCGTGCTAGAATGTTTCTCTACGTTTTTCTATAATTTGCTCTCAGAAGAAAGAAGAAACTAAAGTTAAGAGTTAGGGGTTTGATTGATACCCAGATTAAGTTGCACACCGTATCCAAGCTTTGTGGGAGCTCCTCTTTGGCTATGGAGGAAACACCTATAATAAGAAAGAAACTCAAACAAAGAAAATGTTAGAGTAGGATATGGTGGACTGCCAAGCTACGCACTTGGTCCCGGAAGCATGAAGCTCTGTAAGGGATGACAATCCACTATTTAACAAAAAGAGTGTTGTATAAAAAGAAATTATGAAAGACTAAGAAAGAGAAATTAGATAACACATACCTGTTCTCTACAGTCAGTCTGTCACAGTCACTGACATCGGTAGTTCTGCCGATGTCGGTCTGACAATTATGTCAATGTCGGTTTGGTTGCCGATGTCGGTAGGGGTAGTGGGCTTTGGACGGGTTTTGGAATATGTCTGTGGTCGATAGAAGAGTCTATGGAAATTTAAAGGGTTGTGTAGGGTTGCGAGAAAGTGAATAGGGTCTGAGGAAGGGTAACAGTAGAGGGTAGGTGTGAGAAGAGGGTAAGAATAAGAGGAAGGCTTTTCATCCTCTCTACGGAAGAAGCTAGGTTTCTCAATAGTTTTTAGAAATATCAAATGGAAACAAATTGCCAATGTATTATAAAATACTAAAATAAGAAGCAGAATACTTAGCTCTATTCGATGAAGAACCAGAGGTGTCAAAATGTTTATTCCTATTGTGGCTAATGTTGAGGTCCTCGTACAGTGTTTCAATCCAATGTTTGGAGTGACTTGTGTAGAGCTTTGGTAGCCAGGAGAGTGATAGTCAAATTATAATGCTTGGTCTCAGAGTGTGCACATCTAATTAGCAAGAAGGCTGGGGGGAAACTCAATGTTAGAGCTCGGGTTATGTAACCGACGTCGGCGATCCCGCCGGTGTCGGCTGACCATTGACCAATGTCGGTGGAGAAATAATGGGTAAAAGGGCTATTTTTAGCTCTTTGCCCATTTCTCCACCTACCAAGTGCTTTTTCCATTGGAGAACGGTCAAAACACGGGTTTATAAGGCATGAGAGTTGGTTAGGAGGTTAGGATGGAGTGAGAATAGGTCATGGGTAGTTAGGATTTAGATGACCTAGTCTCAGGGTGACTCATAGGGTAAGAAATGGTCTTAGGGTGAGGTGTCCAAGGTGAGGTCATTAATTTAAAATAAGTAGTTTATTTTAAATTAATAAGGTGTGCAAGTGTTTAGAAGGGGACCAAGGGGGGGTTAACACAATATTGGTGTCTACAGGGATGTTCCTGTCCTTAACCCTCTAATGGTAATTTTTTGAAATTAAACCCTCCCTTAGCTCATCTTCCATGTTTTTAGGTTTCCTAGTGTGTGATTTCCTCTTTTGAATTGATATAAAGGTAAACTCAAGTCACTTATTATTCAACTTGGTAATTTTGATATAGAGTTATATTTACACAAGTGCACATTGAGAAGAAGTTTCACTAAAAATAGTCATCAACCAAGTTCAAATCCTATTTTATCCATCCCTAATCAAATCATGATCAAGTATTTAAGTCAATTTTAGATACATTCATATAGTCAAGAGAGATAAATTGCATAAATCAATCTACATGGGAGAATTACATTGATATTTATTTCCTTCCTTCAAATATTGGATATGTAGGTAATGTTCAGTCATCATGGGGGTGATTTGGGGTCATCTTAGCCAAACTACACTCCTTTTTATATTTGTAGGTATTTCAATAATTGCATGCCATATTGGGTTTTTAACCTTGGAGAAGTTATCCACAGGTCTTCCAAACACTTATAAAGGTCAAATTTGTGCATATACATCCAATTCAAGATATTACACATGACTGTGACCTAAAGTTCATATTTTTATACAAAATAAAATATTGACCAACAAGTACAATAGTCGGAGTTGATCTTGTCCCTATCTATCGTTCATGTCCTTGCATAATTTCAGATCTAGCTTCTAGGCATTTGAAGCTATAGAAAATGTTTTCATGTTTCCTCTCTTTGTCAATCAATACAATCAATCATCAAATAGAAATAGCTAAGTTTGTTTTTCATTTGAATATTTAGCCTTGTCTGTAATCATTTAATTTCATCTATTTTACTTATTTAATTTCAATCTATTATTTAACAGAACATTTTTTAAAATCTGTTATATTCTATTCAATTTTTATTAATTAGGATTAATTCACTTATTAATCTAAAGTTTGTTAAAACATATTGGTAAACCTGAGATAGTCATGCATCTTTATTGGTAAACTCATGTTTTTGTTTTAATAGTGAAAAAACCTAAGTTTAATTTAAGGTTCTAACATTCTAGGGTTTTAAATTTTTTATCTTAGGGTTTAGATAAATTCTTGATTATCTGACACTAAAATAATTTCCTTTTGATCTTAGATCTAAATATAATACTAAAATAGTGACCTCAAACATAATAGCTAACATTAAAAGAATTTTATTTTGACCTTAAATGATATCTGACACTGAAAATATATTATTTTGACTTTGGATTTCATAATGAATTACTAATATCCATACAAAAAATATTTAATTATATTTATAGAATTTATAATTTTAGTTATTGTTTACAAATATTCTTACCATGGATGATATAGATATTTTTTATGACTATGATAGGATAACTAGCCAACTTTTTACACAAGCTTCATTAATGTAGTGTTTAGTTAAATCGAGTATAACTTGGGAACACTATTGTTCATATATTTCAAATGCTTTATTATTTACTTTACACCCTCTAGGTGAAACTATAATTACCATAAAAATGATAAGACTCATGCATCTACTAACTATTTTTTGATCTTATGGATGCAAAATAATTTGTTGATTATCTTGACACCATCCTGATGATATTAACTCTTTGTTATCTATAGATATAAAGTTAAAAAAAAGATAATCATGATAGTAGATATAAAGAACCAATTTTGTTTTTTGAACATCTTATTAATCTTACAATAGGTGTTGCTACTACTACTATTGATCCTATTATTACATATGGACCTCTATACCTGGAAGAAATGCATGGTTTACAACATATTTATATGCTTAACTAATTGAATCACTCATAACCTTTGATAGCTATGCAGATTACATCACATACCTTTCCCAATGCACAATACCTTGAGTAAACTATTGCATTTTTTAATTCTAAGATGCTACAATCAGAGCAAGGTATACTAAAAGTTAACCAATCATTGGATTCCCAAGATTTACTTCATAATCATTTATCAGCTAATATTGTCTCATATCCTTTACCTAAAATATTTTTACTTCTAAGCTTCCATTATATGAAGGTAATGGAGATCCTGAAGAACATCTCAAATATTTTCATGTAACATATTTTGATTATTCTTTCAATGATAAATTTCTAATCAAATTGTTTCTAATAAGCTTAAAATATTATGCCTTGTGTTGGTTTTATGATCTACCTATTTAATCTGTCAAAGGATTATAAAATCAACTTATTATTTTCAAATTACCAAACTTAAGCAAGGAATTAATGAGCATATCAATGATTGTATGCTTTTTCACAAGACAATGCTTTCCAAAATGACTAATACATTAACAGATAATGAATGCACGATACATTCGAAAAAAAATTATTGCATTTTTAATTGAATAATTATTTTTTAATAAATTTAGAATATTTGAAGAGCTTTGTCATACAATAAGAGAAAGAGAAGTCAAGCTTAAGTGTGCACCTACAATTACTTGAACCTCCACAATAAAGTTTAAAAGTAAACCATCTTATAAAGATAATCGAATAGATATTAAAGGAGATGCAAATATAATAGTGAATGATATTTATCAACCTTATGACAATAAATTTTTGTTAGATTAACTACAAATTTAATTTTATAGATGACCAACACCACCTTATAAATCATTACAAAAGTTACTTGATTGAAATCTAATTAATTTATCTCTCACATTTGAAATTAACATGAGTATAATGCATATATTTCAATAAAAATCCATATCATGATTACCATATATGGAATGGTAATTCTATTAACAGATGCTTCAAGCTCAAAAATCTTATTGACAACAATGTTATTGAGCTAGGCACTCCTATAGAGGAAACTAAGCTTCAATAAAATAAAAATACTAACTTGAAGATTTTTAGTGAACCATTTCCTAATCATATTAATAGCAAGGATAATTCATAAATTAACATCATTATAATGATTATCCACCTCTTTATTCAAATTATCACCCATTGGATGGAATTATTTGTACAATCACTCAAAATATCCACCACGTCCAATGATTATTTTTGATGATAGTGAAGTAGTGGGCGATGATTCTAATTTTTATGCTTTATGTATATGAACTTATATTGATAAAAAAAACTATTCATAGTGTGCTAGTTGATAATGGATTAGTTTAAATACGTGCACTAAAAAATACTCCATTGATTGAGATACTACAACAAGACACACAAGAAACTACTAAAAGTATCAAGACATTTAGTGTGAAATAACAAACCACTTGAGAAATATTGTGTTTCCTCATGAAATAGGCCCTAATATATTATCTACTCATTTTATAGTTATAAAAAAAATGAAGTGTTTAACATGATATTGGGATGCCCATGGTTGAAAAATCTATGTGATGTACCTTCTATAGTACATATAAGCCTAAAGTATATTTATTGCAATCAAGTTGTTAAGTACCCTATGCAATCAATGTTACCTACTCTTTCCCATCCACCACCATATTATAATGATATATCTATGCAAAAACAAAGTGTGTTTATAGTTATTTCACCTAAGTAAAAAGTTTCTAGTCAACCAAATTAAAAAAAGGTATAAAAGGTTCAAAATTAACCAATACCAAAGCAAATATATGGAAAAAGGATTATAATTACTAACATGCACAATCACCTTTAATATAACCTAAAATAGTGATACATACAAATCAACAGTTGGCACAATATACTTCTAGTCCTCTTTGTATTGCACATTATTCTACATATCCTAGAGTTACTTATCCTACACAAGTAGAAATATAAACAGTTTGCTTACTGTACATGATATATTTTCTAATTATAATATATGCATATATGATACATCTAATTCAAATAAATTAATACATTTACCATTTATCACATACTTATTTTACTCTTATCTTGATGGGATTAGTGTATAACTTGTTGCATTTTCAAATATACTATTTTTAAAAAACATTTCAAATAAATTCAAAAAATAAAAAATATGATTGTACATAAATTCTTGACTATTACATCATATTATAATTTTTATTTCAAATTTGATCATTTGATAAATTATTCTAAGCCCTTTTCTCTTACTGACTTGTTGGTCTCTTGGCTCTTTATTTTCACCTTCTAGATCTGAATATTTCAAAACAATGATGAGTTTTTCCATAACCTACTTTTTACCTATATTTTCACTATCTTTATTGACAGGATACCATTTTACCTCAAGTTCAAAATTGATTACCGCTACTGTTCATGTTGGTTTATCCTATCCTATATGAATTTTTACCTAGAAATTCTAGTTTCAACACATAGAGCCTTATCACTTAAACTTTTCATATTTTTCACCCATTTTCACTATTAAAATAACTATTTTCCCTGAAAAATATCTATTTTTCAGAGCTATATTGTTCATACATGTGATATAATTTTAAAAGCGTACATTTGATGAAATGATAATGTATGCATTGTTCTTCTACATACTATTTCTATTTTTACATGATTTCCAATGGTACAATGGGGTCATATTTTTTATACATGGTCATGAAATAATTTCTAGTGTATTTTTTCACATTGACACATGTTGCAAACTGTTTAGATATTTTTAACCTATAATTTTTTCATCTTGAGTTTTATTAGTTTCTAGTGTTATTGGTTTCAATATTAATTTTTTTTAATATATTTCAAAATGCAAAAACATTCAAAATATTTTAAAAATCCAAAAATTAAAAACTGAGCATGATTAACAACCTAGTTTACATCTTTGCAATACATTATTAATCTCATGATTTGTAGATAGCATATTATTTTTTTATGACACATGCATTTCACATGTATTTATGAGTGTTATTCAAGACATACAAAATTTACAGAGATTAAGATGTTGGAGTTGCCTTTACCTAGTAGTCTTGTTAAACTAGGGGCTTATTATTCATAGGTGATGGTATATGTAGGTGTTATCATTCCTTGACTCATATACTATTGAAATCTATAATATTTACAAATTTATTGCTAATATATTTATCATACATAGAGTACATGAATATGATATTTTCTAGGATATGATCACATTATATATGCATGGTTTAGAAAATATTTATAATTATATGTTTCATTGATGCTATTACTTATAAATAGTAGATTACATATTACTTATCTATTATGTGTGTCCTTTATCCCTTGAATATACACTTGTTTGAACATATCTATGAGATTTTGTTTGTTGTGTGAGACATTTGAACATAAGCATTGATTTTGGCCCTTGGCCCTTTGTTATGTGTGATATTTGAACATTTTAAATGCTTTTGGCCCTTATCCCTTTGTTGTGTGTGACATTTGAACATATCCCTTATATATGACCCTTGACCTTATTACTATGTATTAATATCATTGTACTTATTATGGGTGTGCTTGTTGAGTTTGATGAGTTCCATGTTCCATATCATGCACTACTAACATTCATATATTAATTCCACTTTCAAATTATATGAGATTTATTGATACATTTATACAGGGCTTGCCTCATATGTTACAAAAAATTCAAATCATGCAAAAGCTTACTATGATAACATAATTTTCACATATGCTATATTTATCAATGATTACATCTTATCACACATGTTGTAAGTTAATTTTTATTTTGATATGAGTGAATTTCAATATCAATTTCCTCATCTCAAAATGGGGGCATTTTAGTTGATTCTTAATACATTTGTCTATTTGATAAGGTAAAACTCAGGTTTTATAGGGACTCTAAAACCATAATGTTCAACTAGTACACATAAAATACCATCCAAGAAATAGGAATGAAATAGGCCACCTAGGCCAATTAGAAACAACAGACTTCAATAAAAACCCATAAAAACTTTGGACCCGACACACAACTAAATAGGATAAAATAAGAGACAAAAGAAACCCCTAAGACTCCTTGAATTCTACTTGGTTCTCCACCCTTATGAGCTCACTCCTATTCCTAATCTCCTTCAACCTAGTTTTCCTGAAACTGCCTCTTGTGTGAATACCTGGGCCTTTTGCCATCTGTTCATTCTGTATATTTTTTACCTTACCCTTGGGAGCCATCTTGGTGCACTTTTTATTTTCAATCCATTTATATTTTTCCTTAATTTTAATGCTAGAGGGGGAGGTGGCTTTGGTGGGGTTGGGATTTTAATACATGAGATAAGCCTTTTCAAGAGAAAAAATTTAGATTTGGCATAAAATATAGTTTCAAAAGTTGAAAATTAGTTAAAAATCTAGTCATTAACACATATTATGGGGGCATATTCACTCATATTTTAGGATCAAAGTAAAAATTTACATAGTTTCAAAGTTTTAAATAAAATTTACAATGATCATCTACATACAATTTCAAATTCTATAGTTACAATGGAGGCATGATACAAATGCATGGCACACTTTTTAAATTCTATTTTGCTAGTTGCATAAATGGTAACAACATGGGTGTACTTCTCTTTTGACCATGATTTCATGAATAAATTTGTAATTAAATAGACAATCCATTTACTACGGTTGTTTCAATTTAGGTACATAGTGCATAATTTATTGGTTTAGTGTTATCTAGCATTATGTTTGTGAATCCATTTTAGATACCAACCCATTTCATGTATTAAGGATAAAAATGCCAACATATGTAAATTAAGGTTTCAATATCCATCAATGGGTTTTATTTCTATTCTACATGTGAAAAATCAATTTGTTGTTTGATCACCCCTAATTTTCTCCAATGGTTTAACTAAGTAACTATCTTCTCCAAGTGCTTCATGAGAGGCACTAATTATCTAATGCTTAAAGAAAACATCATCTCCAAAAAATGTAAATAAATGAAACATTTGTTTTCATACATATAGGGTGTATTATTCCCTTTCTCTTATTTCAAATTCAACCATTTTAAAAATTTGATTTCAAGAAAGTTTCAAATTCAAATATTTTCATATAACAAGATTTAAATAATTTCTATATTCAAGCTCTTTCAAATTTCACTTTCTAAAATGACAAAATAACCTCTTCATGTGTTTTGTAGGGTTTGAAAAATACTACAATGCCTTGCATGATTGAAGTAATAGCTTAAAGAAAATATGTTTTTTGTGCACTATGGTATATCTTTCCTTTAATCAAGAAATTTCATTTCTAGTCTAAAGTGAGGGAAAATATAGTAAAAAATCTAGTCATGAATACTTGATTATGTCAATTTTGGCCATTTTGTAATTTAATTAAATTGTACATGTATTTAGTACCCATTTTTACACCTCATCCTATCCTAAGTAATGTTAATACATATTTCTATTTCAAACCATAAATTTACATTGACATAAATGTTCTAATTGTTAAAAATCCCCTTAAGCATCTATTAAGACAAATATAGATCTAAATATCCACACATATCCCTAGGGGACATTGACACCCAATAAGGAAAATAGTGGGAGGTGTTCTTATCCTTATGGTAATTTCATGTCCTTAACCCTCCAATAGTCACTTTTTGAAATTAAACCCTTCGTTTGATCACCTTCTATGTTTTTAGGATTCCTTGCATGTGGTTTTCCGTTTTGGATTATGTAGATACTCAAATACGGATTAATATGTTGAACTATTCTTATACACTTGGAAAATATTAATCATGAATCTACCCTTCAGTTATTAACCTAATTTACAACTGAAAGGCTCACATTTGCTATCTTACTATGCTTAAATGCTTATCTTATAGTCAAACAATGATATTCTAATTATCTAGATCACTTGTAACCCATAATATACATAAAATATGATATATATCCTTAAATTTTAGTTATATAACTTCAAAAAATTGTTCCTAGTCCATCACATGTGTGTGTACCTTAAAGACAATCAAATTTGAAAATATTTTGATATGTATTGGTCAGCCTATATAATTTCATTAATCCTTCTATGAGAAACATTTAAAAATAGGTGGTATATATATAAGTTCAGGCCCCTCACATTATTCATCTAGTAAACATCTCTCATGCTAATATTACACCACTAAAAATCAATCACAAAACTAAGATATTCTACCCTATTATTTTCATATTTCCATATCAATCATAGGAGAACTAATATTATAGGTATGAAACATCAAAATAACGGCCCATGAGTAGTATTCTCTAAGTTACAATATATATCACTACATGCACTCACATATAACCTATTACACATTTTTTCACACACAAGCCCACATAATGGGGATAACTACATTGGTGTGAGGCCCTCTTCAGAGTATATGGATATGTAGGCAATACTCAATACATAGGGGTATTTGAGGTTAGATTGAATTCATTTGATCTCATTAACCCCTATTTTTCAAGGTGGTATACCCTAATTAGAGGATCTAAGGTTTTATCAAATTGTTGATATCGTGAACATGTATACATAATCTAGATAGATAATCTACAAGGTGAAAATGAAATCTAATAGGCAAAATGTAATTTTTAGAAAAGAGTTTATACTGTGATCTAAAAGAGAAGTGTTAAAATTAGGATAATAGCATTGATGCTAGTGTCTATAGGGTGATGAAAGTGTTTAGACTGATAGAAAATAAATATTCTAAATATGATGATGGGATCCAAACCTTCATACAATCCAATTTTTTACTTGTAATAATAATATTTGATTTCACATCATTGTATAGGCTTTTTATAATTTATACTTTGTATTGATATTATTAGAATATTGAATGTTGTATTTTCCATATTTAACATATGTCTTAGATTCAATATATCTTATTAGTGTATCCATAGAATCTAAATTAACCTAATTTTCCTACTTTAGAGTATATTATTCATTATTTTAGTAGGTTATTCTCTTTGCAATTCTCTTTTCGAAAAGGGTAAAACTTCTAGTGAACCTGATCACTAAGTATATTTGAACCAACCTAGCTTTCCCTATGGTATCAACCTTCTTGTAATTTCAATTTCCTGTATTTATTTTAGATTTGAGATGATTCCATAAAAATAATATAGGTGATCCTTGATTTAATTCTTTCGATATCCATTATGGTTTTTGTTTTAGGTGTGTTTAGGTTCTTACTCTCAACAATGGATACCCATCACAAGAAACCTAAAAATCCTCATACTTTGGATCTTATTTTCAACCTTCCTTATGATCAATACATTACTTATGAAGATATTATCGCTAATAAAAAATGAAATAAACAACATAATTTCGTAGAAAATGGAAATTATACTAGTGAATGGATAAATGTTATTGTTAACAAAAATGCAAAGACTGATGATTATGTAGAAACTAATAACAACATTTTTTCTTATGTTTATGATAGTGAGTGTGAATATGGTTATATTAGTGAATGTGAGTATGAAGAGACTAGTTTTTCTAGTGACTACCATACTCCATGATTTACAATCCCAAGATGAATTGCTTAAATAAAGATCAACTTTGACATCAAAATTTTCTAATATAATGCATCAAATTTAAAGTTACAAATAAAACATGAGTGCAAGTAAAATAAAGGATATTTATCCAAGAGTTTTTCCATGCAATTTTTTTTTGAATACATATCTTATTCATTAAATGATGCAAAGGTTTAAAGTCTTATTTATTTAATATTTTTTGAAAATGAAATTCATTCCTTCCATTATATTTATAATGCATATAATCAATATGATTCTTCAACTCTTTGCCTACAAGACATAGATGACATTCCTTATCTCTCTCTAGAAATAAAAATTACAAACTAATGCAATATTTATCCTCCTCTCCTTATATAATGGAAACATGAAAATAATATCACTAGTAAAAGTAACATAAATGATGCACATGATAATGAATCAAATTATTGGGATGACAATGAATATAATAGGCATAATATATTGTTATTATAAATATTTCCCAAGAGCCTAGTAGTATGTGCACTAAATTAGTTTCATTCTTTTCCTAGTGGATCAGTAGATACTTATCTATCCTTATAGGAAGCCTTTTTAATCTATTTTATCAATAATAAGGGACCTAAGTTAATTGTGAAAATTCACCCTTCTTGCATGAGGCTAAAAATGAAAAAAATTGTGACTATATCCTAAGGTTTAAGAGTTGTATGTACCAATTAATTTTCCAACCAACTGAATTGGAAGTTCAATACATTTTTATCCAAGTTTTTATCTATAATTTAAAATAGGAGATACTCCATCATACTTGTGAATAATTATTATCCCTTTGTCATGAGGCATTATCATTGGAATTAAAATTGGGTCTTATTAAACTATCGAGAAAATTACATGAAGATATTCTATTATATAAAGAGATTTCAGAGCATTCAAAGTTAGTGCAAATAAAGTTTAGGAGAAAAATAAAATATCACATTATAAATTAATACAAGTTGAAAATCTAAGGATAAAACAACTCATAATTAGGAATAAGTTAAAGTATTTCATAAAGGAAAAGAAACAATATACATAGTGTAGATAGGGATTTGACGTACTAGAGGAAGAGCCAACTTGTATGATAACATATCAAATAAATATTAGAGCATAAAAATATCTATTATCCCTCTACTGGGGGTGAGAAATTATTAATTGAAATAAGGAATACAAACAAGAAAACAATGAATATTTACCTTGTGATTTATCATCTTATGAATTAATTAAAGTAGGATTGAGCTTGACTTGTAGAACTAGAGGTCTTTGGCAATGCCGACTTCATTTTTGGGAATAATTTTCCCTTTTATACACATGATTTGACATTGGATTGGCATGAAAAAGTGATGAAAATGTTTAAATGTTAAAGCTCCTAGAATGATTCCTATATAGTAAGTCTAGAATAAAGCAGCTTGTCTAAATTAGAGGAAGAACCTCTAATTTATAGACTTTTGAAATGAATGTGAACCATCAATATTGATATGAGAATCAAAGGATGAAAATAAAATATAAATTTTAATACAAAATGGGAATTTTTACTTAAAAATTAGAGTGGAAAACATGTGGAACTCACAAATGAATATGAAATTCATTTAGGAGGAAGATATAATATACAATTGATAAGTGGAATTGAGGTGGATTATTAAATTAGAAAGATGATGAAGATAATATTATAAAATTACAATGATGGGGGATAGGTGGGGCCTAGAGTATCTTTGAAATTTATAAAGGGAAATGGAGTGGAAGATGACCTCATGAGGTGAGGATAATTGGATTTTTGGATTTATAGAAATTGTGAATATTCAACATCCATAGAATTTATTATTAAGGAAATATTAATTAATTAATTAACTTAATAAAAATGTGAATAGTAAATAATGAAGATGAATAGTAATGATCAATTAGAATTAGAGAAAACTAGGGATGATTAAAATTAACACAAAGTGTTCAATTTTAAGTGTCTACATTTTGTCCCTATTTGAGAAGTCATTTTGAGACACAAGTGAAGTAATGAATTTTCAACGAATAAAAAAGTTGTTAAAATATTAGATGAAGAGATAATTAGTGACCCATGATGCCCCCTCAAGAGGGCATGAAAGACGTGGATGGGCTCTCAAAAAAGAGAGGAATAAGAATGGTGAACTTAACTCATGGATAAGCTTAATCCAAATGAGCTAATACTTGCACACTTTGATCATAATGGTTATTAAAAGTAGAGTAAAATTGGCCCCAAGATGGGGAGAAATAGGAAGGATTCATCCCAAAACAAGCAACACACTTTAACTGGCCCTAAATAGGGTAAAACGTTACAGGCTTAGAATTAGAAGAATTTGCCCTAGTAGGGAGAAATGATGGTACAGGGTCTTAAAGATGATGGTATAGATATGGAAATAGATCTCTCTAGTGGAGTAGATGTAAACATTGATAGGTCCAAATGATTTGTCCCAATAGGGTGGATTTCATTGTTAAATTATGCAAATGGTTAACCTATTGATTTGCAAACATAACTCAAGGATTTAACCTATCACATAGATAAAAATGAGAGGAGTGATAAAAACACAGGTATAATTATATAATGACTTTTAAAAAATTAATAAGAAACAAAAAAAAACTATGCTCTTGTGATTTGTCAAAGTGATAAGATAAATGATACTCAAAAGAACAAGATAATGATTGAAGAATGATGTGATTAGATTGGAAATTTCTTAATAAAATGATCATGACTATTTGTTTTTGCATAGATGTACCAGGAGTAAAATATAATTTAGCCACACAATTAAGGGATTGTGGTGTAGGTAGTAGACAGGGATATATTTTGTTGTGACATTACCAATGAGACTTCCAACACTTGATTGTTGATATCACCTAATGGTATGCACCATGATATAAAACACCATGATGACTGAACCATAAGGTGCATAAGGACTAACCCCCAATCTAATATAAAATTGACAATAATGCACCAATGATAAAAACCATGATGATAATGCTAACAAATACTAATGTATAGACTCAAGTACAACTATGTAATAGCAATCACTATGATGATGACCTTGTTAGCACAATGGACTAAGTTGAGCAATAATAAAAAGAAGGAAATGAACAAGGACACATTCACAAACTTGAAAATAAAAGAAACAAAAAACATCTTGTTTTTTAACCAAGTCCAAATTTGCGTGTGAAGGCTCAATGATAATGAAAAATGGATGGTTTCCACAAGTAAGGATACATGCAAGAGATGGACACAACTCAAGGCAACTAAAATAATAGGAACCAATAATGAGTCTACCCTAGTAGGGAATATTTGGGAAGGACACATCCCAATAATGGTTTAGGACTTATAATGAGTGGATTAAGGATTATGACTAGATTAAAAACAAGATAAATGTCTTTTTAATTTTGTAGTTTTATATCTATTAATGTGGCTTGCACCCTTGATAGAAGGCTGAGCTTCTGTCTTCCACGTGGCACAATGGAGACTCTTCTCTTGCTTGTGGGTCTTTCAAAACTAAGGGGTGAATCTCTAGATAAGGGCTAGCTCGCTTTGATGCATCTCTAAGTTGTTTCACTACTATTGCTAATATATATAGTGTAGGGGGGTTGAAAAGAGAGAAGGATTATTGAAAATAAAAGCTAAACTAATAGTTGATGCACCAAAAAAGTTTGATCTACTCATTTACTCACACTTCAAACCAGAAGAGGACATACATACACTTTATTTGATAAAAATACCAGATTGTAAGAAGCTTAATAGGGAGGCTTAATGAAGACACATAGAAAATGAACTTACCACAGGCACTATAGGAAAACACACTGTCTGGTAACCCTCTTCTATCTTTGCGCTCCAAATATAACACTTCTTTTTACCTAAAAAAATGGTGATTTGTCTATACCAGGTATGTTGGTGTCAAACTTGTGAAAGAATCATACATAATGACTGAACACAAGGTTAATACTCAGACACACTTAGAGATATATCTGGCCAAATAGAGGTAAAATGCATTGTATTAATTCAAGGTGAAAATTTTGGCAAGGCTTCACCTTGAAAAATGAGAGATGCCTTTCTCAAATGAGAGTTTTCAATATATATAGAGAAAGAGGAAGCAATGGCACCCTTTTTTAAAAGTGGCCCATGCTACGTTGAAAATATTGGGAAGAGGATACCATTGAAAGAACATGTGTCAGTTGCCAGTCTAGACTATGGCATTTAAAGTTATATCAAACATTATTGTGAAAGCATGAGCTATACCCCTTTATCTACTAACAAGACCAATTATTAAATAAATTCACATGGTTATCTACTCATCAATGGAAAATGAGGAAAAATAGGCCACACCATTCATTATTTGCACTCCTTGATGACCATTTCATAGGGACTATTCCAATCGATGTAATAACTCTTCTTTTGATGCTTCCCTTTACCACCTGGGCTATTTTGTCCATATTTTTGCTTGGTTCCTTGGGCTCCTTTCTCGATGGTCACTCTTGACTTTTGTCTTTTCCCAGATTTCATCTTTTCCTGGCCCTTTCGGCCCTTGGGGCTATTTTCTGTCAATCCTTTAGCTCTTCAGGCTCATTTCTCAGTAGTCTCTTCCTTTTAGCTTTAATCCCTTTGAATTCCTTCAAATTCATGTTTAATCATTTAAATATCAATGGTTATTTCATTACTGCAAATTTGATGTTCATGCATCTGTCACCATTTGAAAGCCAACAATTATTCCATCATCTTGAATTTGATGTCTATGGGCCCGTCACCCCTTTAGTAATTCCTTCGACTTGACTTTCCTTTGGATTTCTTTCCTTTAGCTTCAATTTTTGAAGTGTTCCCTTATACTTTTTTCTAAAGGATATCTCCCCTTTCTTTTCTTTTGTTTGGGCTTTTATCATTAAACCCTCCCGAAGGGAAGGTGTCCCTTTGAGGCTTGGAGAAAGGTCCCCCTTTTGGCAGTCGAGAGTCTCCTGTAAGGGAAATTGCCCTTCAGGCTCCTTCAGGCTGCTTTAAATTCTCAATTCATTTGGACAAAATGTTCAAAGGAATTCCTTTAGACATTTTTTCTGAAGGAAATGTTCCCTTCATGTTTTGCTGCTTGTTTCTTTCAGTCAGGCTTTTCCTTTGGACCAATTCCTTTAGATAAAATGTTTGAAGGAATTCCTTTGGACTTTTTGTCTAAAGGAATTTGCCTTTGCCACTTTGTCATGAATTTCCTTCTGAAGAGAAATCTTCCATTTGGCTCCTTTGTGAATTTCTTTGGACAAAATGTTCGAAGGAATTCCTTTGGGCACTTTGTTTGAAAGAATTCACGTTGACTTCCATTAGGTTTCCTTCGGATTTATTCCTTAGACAAAAGTCTGAAGGAAATCCTTCCTTTTTGCCTTAGTCTTTTCTCTAAAGAAAACCCTACCTTTTTTTGCCTTGTCTGCTTTCCCAAAGGTGTTTACTAACTTTTGCAAGGGCTGTTTGGTCTCCAAAATTGCCTTTTGAAAGAGTTACAAAGGTCTTGCTTGTCGTCTAGGTGCCCCCCGCAAGGGCACCTACCCTTTGATATTTTGGAAGAGATCTTTTGGCCCTTTTAACTTGGTTCATTTTTTAAATAAAAAGCCTTCTAAAGTGGTTTTACTTTCTCATTTGCAAATTACTACATAATCACTCCTTTCAACCCCGCCTATTCTTTCTGACCAAATGCTTGAAGTTGAGCCTTTTGCATGCCAAGAGGAAAAAATGAGTTATAGAAACATATTTCTACATTATCCTTCATGTCTAAGCATGGAAATGGAAAGAAAATAAGAAGTAGACTGAATTTTGGCCTACAAGACTAAAATGGTCAATAAATTTGGTGATTCCTAGGGGAAGCATGCCTGTTATGTTGAAGAAGACTGGTAGCCTCAAAGTCCATTGGGCATGGAGTTGAGATGTAGCTTGAAAGAGCTATAAAAAACCTTTAGATATCCAAGAATCAATCATGAAGCTTTTACCCCAAAAGGTAAACAAAACACACATAAGGCTAAAAAAAACTACACACGTGTAAATAACATTAAGGAAAATAGGGGAAAAAAACTGAAAATAAACTACTATGTACAACTAACTAGGTATATTTTCCTCCCTCTTGGATCAAAGGGAAAACTTCTTAAGTCTCCTTCATGGCAAGAAAAATTATGGTGCAAGACAAATGGTTGAATGGAATGGAGATTTGGTGACTTGCTCTTTTTATCTACCACCTTGATTGGCTTGTATCTAAGTGGATCAGGGTCAAACATGCTTCCAACATATATGTATTCACCTTGCTCTTGGAATATCTCCCAATGCTGGTCCTTCATGCTGGTGTGTTTCATCAAGAAATAAATGGTTGTTAGCTTATCACCATAGGGATCATCTAGATCATAACCCCCTTGATATGCATCATGGACTAACTTGTCCCCTAATGCTTCATTGAAAACCTAGTCAAACTGATCCTCTACTTCCTCATGGATTTCTTGAAGAAGGGTGACTATTGTAATGTCTGAAATAAGATCAAAAATTACTTGCTCATCCCACAGAACATCACCTTCTTGCTCAAGGCTCTCTTCTTTAAATCTTTCCTCAAGATTAACAAGCCTCTCCTTTTCTTTCTCAAAAAACAAAAGTCTCTAGCTATTCAAAGACATCCTCCTGATCCTCCTCCAACTCGGGTTCCATGGCATGGTCATCTTCCTCATCAAAGCAATAAGGAAGTTCATCAAATAAGGGAGGAAAGAGCTCACCATGCTTACTTTCCTCTTCATATTTCTGGAACATCTGCATGTATGCATGACCTGTGTCTTCTCCATTGTTGATGACGTCTTCAAAAGGAGCATCCATGATGATTTCTTCCTCATTGTCATCCATAAGAGCTTCTTGATTAGCTACAAGTTGGATCCTCTCTTATTCACTTACCTCTTTCAAAATATGTTCCTCCTTGATGACTTCAAAAATATCATCCTCAGATTCATCAACTTATTGAAAGGATAAATCTAAAACCTTGCAACCCCTTTGCATACTTATTTGAGTCCCAATACTACCTTCTCCACCCTCAGCCAGCTCATAGCCTCCTTACAGAAGAGTGTAACTTGTCCCAATGACTTCAAACAAATCATTCAAAACATGATCAAGAATCTATCCATCCTCCTCCATGATGTCATGCAAAGTGATAAAAGAGTCAAATATCATCTCTTCCTCATCAGAGATAGAGGCAAAATCTTGTGACTTGTCTTCTTGTTCATCAAAGGGGGTACCTATGGTGATCTCCTCATCATCTACACTCATGAAGTTTCCCTAATCAGTCATGAACTAAGCATACTCCTCTTCACTTGCTTCCTTTAAGATGGATTCCTCAACACGAGAGAAATATTCTTCATTTACCAGGCAAGGAGGTGAAACACAAGGATTGTCAAAATCAGGTTGGGAATGGAAAGTAGGGGATATTTTTAAAAACTTATGAGGAAATGGGGGTAGACCTTAGGCCAAAATCACTTGATTTTCTTCTCTCCACTTGACCAACACTTCATCAATATCAAAAATAGCTTGAGGATTAGTAGAAGGGGTATATTTTGGCATATGCTCCTCTCTAAGGTCTGAAACTTCCATCTCTCTTTCACTAAGAAATCTCACCTTTGCCTCTAATTCCTCAATTTGATTAGCTATATTTTATTGAAAGAGTCTTTCTTGGAGGTCATAGGAATCATCATGGAAATGGGGAGTGCATGAAGGCTACCATGGAGTATAAGAAGCTTATTGAGGAAGGGTTGGAGGGACTTGAGAAGGACTAGCCTCATTTTGTACCTCACACTCTCAAACAATGCCTTTCTCCTCCTTGTTGCTCCGTGACTCAACTACTTTACTCTAGCTCATGATCTTAGGACTAGAAGTATCCTTTTAGGGTGATGGGGTTGTGATGTGATAGGGTATTGAGGGTTTCGATTCCACTTCCCTTGCTGCCAACATAGACTGCTACATGTGAAGATTTTCCAATTCAATCTGCTTATCAAGATTGGTCTTAAACACAAGATTTATTATTTCAAAAATCTCCTCAACATGATCAAGGAAAGGAATTTGACAGGCTTGACTTGGCTTATGAGTTGGGACTGCATATGGCTAATATGAAACTTGGGGTAGTGGGTATGTAGGTTGGTAGACTTGGTAAGGCTACCTCTCATGAATACTCAGCTTCTCTTCCAAAGATGCAATCAAACCACTCACATCTAGCGTGTCATTTTTAAGCCTTTGCCAATTGGCTCTTTCAAAAGGAGTCCATTCACTCTTAACCAGATCTAATGCTTTTCTCACTTGATGGATGAAATGATCAAGAATTTCTTGGCCACAACCCCTTCTAGTGTCAATCTCCACTACATACTTTTTATACCCCAACAGTGCTTGTTTGAAGGTGGAAATGGGCTGATTGGCAAAAAGATTAGGTTGAGTAGGAGAAGTAACACATTGAGAAGACTGGGAATAAGATTGATATAGCTCATGACAGGGCTAAGACTGGTCATATTCGACTTGATAAGGATCAACACAAGGCTGGTAAGGATCATAGCTAGGTTGGCTAAGGACTTGCTCAAACTAAGGAGGAAGAGGCAAAGCCCACAATGTTTCACCACCCTGCAAAGGACAAAACTCATAATCATATGCATCCTTATTTCTTGAGGTGATTCGATGGACAACCTGAGCTTGATCAAAACTATATGAATGAACACAAGGCCCATAATTTTGAACAATGGAATTATACATAACAAACTATGACTTCTTAATGGCACCAGGACTACTTAACCAGCTAATTCAACTTGGAGTCACCATTGGTGTTGATGAAAAATCCTCCAAAGGCTAGTTAGTTGAAGAACACACCAATATTCTTCAACTCTTTAGAATAAAAAATTGTCCCACAATCACTTGATTAAAAGTTAGATGCTGGATTAGTGGTTCATTCTTGTTGTAACAGGACCAACACCAATCCTGGAACTTTTGTGAGCATTAAAATTGAGTCCCACTAGGCATGCCAAAAATTATTGATGCTATGGATTGCACCCTTGACAGAAGGCTAAGATTCTATCTTCCACATGGCACAATGGAGACTCCTCTCTTACCTGTGGGTCTAGAAAAATTAAGGGGAGAATCTCTAGATAAGGGCTAGCTCCCTTTGATACATCTCTGAGTTGTTTCACTACTATTACTAATATATATAGTGTGGGGGGGTTGAAAAGAGAGAAGGAATACTAAAAATAGAAACCAAACTAATATGATGATGCACCAAAAAAGTTTGATATACTCTTTACTCACACTTTAGACCAAAAGAGGACATACATACACTTTATTTGATAAAAAGACCAGACTGTAGGAAGCTTAACAGGGATGCTTAATGAAGACACACAAAAAATGAACTTACCATAGGTGTTATAGGAAAACACACTGTCTGGTAACCCTCTTCTATCTCTACACTCCAAATATATCACTTCTTGTTAGCTATAGAAATGGTGATTTGTGTATACTAGGTATGTTAGTGTCAAACTTGTGAAAGCATCATGCAAATGATTGAACACAAGGTTAATACTCAGACACACTCAGAGATATATTTGGCCAAATAGAGGTAAAATGCATTCTATTGATTCAAGGTGAAAATTTTGGTAGGGCTTCACGTTAAAAAATGAGAGATACCTTTCTCAAATGAGAGTTTTCAATATATATAGAGAAAGAGGAAGCAATGGCACCATTTTTTTAAAGTGGCCCATGCTACATTGAAAACATTAGGAAGAGGAAACCACTGAAAGAACATGCTGTGTCAGTTTCCAGTCTTGACTTTGACATTTAAAGTTATATCAAACATTATTGTGAAAGCATGGGTTGCGCCCCTTTGTCTGCTAACAAGACCACTTCTTAAAGACATTCACATGGTTGTCTGCTCATCTATGCAAAATGAGGAAAAATAGGCCACACCATTCATTATTTGCACTCCTTGATGACCATTTCATAGGGACTATTCCAACCACTATAATAACTCTTCTATCGACACTTACCTTTGCCACCTAGGCTATTTGGTCCATATCTATTCTTGGCTCCTCAGGCTCCTTTCTTGATTGGTCACTGAGTTCACTCTTGACTTTTGTCTTTTCCTAGCCCTTTCAGCCCTCGGGGCTATCTTGTGTCAATCCTTTGGCTCTTTGGGATCCTTTCTCGATGGTCTCTTCCTTTTGGCTTTAATCCCTTTGAATTCCTTTAGATTCACGTTTAATCATTTAAAGATCAATGGTTATTCATTGCCTCAAAGTTGACATTCACATGTCCATCACCATTTGAAAGCCAACTACTATTCCATCATCCTAAATTTGACGTCTGCGGGTCCATTACCCCTTTAGTAATTCCTTCGGCTTCACTTTCCTTTGGCTTTCTTTCCTTTGGCTTCACTTTCTGAAGTGTTCCTTCAAACTTTTTTCCAAAGGATATCTCCCCTTTCTTTTCCTTTGTTCAAACTTTTGTCATTGAACCCTCCCAAAGGGAAGGTGTCCCTTCGGGGCTTGGAGAAAGGTCCCCCTTTTGGTAGTCGAGAGTCCCCCACAAGGGAAATTTCCCTTCAAGATCCTTCAGGCTACCTTGGCTTCTCAATTCCTTTGGACAAAATGTCTAAAGGAATTCCTTCAAACATTTTGTCTGAAGGAAATGTTCCCTTCATGTTTTGTCACTTATTTATTTTGGTCGGGCTTTTCCTTTAGACCAATTCCTTTGAACAAAATGTCTGAAGGAATTCCTTCAAACTTTTTGTCTGAAGGAATTTGCCTTTGCCATTTGCAGTGGATTTCCTTTCAAAGAGCAATCTTCTGTTTGGCTCCTTGCTTTGTGAATTTCTTCAGACAAAATGTCTGAAGGAATTCCTTCAGGCACTTTGTCTGAAAGAATTCACATTGACTTCCATTAAGTTTCCTTTAGATTTATTCCTCAAACAAAAGTCTAAAATAAATCCTTCCTTTTGCCTTTGTCTTTTCTCTAAAGAAAACCCTACCTTTTTCTGCCTTGTCCACTTTCCTGAAGGTGTTTACTGCCTTCTACAAGGGCTGCTTGGTCTCCAAAATTGCCTTTCAAAAGAGTTATAAAGGTCTTACTTGTCGTCTGGGTGCCCCCCACAAGGGTACCTACCCTTTGGGCTTTTGGAAGTGATCCTTTGACCCTTTGAACTTGGTTCATTTTGCTGATAAAAATCCTTCTGAAACATATTTCTGCCAAGAGGAAAAAATGAGTTATAGAAACATATTTCTGCATTATCCTTCATGTCTGAGCATGGAAATGGAAAGAAAAGAAGAAGGAGACTGACTTTTGGCCTATAGGATCAAAATGGTCAACAATATCTCTTATGGAGATTGTAAGTTTTTTTTATAAGGATATTTGGAATATTTGATTTTTTTTAGTTTTTTGGGAATCTCAACTCAATGGAGGATTATGAGATGTAAAATGTTTTAACTTACAAAATAATGAGAGTGTGACTTAGGATGCTCATAAAATAGTGAGAACATGGGAAAGGGGTGACCGAACTGACCTTAAAAATTAAGCACTGCTTACATAGTCTAAATGGACCTCAGGTCAATGTAGTTTTGATCATAGGGTTTAAACTAAAAATCAATAACCTAAAATATATTTCAGAAGAGAAAGATCCTAGGATAAGGGGTGATTAAGTTGACCTTAGAAACAAATTACTATCTACATAGTCTAAATGGACCTTAGGTCAATGTAGTTCCACCCATAGGGTTTGAATTATAAATCAATAAACTAAAATAAATTGTAAAAGGGAAAGATCTTGGTATAAGGGATGACCAAGTTGAACTCAAAAATTGAGTGTTGCTTACATATTCCAAATGGACCTTAGGTCAATGTAGTTCCACCCATAAAGTTTAAACTATGGATCAATAGACTAAAATATCTTTCAAAAGGGCAATAGCTTGGGATAAGGGGTGACCAAGCTGACCTCAAATACTGAGTGTTGCTTACATAGTCCAAATGGACCTAAGGTCAATTTATTTCAACCCATAGGGTTTAAAATATGAATCAATATCTTAAAAAAGATTGAAAAATGGAAAGAGCCTAGGATATAGGGTGATCGAGCTAAACTCAAAAACTAAGTGCTACCTACATAATCTAAATAGACCTCAAGTCAATGTAGTTCTACCCATAGGGCTTGAACTATAAATAAATATACTAAAATAAATTGTAAAAGAGTAAAATCTTGGGATAGGAACAAGCTCGCTAAACTATGAGAGTGTTAGACAATGGTTACACATAAAATGACAAGAGTGGAAGAAAGGGTGGCTGAGATGACCTCATAAATTAAGCGCTTCCTATATAGTCCAAATGGACCTCAATTAACTATAGTTCCATCCATAGGGTTTGAACTAAGAATGAATAGTAGGGTGGAAAATATGAATGCTACAAAGTAAAATAAATGGCATATGATTTGGCAAGGGTTGAATAATAATGGGTGATAATGAGGGAAAGGACTAAAAATCTCTAAGGACCATGTCACGTGGGAACCAAATGTGTCCAATAATTAAAATCCCACATAGATAATATGCCAAATATGTTTCCCAAATAGGTCTTAATATACCTTCTACTTCCATAACAAGGTCAAGATAGGAAGACTAATGGTCATAATAAGATGGGTTGGGTTGAATAAGATTACATGGATAAAATGTTTGGAATGGTAATGGAATGTAAATGGTATATAATGCAAATAAGGATGCCCTAAAGTGTTGAGACACTTGCATACAACAATTAGGTATACATGATGTCGGAAACCTAATTTTCATCATGGTACTTGTCCAAGGTGCCATAGGCATGGTTTTCACCATTAGATGAATTATTTATCTTTTTATTTTTATTTCTAGATTTTTTTTTAATTTTTATTTTTTTAATTTTATTTTATTATCTCAACTCAATTAAGGATTACAAGATGTATAATGTAGATCCTTTTCTGTCTAACCAATACCTACTCAGAATAACTACTCTATCTGAATCCTATTGGTGTTGTGAACTACACTGATGTTGTTGTTATCTTCATTAATTGTTGATTATGATTCTTTCAAACCTCTAAATTAAATTTCTTCTTAGAATATTTGAAAAAGAGTGTTTTTAAGAAATATGAATAAGGGTATGAATGGGATAAATGATCTAGTTGAACAATGGAAAATAGGCTATGAATGGAATGTATAATGATTGGTGGATAATTGAAAATTAGGATTTTTAATCACACACAATGTTACTAATTTCAAAATTGACTTGTCTTTGGTTATGGTGGGTAGATATTAACTTCAATAATGTATTCATCAAGCAATGCATAACTAATTTGCTCATTTAGTGGCACCTTGAAGAGGTTTCAACCAACAAATTCTTCTTGATTTTTTTAATTTGAATTGTCCAATAGTGCCTTGAATAAGGTTTCACTAAGGGATGTTGATAATTCGTCTGTTAGTTCCTTAAGAAAGGTTTCACTAAAGGATTTTGAATTTTTATTTTACTTATCATCTAGTGCATAAAACAAGATTTCATAAGAAGATGTTGAGTTTAAACTTTTATTGTCCCCTAGTGCCTTAAACAAGGTTTCACTAGGAGATTGTTCTTTTGCTTTAGTAGTGTCTTATTTCCCTATAAATTCTTCCACTAAAATGTCACCATGGAATAAGTTCAATAATATGTGATTCTTTCGATCTGAATCAATGTTTTTGGGAGGTAGAATGTTAATATAAATGTCAGGCTGGTTAATGGTAAAAACATGTGTAATGGTAATAAAAGGGGAAAGGGAAAACAATGATCATAGATGATACTAGGATAACTTTCATCGATGTTGAAGGAAAATTCCTTGAAAACCATAGAAGAATCACAAATGATTTCAATTGGATATGTTGGAAATGTGGAGCCAATATCATAACATGCATTAATATTTTATTATTCTAAAGTTGATTTTGACTCAAGAAGATCTAAAACTGATGTTGAGACTGATGCTATTCTTCTATTGATGTTAAATATGATATTGGTTTTGAAATGGAACCCAAATCTAATCTTGTTTCTAAAATAGAACTTAATTTTGATGTAAATGTAGCTAAAAAAAGGGGTTATTGAATTCCATTATCCATAAGTACCTTGTTCACATTTTTCTTGGAAATAGAGGCATTGGAATGAAGAAGTGTTTGGAAATTGGTAATATTTGGAAATGGATGAATAAAGGTCTCTCGATCAATAATAATATATTCTTCAAATATAAGCTCATCAAAGATGGGTTCTATGTCAAATATAGGATCTTCATCAAATCTAAATAGATCATCAATGGTTTGTATTTGATCAAAGATGGATGATTCAACAAAAATTGCATTGGTTATTTGATTATCTTGATCTTGTTTTGAAAGTGGGTGTATATGATCATGATTGGGAAGGGAATCATCACATATTCTGATTGAGTAGCTATTAAACTTAGACACATTTGGATTTTTAATAAATATTGACCCTTAGAGGGGCAATGACATAATAGGTTTGGATTATTAGATTTTTTATGGTGTGTCTTTAGGAGCTCTAATCAAATAACAATTTTTTTTATATAGGAAATCCATCCAGAAGTTTAACACCTATTTTCCATAATCTAACAAGATATTAATCCTTATTTTCAAATAGTTATCGATCAAATTTTTCTTATTCATAATCTGTACTAGATAACATATTTAAGAGTTACAGTTGATGTAGAATGATTGGTTAGATGTGAGACACCATGACTTAGATGAACCTTGGAATAATGCCCCCAAGAAGGGATACATACAAGGGGAAATATATTGGAAGAAAATTGGCCCCCAAAGGGCAGTCTTGACATAAAAAAGAATAGGCCCTAAGAAGGGTGAATTGGCATAAAAGTGAATAATCCCAAATAAGGGGTATTGATTTGATTGGACCCAAATAGAGTGAATTGGCACATGTTGGAATTGGTTGAAATGGTCTCGATTTTATTGGCCCCCAACAAGGTAAATTGGCACATATTGGAATTGGTTAAAATGGTATTGATTTGATTGGCCCTAAACATGGTAAATTGACACATATTGGAATTGGTTGAAATGGTATTGATTTGATTGGCCCAAAATAGGGTGAATTAGCATAGAATAGAAAATGCCCCAAAAAGGGTAGATTAACATAAGCTAAAATTGGTCTAAATGGTCTTGATTGAATTTCACCCTCAAAAGGGTAAATTAACATAGATATGATTCAAATGAAAGAAATGATGGATGACATGAATTTATCATTCCCAAATGATAGGTGTGGGAGATTGAATAGAAAGACATGAAATGGTTTGAATTATCATGAAATTGATATAAATTTAAACTAGAATGGTACATAATAGGTTTAAGATGGTACAAAATTGGGTTGGTACATGGTTCAAGATGAACTGACTTTGGCTTTGAATAGCTTGGCACATAACTAGTTTGGTACATAATTTGAAGTTGAATTTGAATTTGATAGACATCGAATGTTCAAATTAGGTATGTCAATGTAAATGTCAAATGGAGTAGTTCTATCAGTGTTAACTTTAGCACAGTTTGTAATTGACACTGAGAGAGAAAATCAGAATTGACACTTGAACTTGCACTTAGGTTTGGACTAAATTTAACAACATAAAGGCACACATTTAAAAAAAAATTGGACATTGGTTTTGAAGTTGGTTTGAAATTGGTCTTTGGATTGGGAATAGGATTATGTTTAGTAATAAATGGATGGCATAACGACATGGCTTAGATGAGAATTTGGACATTGGTCTTAAAATGGTTTAAAATTGGTCTTTGGATTGGGACTAGGACTAGGTTTAATACCAAATAGATGGAATAATGGCATGGTTTGGATGAAATTTTGGAAATTAGTTTGTTTGATTTGGTCTTGAATTTGAAAAATATTTCAACACAATAATCAAGCAAAAAAACACAAGCATTACAAGAAACTTTTAATAATTGACCCAGGTTTGCATCACATCCATTGAACCTTTTGAAACCCTTGCCTTGAGAGAGGAGTATAAAGTTTAAGTTTCATTAAATAAATTATTTGAATTATTGGTAGGGTTTTTAGTTCCCCCCTTCTCTCTCAAGTTTTGTATGATAAAGGTGAACTTTGGGGGCTATTACCTTTGCATCCTGCATCAATGTATGATCTGTGATAAAAGAGGCATCCAATTTTTTTTACAATGGTATATATAGATGGTCCCTATATACAACCGATAATAGGTAGTACATGGGCACAAAAATTCATCAAATAATAAATACAAATTAGGTAATCCACGGGAGGGGTCTTGTCCCTATCTTGACCATGCCAACCTTGCCTTCTAAGTAACAACACTGCTAGAGTTGGATTCTTCAAAGATGTTGTCTAATAGTTTAGTGTAGGTTTTCCCCTTACCTTCATGAGATTTTACCTAGGGGATAATTAATTTACCTAATGATAGTTGTCTTTCATCTTGATCTGAGCAACATTTTAGGTGATAATTTGGGTGATGGTTCTACCCCAATTGGTGGCAGAACTTTTAGGAGCCATAACTTTTGCACCACATCTCTGTTTGACTCCCCGTTTGAACCATTGGAAAGATAAAAATTAGGGGAACATTGAGATGGAATGGATCTATGCTTGGTGGGTTTTTACCCCTAAAAAATAAATGGAAGTTCTCTAAATTTTAATTTTAGTAGTGTAGTCTAAAAATAATAAGTTTCTAAAAATAGTAATTGCTCAAATTCTATATTATTGTAAATTGTGGAAGTCAAACCACTTAATCTCCCTCGATATTAGTGACTTTAAACATCCTCCCACTTTAAAAATGTGTATAAATAAATATGTAACCCAAAATGGAAATTAGACATCTCTTCTCATAGATAGGCATATGTTTGGGTCTGCAAATTTGATTAATAAAACATCTCTTCCCAGAGATAGCATTATTACAATTGTGTTGTTCTTGTTTATTGAATTATCTTTCAACCAAAGCTTCTAAGTTTTGGATCAGATTTGTCTACCCCATTAGATGTACAAGGTTGGTAGGTATGCTAGGGTATAAATTCCCAGTCATCATTCCCTATGAGGCTTGCAAGAAGGTGATAAAATCCAAATTTTGAAGCTTAAAATAAAAACATGGAATGTATCATTTTGAATAATGAATCTTCAAGATAAAATTACTTAGATTTTTTAAATTTTTGAGTCACCCAAATGGGGAGAGCATATGCACAAAAATTCTCCACAAAACACACTTCAAGAAAAACTTGTAAGGAATTAAAGAACATTAAAAATGAACAAGTTGTTGTTATACCCAAATTGAAATTTGAATGATTTTTAAATGCCTATATTGAAATGTGAGATAAAATGAATTGTTGAGTCTAAACACCACTCTTTGGCCAAGGTCCTGCATCAAATCAATTAGTATTTTTTTTGGTGGTATTTGGGAAGAAAAACATATAAAATCCAAATATTAAAAATTATAACAAACATCAAATACTTGAAATTTAATATAGATATGTAAAAAAATTAACTTTCAAACTTAAAAAAAAATTAGAAAACAACTAAAATAAAAATAAACAATAAAAGTAAAATTTAGTAAAATGATGATATATAAAAAATTATGTCTAATGTTGATGAAATTTGGATAAAATGTATATGAGAAAAATGTGCACCATATTTAAAAATTTTAGAAAAAAATCATTTGTATATTAAAAGGTATAGCCTATTTAACAATCATTGTTCTTAAAAAAAAGATAGTGATTAATTTAAGTATATCTCCTAAAATAATGATCAGAATAATAAAAAATTTGGAGAGACTTATTTTAACACCAATAAAAATATGAATACCAAATTTCAAATAAAATAAATGAACCAATTAAAAAATACATCTATTTTTCCATCAATTTATTTTCTTTTTTTAGAAGAAAAATAGAAAAAAAAAAGATTGGAAGAAGAAGACGCGGGGTGCGCAATAAAGTCCCATTGTGCATGCCATTATGTAGATCATAAATACAAGAGATATTATTAAAATATTAGTGGTAAATTAAAAATAAATTAAAGACATAACTTCTCAAGGTTATTCCCTAGGATGAGTTATGTGACTAACAAATATGAAATGTAATTGGAAAGATAAAACAACAATCTTACCTCCCTTGAAGATATGTTTAAGAATCAGTTTGAAAAATTTGATCTTATCTTATAGAATCAGAGGTTTTTATCAATGTCGACTCCATTTTTTGGGTAGCATTTCCCCTTTTCTACACTTGATTTTAGCTTTGGCTTGGCATGAAAGAGTGATAAAAATGTTGAAGAAATTGAAGCTCCTAGAATGATTCTTGCATAGTAAGTCTAGAATAGAGAATCTTATCTAAATTGGAGGAATAACCTCAAAATTATATACTTTTGAAATGAATGTGAACCATACGTCTTGAGATAATAATCAAAGGATGAGAATAAAATATAATTTTTAATTCAAAATGAGAATCTTGACTTTAAAATTGGAGTGAGAATATGTGGGACCCACAAAAGAATATAAAATTCATTTGGGAGGAAGATATAATATAAAATTGGTACGTGAAATTGAGTGGAATATGATGTGGATTATTAAATTAAAAAATGAGGAAGATAATATTATAAAATTCCTATGATGGGGGACAAGCAGGGCATAGGGCATCTTTGAAATTTGGATAGGAAAATAAAGTGGAAGATGACCTCATGAGGTGAGGATAATTAAATTGTTAGATTTATATAAATTGTGAATATTCAACATCCATAGAATTTATTATTAAGGAAGGATTAGTTAATTAATTTGGATTAATTAACTTAATAAAGATTTGAAAAGTAAACCATAAATAGTGATGATGGATCAATTGGAATAAGAAAAAACTAGAGATGATTAAGGATGATTAAAATCAACACAAGGTGTCCAATTTTAAGTGTCTACATAGAGTAATTCCTACATTTAAGGCACCTAATTTTAGTAAAAGTTAACTAATTATGTTTGATCATGCTAGAGATCAAGCACATGAGATACTAAATGTACTATTGGATATGAAGTTGATTACACTTCCTCCAAATTACTATCATACACAACATATATTTTAAAAGATCAAAGGCTAACCATTTTTCACTTATCATGGTATTTATGCATGTTGCAATATAAATTGTTATGTTTTATGATAGAAACTAGCACAACTTACTAAAAAAGGAGTGATTACATATTAGAGTATGAAAATGAGGTCTCACTCTTGTACTTATTATAGAGATAATTCTCAGAGGACCAAGATATATAATGATACTCATACCAAGGAATTAATAGTCTATCAAAATTTTTAGAAACAAACCACCAGGAGAAATCCTTCATCTAGTACACACTTAGAGATCATTGATCTCTCCCACATTGATCCTTCCATGGAAGCATTAGTTGGGGAATACAAGAACCAAATATTATATAATATACCCATACATTAGAACATATGTCCCCTACAACACAAGAATGGGCACCAACAATAACTTAAAAGTCTACAAATGACAAACACATATGAAGATGCACAAAAAAAAAGAATTACAGTTAAACATGATAATTATAGACAGTGATTTTTATTCCCAATAGGATTCCATAGTGTGTGGTGATTTTCTTAATCATAAATAAAAATTAAAAATCAATGAATAAATAATTCATATTTCATTCAATATTAACAAACATCATTTTCAAGGTAATCACCATTTTAATAATTCCATATGAACATCCACTTTAAAAAGAGAACTTTATTATAAGACAACTAAGTATACAACCTAATAAGGTTAATCATGAGTGAAAAGGTAAGTAAAAGGAAATTCCCTTTCCTAGGTGACTCATACTTGATAGGTGATTGCATCAAAGATATACAATGGAATCTATTATGTCCTCATTTATAACTCCATAGCCTAGCCAATTATTGACATCATATCACTATATTTTAGAATGGGTAAAAAGACCTAAAATTACAACAAGGAAATCACAAACCACTAAACAATGGGTTCCATGAACCACTACATCTTCTAATGCTACTTCATGACAACAAATTACTACGTGACATACATAAAGTATTACATATTAACCATATCCAAATTTGGCACATATATATGATCCTTGATAGCATGACCAATTTATTGTACCATATTTAGAGTATAGAGAACCCTATGAGCATCCTTTATATGGGATCATCGTCTATCACTCTCTTTCCAAAAATTATAAAAAAAATAAAAAATAAAAAATAATAATAATAATCAAATAAACAAGAAAATAAAAAAGCATTCAAATAAATAAAAAATCCAAAAATATTTAGAATTTCACATGATTACTAGATTTTTAATATGTTGTTTACTTTATGTTAGTAGATATCATATCATTTCTATACAGACAAATATTTCATGAGTACTTGAGTGTGATACAAAAACACATTAGATCCATGAAACATGAGCATGCAAACGTTGGACATTTCCTCTTCCTACATGACACACTATGTTTGGGGCATCATACTTCTATTTGATCATGATTGACATATGTTCTATTATCTATGGCCATTTTTAATTATCACATTGACCTTATCTACTAACATTTACACATTCCTATACTCATGCTACTATCTTACATAATGTACTTCATATTTTATTATACAAAACATTTTGCTAACATACATATGTAGGTACTCGTACAACTTGCTTATGCTAGTTTATTATATTTCACTTACTTCATCTCTTCATGTGGATTAGTTGAGTGTACTTATTTTTTATTTCATTGTTTTGATTTTAGAACATTTGAACATGTTCCTTGCTTATTGGCCAAAGTTCCATGAGTGTTTATTTCTTTAGTGTGTGTAAATTTAAATATGTCATCTCCTTGAGCACGTGGAATTTTAACATCCCCATGTTTTTGGCTTCCTTAGACCATTCTTTGCATGACATTAAGTACTCTTACATGCGTGCTTGATTATTTTCTGAGATTTATACCTCTAGACATTTTCATGATTCATATCATTCATCTTAGGGCTTGTTATGTATGCACACTATGAGATTCATTGATACATCTCCTTTGACATGATACCACTATTTATTCTTTACTACATGATTGGCATATATACAACACCGTTGTCTTATCCTTTTGAGATAAGATGACTATAACTTTTAATTCCCATCACCTTAAAAGGGGGGCATATCAATGGGGCCATGTCATGCATACATGACTCCACATAAATATACTTGACAATATTAGAAGAATTTGATGCATTTTACACGTTTTAGATTTAGACTTGGGACATAATAATATACATTTGGTAGAGACTTACAATATTTTTTAATATATATGAAAAATATTTGCTTAACCCTAAATTTTAGATAATTTGTGGTTATCTAGGGTTAATGGAATTATAATAGCTTTTACACAAATATGGTTAAATAACCTAATAATCAGGCCTATCAATAGAAAACTTAGACAAATAATATTATGAATTTATATAGCTAAGATTGATAAAAATAATAAAGTAAAACTATTGATACATATTACAATAAATTAGAAAAAAATGATACCTAGATGGTTTACTATGTGCATGCAAGTATGATTTAGAATAGGCTAGAAGTGGATTAGAAGATTAACTAAAATAGTTTTTAGATTGATGAAATATTCTTTTTATGGCCTTGGTATTGGTAAAAATCAGAGTTATATAGCAAAAAAGACACCAACAACAAATATACAAAATGATAATATAATTCTCACACTCTATATTAATTCAAAGCATTACAAGGCACTTATATAGGAAGTGCAAACACTATATATGGGGTTCCAAGATCCCTATAAACTCTCACTTAAACAACCAACTAACTATATAAAACCACCTCGTATAATATTATTTTTATTCACAATAATAATATACCACACAAACCTATTTACATAATATTATTTTAACTAATAATAGTTATGTTATTAAAGACTTAATAATGTATACACCTTAACATTCACTCCCTTGTGAACATTATTAATCTCTAGTTTACACCCCCTTAATGTGAACATGGAGAAAGCATCAATCTCATATCTACATTTGTACTCATGATTTGGTGATTTTCATAGGATAATCACAAACCTTACTGATGGTTTTACATATGGCTTGCTAATAACTAAAATGGGATGGTTTTCAAGTGGATTATCAAAAACCACAAAAAATGGCTTTACAATTGGCTCACCACAAACCACATCATGATGTGTAGTACAGTTACTAGCTTTCTTCACTATCACATATTTAGAGAAGTTATAGAGGAATTTTTAATTTAGTTGTTACAAATGTAAATAGGTATACACCATTTTTTATTATTCACACACAATTGAAATCAAACACACAATTGAAAAGAAAATGCGCCACTAAAGCCTAAGTGACCCCATCACTAGTGGCTAGTGAGAGGCTCTGAAACCTTCTTCCTCCATTGTCTCCAACCTCCAATAATATTTACTTAGAATAAAAAATCATAACCATTGTTCTCATTCATTGGTTCATTATTAGTATCTGATTCTTCTTCAGTGATGATATTGGCTTCATTTATTTTAAGTTTTCCATTGAGCAAGTCTTTAGCTAGAATTCTACAATATGAAGACGTATGCCCCTTTTTATTGTAGTATAATTATTCAATTTCCTCCTTATTTTTTTATAAATTATTGTGTTTCTTTTTCAAGTACAATGAAATTTCTTCTTATGCATATTTTTTAGTCCTTTTTTCTTTAGCTAGAAGAGCTGAAATCATATCTTCTAGTGATTATGAAGGTATTTGTCCAAGATTGAAAACAACATTGCTATATTTGGAAGGTAAGTTATTCAATAATATGGATTTTGCATCTTCATCTTCTATTGGGGCTTGAAATTATGCTAGATATCTCAGAAGTGATCTTAGATCATTGATGTGACTAGACATGTTAATCCCATCATTCATTTTAAATCTAAACAACTAGAGTTTTAAGGAAAACTTTGTGTTGACTACTTTTAATCCAAACAGTTTGTTAGGATTTTACCACATTACATTTGATGATATTTCAAGATCTACATAATGGAAATCAAAGTCAAAAAGATCCAACCCAACAATTGCTTTGGCTTTATCATCCCTATTCTACCATTCTACTAACTTTGCTACATCTATGTGTGCTACTCCATTTCCATTCACTATCCTCCATAAATGTTTGATCATTAATTGCATCTAAATTTTGACTTTCCATGTGTGGAAATTGAGCCTAGTAAATTTTTCCAATGGGATGTCCATTATGATTTTAGACCAACACAAGATGTCTATTTCCACCGATAATGCATCCTTTACAAAATTAAGAATGAATTGACGATGAAAACTTAATTAACAACTTTGACTCTCTTCATAAAAATGATTTATAAACATAAATTTTCATAACTAACCCTATCTACTATAAGATTAAAACATGTCAAAACTAAATGACATTACAGATACTTATGACTATAAACATAAACAATACTATAAACTTGACATGGTGACTTGGAAATAATCTTTTATAATTGATTCAATTTTTGAACTTTTTACAAATGTAAAAAAATAAAAAATACTCAACTCATAAATTTAAAGGAATAAATTAATATAAAACCTACTCTTATAAAACTAATTATAAACCAAAAGATATTTGATGAAATTCTTATGTAGAAATTGTTAAGGAAATATCGTATAAGACAGGCATGCCAAATATAGTAGAATGTATCAGCCAAAAATGTATGACATTGAGATTGAAAAATTCTAGTATTACACAGAAGCTTCTATGGAAAATTGGTGAGTTTGAAGACCCTTTTTATGCATATCTAGATCATAAAAATTCTAAGGATAGTATGTAGTTTGAGATAATAATAAAATCATTAGTGTTATGTATAAGATCTGATTGGATCAATTCATTTGCATTTGGTGATGCCCAACACACTAAAAGCTTTTTTTTTGGACTTTGGAGTAGAAATGTGTATCCACAAGTCTAAATCTTGAAATCAAAGAGATTGGTTTAGAAAAAAAAGGTGCTTTAGTTCAAGAGGGAAAATGACCTTGAGTAAGTTGATTTGTAGGATAAAATTTATAAAACACATCAATTTGATGCCAATGTAATCACCATCAATATCTCACAATATGTCGCAATCTCCATTTTCCAATGAATCTTGTAGGTTAGGAAAAGTTGAGGATGTAATGGATGTATGCATAGAAAATGAGTGTGATGATAGGTCATATGATGTTTAACACAAATTCTCCTAATGCAAAAATATTGGCTTGGCAAACCTAGTTAGTCAATGCTATCAAATCTATGCATGATGATGTCTCACTCTGATTAAGCAAATGTATGGTAATGTTGGAGATGCTTCTTTATTCAAGTCTTAGGTGATTTACATGTTATGATATTATAATATAATTATATTTACTTATAAATGATCATTTCATGGAGATCATTGATATACTATGAAATAACTCTTCAAAATAGTCTCATCTTGAACATACCTCAAAACTCCAAAACTAGGACAAACTTAATGCTGCTCTGATCTCAGATATTGTTAAAAAATAGAGTTATACAACAAAGAAGACACTAAAAATGAATAAACAAAATGATAATATAATTCTCACATTCTATACCCATTCAAAGCATTATAAGGCATTTATATAGGAAGTGCAAACACTATATATGGGGACATGAGATCCCTATAAAATATTACTTAAACAACCAACTAACTATATAAAACCACCCTGTATAATATTGTTGTTATTAAAAAAAAAATAACACACAACCTTATTTACATAATATTGTTTTAAATAACAATATTTACTTTATTAAAGACTTAATAATGTGAACACCCTAACACTTGGACACTTGTGTCAGAGCTAGATACTCATGTCAACCTAGGTGTCTAATCCTTCTATAACTATCAAGTACATAATATTGACTAGATCAAAATCCAACCAATTTTATAGTTTTGGGTTTTTTATTGCCTTTATTTTGATGTATTAATATCATGCACATAATTTGTTGCTTTTGGTTAAATGATCAAACCCTATCTCTTCTCCCTTGGAGTGACTATAGTAAAAATGGGTTAGTATGCTCCCAGTGTTGAGCTGCCCCAAAGACCCCTATATTAATGGGAACTACCTACATAAACAATACTATAAATAAAGCCTCAAACTTTTATATTCATCCCCTATGTGTTTTCTTTTATGTGCACAAGGATGTAATGTGTGATAAGAAAATACATGTAGTGACATATATTATAACTACTCCTTAAATGCTTCATACCTATGGAAATATTTATCATATAAATAGGGACAAATAGGGTAGGTTTTCTCACTTGAATTCTTGATTGAGTGCTTCTTCATATATTACATTTCAGTTGTAAGTGATTTCTAGGTATTTATAGGTTCAGAATGATTGTTAGTAGATATTGAATATATACCAATACCTTTTTGAAATGTATCACAATAAATAACTTAGGTCCTTTAGGATAAATTTATTTTTAAAATTTGGATAAATTTTGGACACTGGATACTTTTTTAGGAAAAGTGGAAACTTGCATCAATGCATGTGTCTGTCTAGGATGCAAGTGTCTAGGGAACTAGAAAATAGGTACAAGTCAGAACTGACATTAAACTATAATAATTAGGTTTAGAGATTTTTATATAATATATAAGGCATAGTCATCATAATAATGATGGTTAGACTAAGAAATAAGTAATTTAGGCACAAAGAGATAATGAATGTGAACCTTTTGTGAAAGGACATGTCTATAATTGAGAGATACAACCATGGTAGGTATTTTCCAAATGTGTAAGATTGAAGTACTATATAAATCATATTTTAGTATCTAAATTTTCCTCTTATAACCTAGTAATGAGATTATTAGTTTAAAGGAAAGAAATGTGTACCTAGGTGTATATATCAAACCCTATCTTTGTGTGAGACAAACTTGAGTGCTTTCATAGTGACTAACCTATAACCAAGAGAATGTTATAGTATATAATTAGTGTACTGAATCTAATATATATATATATATATATATATATTGAAAGTAAGAAGATAAAGTTTAGGAGTACACCTATGTGTTGATGAAACCATCTTGTCTTTCAAAAATTTTATTTGAAAGTATGCCTCATTATTAAGAATTGTAGCTGATATTAGGACAATTATAAACCTTCAAGTGAATATATATATACATACACACACACACACACACACACACACACACACACATATATATACATATACATATACATATATATACATATACATATATATGTATGTATGTATGTATATGTGTATATATATATATACACATACACACACACACACACACACACACACACACACACACACACACATGAGGACACATGCCCCCAACCTTGGTGTATTAGTGAGTTGCAACATGACCATTGAGCTTATTTTGTCTCAATAGCGCAACTTAGATATGTGTATGATCTGGTGAGTGTGAGTAATTAAATCAATTTACACAATATATCTAGTGAGGTTGGATGATTTAATCAAATCCAATATATAATTATAGTAAATTTATATTATTTAATCAAAACTAATAAGTTTGATGAGATTAAGTGATTTAATGAACTCAACCTTCCAAAGGTGAATCAACTACTTACCCCTCTATTAATCAAAATTGTCTACATAGACAATACTATAAACAAGGCCTCAAACTTATATATTTCTCCCCTATGTGTTTGCTTTTATGTGTACAAGGATGAAATGTGTGATAAGTAAATACCTGTAGTGACTTATCTTGTAACTTGGAAAATATGGCTCATGGGATACTCCTTGAATGATTTATACCTGTGAAAATATTTCTCATATGACTAATATAGAAATAGGGACAAACAGGGTATGTTTTCTCACTTGATTGCTTGATTGATTGCTTCTTGGTATATTACCTTATGAGTTGTATGTGATTTCTTGGTATTTGTAGGTTAGGAATGATTGGTGGTTGATATTATATATATTCCAATACATTTTGGAAATATATCACACTAACTCACTTAGGCTAGCCTTTATGATACATTTATTTTTCAAATTTGGATAGCTTTTGGGAACTAAACACTTTTGTAGGAAAATTGGACACTTGTGTCAATGCACGTATCTATCTAGGATGCAAGTGTCTAGTGAGCTTGAAAATAGGTATAGGTCAAAACTAGCATTGGAGAATAATAATCAAGTTTAAATATTTTTAGACAATATAGAAGGCCTGGTCATCATAATAATGATGGTTAGACTAAGATATAAGTAATTTAGGCATAAAGAGATATTAAATGCAAACTTTAATGAAAGGTCACGTCTATAAATAAAAGATATAACCATGATAGGTATTTTCCAAGTGTGTAAGACTAGTGTACTAAATAAATTATATTTTAATATCTAAATTTCCCCCCATTTGATCTAGTAATGAAAATTTTAGTTTTAAAGAAAATAAATGCATACCTAGATGTGTATATCACACCTTGTCTTTGTGTGAGATTAACTTGAGTGTTTTGTTAGTGACTAACCTAGAACCAAGAAAATCTTGTAGTATATAATAAGTGTATTAGTTATAAAATTTAAACAATTTTAAATACTTGAAATTATGAATATCAAGGTTAGGAGTAGACCTATGTGTTGATGCAACAATCTTGCCTTTCATAAATTTGATTCGAAAGGATGCCTCATTATGAAGCATTGAAACTGATATTAGGACAATTTCAAACCTTAAAGTTTATATATATATATATATATATATATATGCAACACATGACCCCAACCTTGGTGTATAAGTGAGTTGCAACACAACCATTGAGCTTATTTTACTCAATAGGGCAACTCAAATATGTGTATGATCTAGTGAGTGTGAAAGATTTAATCAGCTCACATAATATATCTAGTGATTTTGGATGATTTAATCAAATCCAACCTATAATTATAGTAAATTTATATTATTTAATCAAAACTAACTTATAAGTTTGGTGATATTGAGCAATTTAATGAACTTAACCTTCCAAAGGTGAACCAAATATTGAACCCTCTATTAATGGGAACTACCTATATATCCAATACTATAAACAAGGCCTCAGCCTTATATATTTCTCCCCTATGTGTTTATTTTTATGTGCATAAGGATGTAATGTGTGATAAGCAAATACATGCAGTGACCTATCTTGTAATTTAGAAAATATGGCACATGAGGTACTCCTTGAATGTTTCATACCTATGAAAATATTTCTCCTATGAATAATACATAAATAGGTAAAAATAGGATATGTTTTATCACTTGAATTCTTGATTGAGTGATTCTTGGTATATTATCTTATGAGTTATATGTGATTTCTAGGTATTTCTAGGTTAAAAATGATTGATGGTTGAAATTGTCTATGTACCAATCACTTTTGGAAATATATCACACTAAATCACTTAGTTTGATATTTAGGATATATTTATTTTTCAAATTTGGATAGCTTTTAGGCACTGGACACTTTTTTAGGAAAAGTGGACACTTATATCAACACACATGTCTATCTAGGATGCAAGTGTCTAGAGAGCTAGAAAATAGGTATAGGTTAGAATTGGAATTGAAGTATAATAATCAGGTATATAGATTTTTATACAATATAAAAGGCCTGGTCATCATAATAACAATAGTCAAACTAAGAGATAAGTAATTTAGGCATAAAGAGATATTGAATGTGAACCTTTTGTGAAAGGACATGTCTATAACTAAGAGATACAACCATGATAGGTATTTTCCAAGTGTGTAAAACTATGATGATATATAAATCATATTTTAGTATCTATATTTCTCCTTTCAATCTAGTAATTAAATTATTATTTTAAAGGAAATAAATGCATACCTAGGTGTGTATATCACACCTTGTCTTTACGTGAGACCAACTTGAGTGCTTTGCTAGTGACTAACCTAAAACCAAAGAATGTTATAGTATATAATCAGTGTATTAAATCTAAAATTTAAAAAAAAAAAATCTTTAAAGTAAGAATATCAAGGTTAGGAGTACACTTATGTGTTGATGCAACCATCTTGCCTTTTGGAAATTTTATTGGAAAGAATGCCTCATTATGAAGCATTACAACTGATATTAGGAAAATTTTAAACATTCAAGTGAATATATACACACACACACACACACACACACACACACACACACACACACACACACACACACACACACACACACACACACACACACACACACACACACATCTATATATATACATGTATATATGTATATGTATGTATATATATATGTATATATGTACACACACACACACACATGAGGACACATTCCACCAACCTTGGTGTATAAATGAGTTGTAACATGACCATTAGATTGTTTTGTCTTAATAGTGCAACTCAAATATGTGTATGATCTAGTTAATGTGAGTGATTTAATCAAATCACATAGTATATATAGTGATGTTGGATGATTTAATTAAATCCAACCTAAAATTATAGTAAATTTATATGATTTAATCAAAACTAACTTATACATTTGGTGAGATTGAGCAATTTAATAAACCCAACCTTCCAAAGGTAAACCAAATACTATAGTATATTATCTCAATAATAGTCCATAATAGTATTTGAAATATATAAATTTTTTGAGTTTTCAAATTTAGGTTCCCTTTGCATGATATATGCACCTCACATATGTCTCAAGCTAAAATTTGGGTATAATAACAATACCAATGTATAAAATGCTGCCAAAAATATATACTTGGATCATATAACTATGAAATTTGGTGATTTTTAAATTAATGCAAGTATGAAGGACATATTTTTATGATGTGCCCCCGAAATCTATGAAATATAAGAACTTGTGTAAATGTGGAGAAAATGTTTTTTATTAAGGTTAAATGGGGAATTGTTTTGAATTAAGGTCCCTAGACCCTAAGAGAAGAACAAATAAAAGAAAGATAAAGGTCTAACATAGACCAAACTAGAACAAGGACTAAATAGGTCTGAAGACAACCAAAATACAACCTAGAAAACAATAGGGAATAAAAAAAGAAACTAGAGCCTAATATAAGTCTAAACTACTAGAGACATGCTCCCAACATGTTTTCATATTTTCAAGATTTGCATCAATCTGAAACAATAATTTATCTTTATCAATGACATGATGGGATCCACTGCATTGACCTTGCTTACCTTTATATTGACTAGTAAATGTTGAGAACTTATTACCATAACATGCCATTACAGTATAATTTAGAGATGCAGAGTAATGAATAAGTGTGGAGTCATGCATTTTTGGCATCCCCTAATACAATCTAGAATTTTGAAAATGTGAAATTTATCCTTTATGACATACCCCCACTACCCTACTTCTTTTAAGGTGAAGGGGAATAGAATATGGTAATTGTCTTACCTCAAAAGGATAAGATTAAATGTATAATATGTTTGTGGATCATGTATTATACAAGAGTTGTTGGAAGTAGTCTCTTGGTGTCCAAAGAATGTCATGGTTGTCATTGATGTCAAGCTTGGTCATGATTTTAGTGTATTAATGACAAAGTGATCATATTGATAGATTAAATAGTATATGGCATATGTGTAGATTAGTAAGGAAAAATAAGAGGTTGTGAGGCATCCATAGATGTATTGGTGAAGTTATAGTTTGTCATTTTATCATTTGAAAAGATAAACATGCATCTTCTAGCTTAAGAGAAGCCAAATTGTCATTGCACGTCATGCAGATATGAATGAATCAACAAGTTTATGAATTTAGTGAAGGTAATAAAAAAGTAAAAAGTGGTAAATTTTTTTCATAAATATATTTTATATAGTGATAAGAAGGTACCTTAAATATTTAGACTCTTGAAGTGTTTTCTAGCTCAAGTTACAAACCTTAAAAGTTGTTCTTGCAGACTGTGATGTGCCAGAGACCATCAAGTTTAACTACATTAAAATATAGGGTTAACTAGTCAAGATAGATATAATGGTGAGAGTTCATCATATAGATTGTGATAAAATGGCATGCATAAAGTCAATATGTCAAAGGTTCATGAGATCTCATGTGTTAGTGACATGTGTCTCAATCATGATGATTTGATAGAAGATCAATGGCAAACAAGTGTTTAAGCATATTGAAGATTGACATAACACCTTCAAATGTGAAGAGAAATATAAATAGTGAATATTAAGTCAATAATTCATTAGAATTATTAGAAGGCATGTGGTAATGCCAAGTGGTGAAAGATCATTGGAGATTGACTATAGGGTACATAGAGGGCACATGTGGATATTGAGTGGCTTGATCTCAAAAGCAAGGATTTAAGATCAATGGTGATAAATACTAGGATACTCTTGAGGAGATTTATAAATCATTTTTAAGAAATCTTTTAAGGAGAATGAGATTAATAGGTGTGTCTAAAATATTTACATTTACCAGTGACCATTAGTATTTGAAATTACCAAAGGAAAAACTAGTGCTAAGTATTTTGGTTATATATTTTGATCTAAGATGAATTTGAAGGTCATTTAAAATGAAAATTTGTAAAGGAATTAAAGGAACATCCAAAAAAATTTATTGGAATATTTTAATGTTTGTATATTTGTAGATATGAAGCTCCAAAGTTGATTGAAGGTTTGACCATGTTCTATAAATGACCCGAGAAGGATATTTGAGTTATACTTGATGGTATTTTGATATTTCAAGATGAACTAACTATTATAAAGTGTTTTATAATAAATGAGAAATATATTTTTGGTTTTTTTAGGTTTTATCAATCCATTTTTAGTATGAAAAATGTCTAAATTTTGACTGTGTTTGTTGGAGGTTATAGACAGTTTGAGTGACCACTTTGTAGAAATGAGTTGGAAGAGTTTTGAGAAAAATTAAAGAAGAAAATGAGTATGGAGATGTTGTATAAGTATCAAAATATTATAATAAGGTATTTTTTGTCATGATATACCCTTTAATATATATGGAGAGTCAAAATATATTGACTGTATATGACCAGTATAAATGGTCATTTTGAGAGAGTTGTTTTGAGTGTTTAGATCCTATGTTGAATTACCTAAATCACATGAAGGAATTTTAGAGGTCCTAAAGGTTTTACCCATGTGAGATAATCATATTTATATGTGAAATATTTGAGTGTTTGCTTCATAAGTTTGATATTGTGTTTTCTATGTATGAAGATCTGAAGATCTAGGAGACCTAGTTGGTATGTTCAAGTATTGAGTTGGTGTTCTAGGTGAATATGAGTGAGAAAAGGGATATTGTAGATATATTTGATGTGTTTTAAGAATTTTTAAAGGATGAATGTGGTCTAGGTAGTCTCACATGTAATGTGTGATTATAAAGGCCTAATTGTTTAGGTCTCACCAAGACCTAATGGTGGTTTAGGGCTAATGAGGTATTGGCTGACCTAAGGAGTGTATTTTTCACCCATGTAACATGTGTGGAGACATATTTAAAGTGTAATAAAATTATGGAAATCATTTTGGCTGACCAAGATGGGTTAGACCAAGAAATTGGTATAAGTAGAAGGTCTAATTGGATTAATTATGAGTGTTGAATAAGTGTGGATTCAAGTGAAGAAGAGAACCTTTGAAAGAGAATGTACATTTCATTGAATACCAAAAAATAAAAAGGAGGATCAATCATGATTGTATGATAAATTTGATGTAGAAATACACACAAGTCATTAGACTTAATGAGCATAGAAGAGGCAGTTTGGGAGAGTTAGTCCTAGAGGTAGCTTGAGAGAGATTGGAGGTGAAGAGTGCAAAAAAAGGTGGTCATCATTAGTTAAAGAGTAGTAACAAGTGTTTAAGATGATCTATTCAAGGTATCTAAGTAGGTGCTTAGTTGCATATGGGGTTGGTTCCTCCTTTCAAGATAAAGCTTGTTAAAGGTCTAATTGTTGTGGGTGTTAAGCTAGACAGGGGTAGTAACTCCTTGTAGGATTGGTGACTCACTAAAATAAATGATGGGTGTTCTTTGTAGGGTTTAGTGGGTTTTATCCCCCAAGAGGGTTTCCCACATGTGTCATGTGTTATGTGATTGATCTTGATATATCTTATTTGATCATTTCAATGGTTAATTTATATGATTCATGATTGTATGTGCTAAATTATTAAGAGTTTAGAACTGAAATTGGATTATCTATCATCACTTAATTCCTGGTGCTGGTATAAATATGTGATCTTGTTTTATAGGACTATAGTCCATCTTGTAGGGTTCAGTGGGTTTTATCCCCTATGAGGGTTTCCCACATATGTCATGTGTTATGTGATTGATCTTGTTATATCCTATTTATTCATTACAATGGTTAACTTATATGATTCATTATTGTATGTGCTAAATGATTAAGAGTTTGGAACTACAATTGGATTATCTAGCATCACTAATTCACCTACCTCTCAGTGATTTTACCTATAACAATTGGTATCATAGGACCTTGTTTACAAGTTTAACCACTTGAAGGTGATCCAAGGTACAATTTGGCTAAGCAATTGAAGAAAGATAATCAAGATTGGAAGGCTCAAGTATAGGTTACTTATGCATGTCTAAAATCAAGTGAATAAAAGTGTAATTAGTATAAGGTAATTTTTGAGAAATACAGAGGTAAGATGAGTAAGTTTGATTAAGAAGAATCTCAGAATAAGATCATGGCCTCAAGCTTTAAGGCTATTTAAGATGAGTGCATCAAGCTTAGTAAGGAGCTAGAACCCTTGAAAGCAAGATCAAGATCAAAAGATGATAAAGAGAATATTAAAATTCTTTAAAATTAATTAAGGGTTAAAAATACAAATATGAGTTCACAAGAAGATGAATGTAGACATATAAAGTCAATTATGGAAGTTTTTAATCAGGTCAGCAATTTATTCTTCCATCACACATCTTAGGAGAATCCCATCCAAATTCTTCCATGCTAGTCCGTTATCAGTTAAGAGGTATTTTTGGGAAATGGGCTTGAGAGTTCTTCCTTGATTCTTGTCTAAGTCAGGGGGATAATTCATATTTTTCAATTAGGAAACAATATCTCTATACCATGGAGACATGTTAAATTGACTCAAAGAATCATCAATATTAAGAACAACAATGTTTACCTCAATAGTTTATAAATTGGTCTCAACCATAAACTTGGCTAGTCCCATCCTTCTTACTAACTTGGTGATCTGAATATCCATGTCATACTCTTGTAACTTGTTTACCCACCTACATATCTTGTTAGATACTTCAGTATGAGTTAATATGTCCTTCACCATGGTATGTGAGACATAAGAAATAATATTTGAACTCAAAATATAAGGCTTGAACATCTTAAAAAAATTAAGAGAGAAAAAGATTATTTAACAATCCAAGAGCATCAAACTATTTCAATATAAAGTCATGCAAATATATACTTAAATCCAAATGAAATAGATAAATTGAGAGTTCTTAAACGTCTAGATCTTGTGCCCATAACATGTTAGAGAGTAATATTTACACAAATTTTCCAATTATTTAACAAATTTATAATAAAATTTGAAAATATGACCAAAATAACCCTTAGTATGTAGAGACAAATGCTAATTTGAGTTTAAAATAAGGTGATCATGATGATTTGAAGTCCAATCTTGATTCTATAAAGATTATTAAAGAGAAAACATGTAGATTGAAGGATGGCATGGATAAAGAAGCTAAGATGGATAAGGAGACTATCTAATATTTCAAAATTTAGTTAGAGGCTGTAAGTTCAAGTATGAGAGCTAAATAGGATTAGAGTGTTTAATTAAAGACCAAGATAGATTCATTAAAGAATGAGCATGGACAATTTGTTTTCAAGGTAAGTGAGACCAAGAAAGAGAAAGAGAGGTCATCTCAAGATAAGAAGGATTAAAGCACCAAGATCAAAAAGAAAAGATCCATCAAGTAGCCAAGTGCCATGAGGTATGAAAGATATTTTAATGGTAATTGTTATGCTCTTCATAGGTTTGGTCATAAGGCAAGAAACTTTAGAAGGAAGAGTAGCTAGTCAGCGAGAGGTATGGATAATGTAGTCTACTATAATTGTCATGACATGGGACATATTTTTATATTCTTCCTGAAAATGCATGGGAAAAGACTAACATAGGTATGAAGACCTAAGAAAATCAAGATTGAGCATAATGAAACTAAGAGACAATATTTTATTTATTTTAATTGTCATCAAGTTGGTCATATTGTAAGATATTGTATAAGCAAGCTCTCAAGTCATAAGAAGGTGCACGAACATACTAGTGTGCTCAATAAAGGTCAATCATTGGTATGGAATCCTAAGGAAGTGAAGACCAAGAAAAATAATTTAGTTGAGCTGAAAGATCAAGGTGGACTACCTACTAAATCAAAAGAGGAATCATATATGAAGAAGGTTCAGGAATGCCAAGAGAGTTTGTCATTTATCAATATAGAAAAGGAGAATCAACGTTAGTTCAAGTCAAGCTCAAGGAAAAGACCAAAGTACTAATTGAGGCTAGTTCTGAGGTAATGTATGGATCCAAGAGAACATCCTATTGCTATTGATCAAGTTTTATGCAAAGAACATCAATTGTTAATACCTAATGATGAGGTTCTTTCTTTAGATGAAAAGGTATATCATCAAGATATGTTGTCTCCATATTTTGTCAATTCTATCTTAGAAGAAAAGGAGAATATTTTAGTGGATGAGGAATTTGCTTCTATTTACTCTAAGAAAAATAAGAAGAACTATCAGTTTTAGATGACCAAAGAGGATAAGAAATATGAAGAGTTATGGGCAAATCTTAGTTTCATTTTGTTCTACAACATTGTGGGTTAGGGTGTATTTATATAGGCTTAAAAGAGAAACTTGACATAAAGAGGAATCATGGTGGATGTTATTTGAGCTTTAGTTAATGTTGTAGTATAATAATATCATTTATAATATGTGTTTGGATAAGGGGGAGTTAACTCAGTTAGCTTTAGTGGCTAGAAGAAGATGTAAATGATGTGAGAGGGAGCATATGTGAAGATTCTTCAATCATGATAGAAGTGTGAATATGTCTAATATAATTTTCAATTAAATAAGATTGATATGATGACTTGATCAAACTAGGTCATGTGTTTTGACAAGGTATTGAATCTTCATGCATGAGTAAAGAGACCTTATGAATTTGTAGGTAGATAGGTGCAAGGATCAGAAAAACACAGGATCAAATTATTTGTATGTAAAATAACATATGACATGAGATGGAGATTGATATTAGAGGGAGATTTCTAAGCTCTGTGAGAATTTTTTTAGGTCAATGATCAATTTGGCATATTGAGGAAGAAACCCTTTGTCATTAATGTCAAAGGGCGAAAATATTAAAATGAAGGAGTTCAAATGAGTAAGAATTAATTTTGAGGGTGTTTTACCATCAATGAAAAAGGGGGATATTGTTGGATATAGTCTCTTGGTGTCCTAATAATGTCATGGTTGTCATTGATGTCAAGCTTGGTCATGATTCTAGTGCATTAATGATAAAGTGATCAAATTAATAGTTTAGAGAGTATATGGCATATATAAAGATTATAAAGGATAAACTAGAGGTTGTGAGGTATCAATATATGTCTTGGTGAAGTTTTGGTGTGTCATTTGATCATTTAGAAAGAGAAACATGCATCTTCTAGCTTAAGAGAAGCTAGATTATCACTTCACATCATGCAGATATGCATGAACCAAAAAGTTTTTGCATTTAGTGTAGGTAGTGAAAAAGTCAACAATGGTTAAAGGTTTTCATGGTGATGTTGAATATAATGCCAAAAAGGTACCCTAAAGATTTAGCTCTTGAAGTGTTTTCTAGCTCAAGTTATAAACCTTGAAAGTTGATCTTATAGATTATGATATGACAGAGATTGTCAAGTTTAATTGCATTGAAATCTATGGTCAACTAGTCAAGATAGATCTAATAGTGAGTGTTCATAATCTATATTGTGATCCAATGATTCATGTGAATTCAATATGTCAAAGGTTCCTAAGATTATATGTGTTAGTGACATGTGTCTCAATCATGATGATTTGATAGAAGATCAACAACACACGAGTGTTCAAGCAGATTTAAGATTGATGGAGCATGTTTAACCATGTAGAGAAATATAAATAGTGTGTATTAAGTCAATAATTTAATATAATGTTTATAAGGCACGTTGGGATGCCAAGTGGTAAAAGATCATTGGAGACTGACTGCAGGGTACATAGAGAGCACATGGGGCTACCAAATGGATTGATATCAGAAGCAAATATATAAGATAAGATAGTGAATGATGCAAGGTAAAGACATGGATACTCTCTAGGAGATCAATAGAGTGAATTTAAGAAAGCTTTTAGGGAGCATGAGATGAAGACATGTGACTGTAATATTTGCATTTACTAGTGATCGTTGGTATTTGAAATTAACAAAGAAAAAACCAATGCTGAGTATTTTGCTTATATATTTTGATCTAGGATGAATTTGAAGGTGATGTAAAAGAAAAATTTGTAAAGGAATTCAAGGCACATCAAAAAAAAAGTTTAGTGGAATAGTTGTGGATATTGAGCTCCAAAGTTTACTAAAGGTTTGACCATATTCAATAAATGATCTGAGAAAGATATTTGAGTTGTTCTTGATGTTATTTTGATATTTCAAGATGAAATAACTATTTTAAAGTGTTATATACTAAATTAGAACCATCTAGGAAGATTTTTTAGTTTTTAATAATCCATATTTAGTATGAATAAATGTCTAAAAGTTGACTGTGTTTGTTGGAGGCTATAGACAATTTGAGTGACCACTTTATAGAAGTGAGTTGGAACAGTTTTGAGTATAATTAAAGAAGAAAATGAGTATGGAGATGTTTTATAAGTCTAAAAGGATTATAATAATGCATTGGTTGCCATGATATGCCCCTGATTAGATATGGAGAGTCAAAATAGATTGACTATATTTTGACTATATATGACTACTCTGAGTGGTCATTTTGAGAGAGTTGTTTTGAGTGATTAGAGCCTATGTTGAAATATCTAGGTCACATGAAGGAATTATAGAGGTCCTAAAGGCTTCAAAAATATGATATAATCATATGGATATGTGAAATATTTGAGTAGTTACTTCAAAAGTTTGAAACTGTATTTTCTGTGTATGAAGCCCTGAAGAACAAGGAGACCTAATTGATAGGTTCAAGTATTGAGTTGGTTTTATGGTTATCATGGACCCATATGAGAGTGATCAAGGGGATATTGGATACATGTTTGATGTGTTTGAAGCATTGGTAAAGGAAGAATTTGGTTCAAGTAGTCTCACATGTAACATGTGAGTATGAAGGCCTAATTGTTTAGGTCACACCAAGACCTAATGATGGTTTGGGGCTAACGAGGTATTGGCTAACATTATAAGTGTGTTTTTCACCCATGTGATGTCTATGGAGAATTTTTTCAATTATAAGACAAGTATGGTAATAATATTGGCCAACCAAGATGGGTTAGACTAAGAAAGTGGTATAAGTACAAGGTCTAATTGGACTAATTGTGAGTATTGAATAAGTGTGGATTTAAGTGAAGGAACTAACCTTTGAAAGAGAAGGTACAAGTCATTGAGGAATAATAGAGAGTGAAGAGGATTATTCATGATTATCTAATTAGGTTGATGTAGGACATAAAAGTCAATGGAACTAATGAGCCTAGAAGAGGTAATTTGAGCGAGTTAGTCCTAGAGGCAGCTTGAGAGTGATTAGAGGTGAAGAGTATATAAAAATGTGGTCATCATTAGTTAAAGAGCAGAAATAGGTGTTTAAGATGATATATTCAAGTTAGCTAAGTGGATGCTTAGTTTCTTAGGGGTTTGGTTCCTCCTTGCAAGATAAAGGTTTCTAAAGGTTTAGTTGTTATGGGTGCTTAGCTAGATAGCGGTAGTAGCTCCTTGTGGGTTTAGTGTCTCAATAAACTAAGATATGGGGTTTCCTTGATCAGTTGGTGTTGGTCTAAACATTGGATCTTATTTTATATGACTATAGTCCATATTGTAGGGTTTAGTGGGTTTTATCCCCCAAGAGAGTTTCCCACATATGTCATGTGTTATGTTCTTGATGTTGATATATATTATTTGTTCATTTCAATGGTTAATTTATATGCTTCATGATTGTATGTGCTAAATTATTAAAATTTTAAAACTAAAATTAGATTATCTAGCATCACTAATTCACCCCCAGTGATTGTACTTATAACAAGAGTAACATGTCTAGGTAGATATAACATTGAGGCCCATAGTATGTGATCTCATAAAGTCTTAAGATACATGATGTAGATCATGGCAACATCAAGGGATTAATAATACAATTTCAACAAGAAATTAGGCACACACACAAGGGCACTCAAAAGTAATGAAAATAATAGAATGGGCCAAAGAGACCTCATACAAGGGGCATGATTAAATGTTACATAATCAAAGAGATATGACTTAGTAAAATGTAAAAAAAACATATAAATGACATTAAAACGTACATACAATAAACAATGACATATTCAAGTATCAAAATAGGCAAGTAAAAGCACATGGGACATAATCAATGGAGCATATTGCAATTCTCAAACATGCAATACATTGAAGGAAAATAGAAAGTAAGGAACACACTCAATGAAGTATATAAATGAAAGCATAAAATATAGATAACTAACATGAACATGGCATACTAATTCCTAAACATATGTTTTTGCAAAATCTTGAGTATATATCATATAAAGTACACTATGAAAGGTATAAGCATGGATATAGGCATGTGTAAATATTAAAGATCAAACATGATAATGGAAAGTGATCATAAAATAATAGAACTTGGGTGTATCATGATCAAAGAAGTAATTCCTGTAACATACTCATAATGTGAGTGGAGGGAAGACCCAATATCTATATGTCTATATATCATGTATTTAGGTATGCTTGCATCACACTCAAATGAAGTGTGAAACATAAGCATACATAGGAAAGTAATTATATGTTATATACTAACATGGAACAAACAACATATATATTATAAATAGTAAAAATAGGAACATGCTGGATTTATTGGTATTTTTTGAATGTTTTTGTATTTTCATAATATTTGATTTTTTAATTTTTTTGAATATTTATTTTTTTAAACTTTTTTGAATATTTACTTTAGATTTTTAAATATTGTAACTTAGGGACCAAGGCATCATATGGTGGATCACTTACATGCCAAAACCTCTTAATTTTGCTTATTTACATTATTTTAGTGTTCTCTAGTAATTGAAAAATCTAAAATGTGGGGGTCTCATAGAGTTCATGGAGCGAGTCACAAAACACAGTACAAAGGTTACCTACAACTTTATTTTGGCTTGGAATAAGTGAAAAGTCACCATTCACAACATTAAAATTAATGTTATAGAGGGATTCATCAATGAAGTGATTGGTATGTCATATGAAGGCACCAAGGTGTTCAAGGACCAATAAAAAAAAGAGTTATTGTAACATTTTTTAAGGATAAATGACTTCATACCGATGGATAAGAAAGGATTTTCATGGATTGATCTTCCATGCTATTGGCCTGACATTTATCTTTAAGTCAAGTTTTACATGATGCTTGAAGGTAAATGCATTCTTATATTTTCCCATCATTTTTATTGTGAAATCATTTCATTAGCTATTAAATTAGTCTACATTTATTTCTACTAAAGTCCCTCAAAAGCACTATTCTACTACATCAAGTGAATGACTCTAATCCCATCCTCTACGAAGGTTTGAATATCCCACTTAATAAGCATGGCCAAGCCTCCATAGTCAAGAGGCTCCCCCTATGGGATCTTACTTCAGGGAGTACTCCTAGGAGGACTCCTCAATGGAGGATCCCATTGTGGGATCCCACCAGACTTTGTCTTCTCCTCCAAGGATATATTGTCCAAGTCCCCTTCTAATGACCTCCCACTTAAGTTGTTTATCCCCAAAGCTAAGCCTATCTCTTTCAATATGGGTAACCCAGTGAACACCACCTGAAAAGAGAAATCCATTCTGACTGATGAAATGGAAAGGAACAAATCACAGCTGGAAAAATTCAACTCCAAAGTCTAAAAAGTAGGGATGGACCTTGCCAAACTCATTCATGACTAGAACACTTTTCATACACAAGTTGGATCCATAGTTCAAGATTTTGTTCAGTATACCCAAACTGCCCTATCTACTACCAATCAGTTACCTAAAGACTTAATATTTCCCCCTCCAATTCCCCCAAGGGGGTCCCCCCAAAGTAGTCTTATCTACAGGTTAAATGATAAAAGCATGCCTATATGCTCTTCCCTAATGAAGATACTAAATTCCCTATGAACTGCACTCGAGCAAAGGTTTCCAAGGTAAAATAGATCATCCTGATGAACATTCCTAAAGATGTTGAAGACCCACTAGAATGGATTTCCTCCTAAGTTTCATTCTGGTTTCCTGTTATTCTAGTTCTTGATTTAATCTTATAGTTTTTTTGTTGTTTTGGTTTCTTGGCCTTGTTTTGGCCTATTTAAACTATCTGTACTACACTTTGGTGGTTTTAGGATCCCTATATAACTTGGTTTTCACCTTATAAAATAAAAGAATGTTCTCTAGTAATTTATGATTGAAAATTATTGCTATGGGTTTATCACCAAAACTAACATGTGTAATGCATACTTATTTATTTTCAATTTGGTAAAACAAACATATATTTATTTTATTAACAATTGATTTTATATTTTCCAACTATTGTTTCCCAAATTGGAAATTTAAATTTGGTCTCTGGTTCATTTCCCATATTGGTGTATCAACCACTTTTGGTATATATACAATTGGTAGCATTATGTATCCAAAGGAATCAGGGAAAAGTGGGCAATGTTGTAGTTCATATACATCATGGCCCAATTTCAATAAATAAGAAATGATACAAAATGTATCCTAATTATTTGTATTAATCTTAATGTGCTGACAGTAAGTTTCATCAATATTTTTAGTAATGGTTAGAGTTTCATGCCTTTGTCACTTTGAATATTGGTTTTGTGTGGAAGGATAGTAATTATTTGGTCATTTTCACTACTTGGCCACAATTTGTATGCATCCATTTTTTTTTAATATGCTTTTTCAATACCACAAATTGATTTATATTATGGTCGATGAGTTGATGATAAGTAAAATATAGAGATCCGTATTTAGGAGTGAGTTTTATTCTTGATCTATGTATATTAGGAGGTAAATACATCATGTGATGATCAAATAACATGGGAAAAATTAAATCTAGAACATTTTGGTTCACTAAAATCTAGATAATTTGATGTGGAAGTTTTTGGGAAGACTCTACATTGTTCACATGGTGTACTTTCATTGGTCGCTTATAAGGTTGGCTTAATGTTTTTTATCCAAGAAGTATCGATTGAATAAAAATCATTTACATGTTTATCTATTACTTTTTACTTGCCCTTACCTGAATGTGGTTTTGTATCCTCTAGTGATAAATTTAAATTATATGTACTAGGCCCTATAGGAGTGAATAGGTTATATGAAATATGTTCAAGAGGATCAAAAGTAAGTTTTCTAAATTGTTCACCAATCATATCATGAGGAAGTTCATCACTATCATAGTAATTTTAAAATTTTATATCTAATGATTCGAAATTGATCAATAAAGGAAACTCAAATGTTTAACTATTTTGTGGTTTTTATATCATTGGTTATTTCAATAATGGTTCTTTCTTTTGATGTTAATCCATGTACACTTTAATGGTTAGTGATTTATTAGTTTTTTGAGGTAAAGGAGTCATTTTGCTTAACTCACCCATTTCATATGTTTGTATATTTACAAGTGGAATACATTTTTGAGGTGGTACCACTTCAATTATCCCTTCTATGTCAAAATGTATCATTTCACAAAATTTGAAGGGTTGATCATTAGTAGACATTGTGAATAAGGTCTTATCTCGTATAAATTTCACACATGGATGTAATATAGATGGGATGAATTCCATGATATGTATCCATGGTCTACCTATTGATAATTTGGCCTCTAAGGCCAAATTTCAACCCTGATAGTCCAAAAATTATCATAAGGCCCTCCAAGAGTACATGAGGCTTCCTAAATCTTGTCATGATCTTTAAATGGTCTTTAAATCCTTCTAATATTGTTCAAAGTTTCATTATATGTACTATGGGTTGCTTAAAGGGATCCTCATGTGATAGCATGTTTTGAGTCTTTGGATGATGTGTTAGGTTGTCATGAGTTGTCCTTGGGTGAGTGGAAGGGATTCAAGTGACTTTTGAAGCCTAAAAGGTGGTATATACCTTGTTTGACAAATTTAACGTTTTTTTTTCAAAAATTAAGGTATTTAGAGAAGTTAAGGTTTCTTGTTCTTATTATATTTATGCTTATTTTAGCTACTTCTTGTGGGAGAGGCCTTATCAACAAGATACAAAATGTGTTTAAGTCATGTTTGTGTCTTAACATGAGGTCTAATGATGTATCCAAGGTTTCCCTCTATGATCCACTTAGTCAAGATTATTTCAAGCTTCAATTAGCCCTCTAAGTCATCAAGTGCCCTTCAAACATGTCATATAAATTAACCTTGCAATTAGAAAGCCTTTGTATAAGGTGTCACATTGAATTCAAGTTTTCAAGGGTCAACTGAAGTCATGACAAGGTGGTTTTATTTGTAAAAAGAGGTCTTTTTAATGATCAAATATCATTTATTCACACAAAAAGGCCCCACATGCTTATAAATAACCTTTCAACTTCCCTCCATCTATGCCACCTAGTTTGAAAGCAATTTTTGACTCCTCATTTCCATCCTTATGGCCCATAATGTTTCCCAAGGTCTCTATTCTTGAAACAATGTAGATAAATGATTTATTTACAAGTTTTTTCAGGTCTGTACAAACTTGTACGACCAAGTCAAAGTCATAAGAGGTCACAAATCTTAAGTGGTAATCATTTTAGTTATTAGAGAAGAGAATCCATGATTCATGAGTTAAAAAAAGTCAAAAGCATTATAGACAATTGAAAACTACACATGATAACTTTGGATGTCAAATTGTATATTTAACCCTCGTTCAACCTCACATTTAGTGGACTACTTAGTCAACTAGACTCACTTACTAACTTGACCCCTAACTTAACATGTTTAATGCATCCATTTAATTCAACTTACTTTAACCTATTTTCCTCTAACCCCTCGACCATCAACAATTGGCCTAACCATCGATGGTTAGGTCCCCAAACCTATTTTAAAGTATTAAAGTAATAACAACCTTGTGCGAGTTCAGCATCTCCTTAAACAAAAACTTGATTTTCAAACTTGATTGAAAAACTCTTAAACAAGTAACTTTATCCCCCTATCAAATTAGTAACTTCCTATATCCCAATTAGTAACTTCATCCTACAAAAGGATAAGAGGAGGAAGTGAAATGGATAAAAAAATGAATTTATGTCCAAGTTATTGTATTTTCTTGTGCAGGTATCCAACATCCCTTTATTAAGCAAGAATAGCATTGGAGACTTGAACCTTTGTCCACATCACTTTTGAAGGCTGAAGTATCATCACTCTATCCAAATTGCCTCAGTCCTCTACCATTAAGTTACAAGTATCTTGTGCCTATTGTCATTGATTCATATTATTTATAACCTCCTTTCCCCAACCATAAATTTTAACATCTTATTCCCATATACCTATATCAATACCCCACCTATTTATTCATCATTTTGCAACTCCACTTTAATATCTTCCCAGAAGACACAGGAAACTACCAATGGTTAGCCCAACCATAGATGGTTACCTCAATCATCACCAGTTACCCAACTGTTACCAGTTACATCAACTGTATTCAATTCACCTGACCATCACTAGTCACTATGGCATGAAAATCTAACAAGCTATTTTGAGCCCCTTTACCCTCAACCAAACCCATTTTTCTCTATTTCTACCTGATAACAATAACCTTTCTAAATTTTTGAACCAGATTTTGACCATTTTAACATAAGTATTAATCCACTTACTTCTATTTTTAATTGTTTTCTTTAAACAAGCATTTACTTTCTCTTTCTTGCATGTATTTACTTTCGTATCATTGAATTCAAGTATCCTTTATTTTCATTTATATCAGCTTAATTATTGTAATAGTGGATTGACAACCTCCTAGTAAGCACTACGCTTCTTGGATCTAGCTCATGCTAGGTAGTCCACTCAACCATCCATTTAATAAACCTCTTTTTGAGTTTTTTTCTTATCTATAGGTTATTCATTCCTAGCCAAAGAAGAGTTCTCACTATTGTCTAGATTCACGCACGCACTTTACCAGCTATTCTTCTACACACCCTATTACTAGTTTCATTACTTTACTTCCAAACTAAAAAATGAGCAAAAAATAACTAAAACATTTTGGCATGCCCATTGATACTAGTAGGGTTCCCTTTTTCTTCCTTATTGTTTGCTCATCGAATGAAATCTAAAAATTTATTTTTGGGCTTAAAATAAACCATTTGCATAGATTGATTTCTTTCTTGTATTAGTTCATCTAGTAACATAGAAGGTAAAGTAATTGATCATAATTTTCACACTTCTTATCACACACTAAGAGAAACCACAAAATAATTAACACATCAAAACATACCTAAGATAAGACCCAACCAGGATTTCATCATCCAACCATAACCATACACCCTCTTAGCTACCCTACTTGGATTTCACCACCATGGGGAGAACCAACTCAACTCTCTCATTAACTATAAACTCTGAACTTGGATAAACACCTAACACTCTTACCACTACAAGATCGTGAAGTGAGAGGGTAGGCCCCAATACCAAGCCACATACTGAAGTTCAACATAGATTTTCCTCTTGAGCACCTAAACAACTTGAAACTAACCTTAGATTGCCTCTCTAGTACCTTATCTACAAGCCAAATTCCCTCTTCACACTTTCTAAGGCATAAGCCAAAAGTGATATAAAAAGAATTCTAGGATTTAATGCACTTTTAGTGTATGCATTATTTTCCTTGAATTCTTTTCTTTCAATTTCTATTTGTTTGAGGTGTGAGTTTTGATACATCATTTCCTATTTTCTCACATGGTCTTTACTAAACAATAGTTGAGAAACCAAACTGATCAACCACCACCTTCTTCCTCCTCCTCCATGGAATATAATTCTAATGATGAGGGTTCACCTCATTTTTATCCCCCTCATACTAGTATCCTAGTTCTTTCTAAAGGTGATGCATATTTCATTGCCTTCTTTGACAACAATCTGGTTGCTCTTTAACACTACCTTAACAACTTACCCAACTATACCTCTATTTTTTTAATTCTTCCTATGGATCCTCCTTATGGTATGCCTCCCCACCTTATGGTGGGTACCACCTCAACCCAACCCTTGTTGACCTAAGCCTCCTCTTCTTCCAACATCCCATCTACTACCACTACCCAAACCTAATCCAATATTCCAACCTCCAACCAAACACCTCATATTACACCCCACACTTCACATATAGGTTCAAATTTACCTCTAGTTTCCTATACTCTACCTACTATGGGGTTGTCTTCTTCCCCTATTTCCACCCTTCCCCTTGTCTCAACCAAACTATCAAATTTTACCCCATTTCAGAACTTGGTGCTCTCTATACCTTAAACTAATTTGACCCATTAGCACTAGGGTCACCACTCAACCTTAACTTACCCAATGTCAACCCACCACCTTTGCCATACCTTTAATTTAACCCACCTCCATTTCCCAACAAGTGCCCATGATAACCTATCAATATGTCTCTAATCTACAAGGGTACATAGCACCTTCCAAACAACCATTTATGTTAATTAACCCCTATGTTACACCATCTCAACCTTTTATGACCACTTACCAATATGTGGCTTCTTTAACACCTTCTATCACTTATCCAAACATAGCTGCCACCCAACCTCAATAGAATATACCCCCTAATTATGTATCTTCCCAACCCCAACCAAACTTGATCAAGATGTTAATGGACAAAATGACCAACTTGGATTCATCCATCTCGAGGTCTCATAACCTTTTATCCTATGATCAAATTTGTAATGAACCCATTCATCCATAGGTCCCTATCCATGTTTATCCTCCTCAATGGGAATTGCCCAAAATCTCCAAATTCTAAGGTAAGGAGGACCCCCAATAACATTTGAGAAAATTCCATCATTATTTCTATTTAATCACATATGATGATGCTCTCCTTCTTTGAACCTTCCCTATGTCCTTAACTGGACCTACCCTTGATTGGTATAATGCTCTTCCTATGCATTCCATATTTTCTTTTTCTTAACTAGCCCAAATCTTTTTAGAACACTTTTTGATAAACATATCTAAAAAGGTTTCTATTACTGATCTCTATTCCATTATGTGATTTGATGATGAATCAATTCTTGATTTTATTCCTAGATGGAAAGGTCTCATCAACCAAATTTCTTTCTCCTTACCCCAACCTAAATTGATTGAGCTCTTCTCTTAAGGTTGTGCCAAACATATCTCTACCACTCTTCAAGTTAAAACCTTCTGAACTTTTGATGAGGTATTCACCATGGCACAAAAAATTGAAAACTGGGCCATTGATGAAGGGAAATTAAAATTATGGAAAAAAAATTTAGTTTTAAATCTAATGACCCTTTCTATACCAAAACCACTAACCAATCCAATACCAAGGCAAAAACATCCACAAAATTAGTTGTTTTAAAAACTACTCCACCTTCAATTATTAACCAACCACCTCAAACCAATTCTTCAAACCCTACTTATCAAAAAAATTGAAACCAAAACCAAGCTCCTCCAAGATAATATACTCCAAGATATCAGTTTTGGATAAATTTCTCAAATTCAACCTCATCCAAATTCCACCAATTATACAACCCTAGTAGTTTTATTCTTCTCACCTTGTCCCTAGGTGGTATAATGAAAATGACCATTGTGCATTTCACTGTGTTGTAAGACATGACATTAATATATGTAATACCTTTAAAAGTCTTGTCCAAAATTTGATTTATAATGGAGAACTTGCATTTGATAATCCCAATGGACCTCCTAATTAGTCCCTTGACATTTTTTATAATCCTTTTCCCAATCATGCTCCTTCCACCCAACACCATGACAATAAACCTAAATTATCTCACTCTCATGAGGCACATACAATCAATCTCATTAAAAATGAGCCCATTGTTGAAGAGACCATTACCTCAATCTCCCAAGTGGAAATACTAAACTCAAGACCTATTATTTCAGATACCCTAACATAAAAAACAACCACCCCTCTCTCTTCATTCAATGACACCTTATCTTTAACTAATTTTACTTTTGTGAAAGCATTGAAGGAGGTAGTCATTGCTTTAACTACCCCTTTTTATTCCACTCCACCTATTCAAGTGGTAAAACTACCCTCTATCCTAAAAATAGAAATTACCTCATCTACCCAACCACCAATTTTATAATCTTCCCTCAAAGATGATAATGAAGGAGCCATTTTATCTTCTCCAACTATATGCTCAAGCTTTGAAACCAATAACCAAGGAACTAAACCCATCTACAAAACCTTTTCTAGACTAGTCCAAAGTCTAGAATTCACTTCACAACATAATTTTGAAAGAGCCACCTTTTGGCATCATCTAAAACTACCTTACCAAGACAAATCCAAATCCTCAACTTCACTTGAATCCACCCTTAATCCCATCATGACCCCATCACCCAATACTTCTTCCAAGACCATAAGTGAGCCATCATAACCACCCTCATCTAAAATTACCAAATCACATTATGCCTCTTTCACCAAAACAATCAAGAACCTAGGGATTCTCCCCATACCTAGTCATGCTCATCCCCCTCTAAGGTTGGATTTAACTCCATCTTGTCCACCAAAGGCAAATCCAACTAAACTACCTAAGTAGGTAGTGTTACCCAAACCTCTACCTCTAACTAGACCCATACCACCTCCTTCCTACTTAACTTCCATCTGAGGAAACCATCCTTCTACCATACCAGTTACCTATTATTCATTTAAGAAACTGTCCTTCTTTTCTCTACCTATACCCATTAAACCATCTCTTTCTCCAACATTTATAACTATCTTATCTACCTCTACTTTTCTAGCTATAACTCAACATTCATCATCCAAATATTTTACATCCAAATCTTCAACCTCTAAACCAAGCAAACCCAACTAAAACAACCAATCAAAATCAATCCTCCAACTCAAACTTATATAATAAAACCTATGCTAGAGGAGGTTACCACCCCTAAAACCAAAAAATACATTACCTCCAACACCTTTGCTTGCATCCTATTAAACCATTTTTTAAAGGTTTCTACAAACCTCTTCCATTAGCTTACCTCCATTCAAACCTTTTGACCCTTCACACCCTAAACCCTCCTGGTTCAATGATTAATCTATCTATGCATACCATAGGGCACCAAGACATGACATGGAGAACTGTAAAGCTCTCCAAGCACTTGTTGATAACCTATATGATGAGGATGATCTATTATCAGATGAACCCTTCTTACCCCCATTACCAATCTTACCATCAACCTAACCCACCCAACCTTTACCAACTTTCCCTCTCCTACCTAAAGATGAGAAGGAAGAATTGAAGCAAACATCAAACCCAAAAAACTCCCTTATCCATAGTATTCATGTGGTTACACAATCCCAAGCGCAATAGAAAGATAAGATAAAATCCAAATCCTCCATTCTATGGACCTACCCATCAACCCCTTAAACCAACAACCAAACCCAAAAATCTTCATCCTCACCTTCACAACCACCAAAACCCAAAGTATCCATTTTGGGAGCTTCTCCCTCTAGCCCTTATACATTCATACAATATTTAGTTTTGAAACAACTTCACCAAACACCAATGAAAATGAGCCTCTACAAACTAATCAACACTTTTCCCCACCATTGTCAGGCACTGTTCGAGGCTCTGGAATCTATTGAGGTTCAACTTGATGATCCTCAACCTCTTGCACCCTTGGTTGGAGCTCTATAACTTTTGGTCCTTGTTACCTTTTAGGATTCTAAAGTACCACTGACTAATCTTGAGGAGACTGATCCTCCCATTTTTATTACCTCATACATCAATCAAACCCACATCAAAAGGGTTATGATTGATGAAAGATCTAGCATCAACATTATCTCCTCCAATGCATATGACCAACTTTAGCTTCTTAAAAATATCATGTCTAAAATTACTACAGTCCTTTAGTCTTTTAATGATACCATGGCCACTAATTTAGGGATTATTGTCCTCCATATCTACTTGGGACCTCATACCATTACCTAACTATTTTATGTTATAAAGGGTGAGTTGTAATATAAGGTGTTACTCAGATGCCCTTGGATTTGTGTTATGGGTTGCATCCCTTCCACCTTACACCACTGCATCAAATTTGAGAATGAGAGATAAGTTGTTACTATCAAATATTATCCTAGTCCCTTTGCCTCTTGCAATATGACATACCTCCCTAATGACATTCTCATTCCTCCTTCATCTACCTCACAACCAAACTCTAATGAAAATAACCCACCAACCAAAACCATCAACACTTCCAATTATAACAATGATGAAGCATCAATTGGCTCAACCATTTCATCACCCCAAATTCCATTTGAGGAACCCTCATAATCTACATTTTAACATCTTTCCCTTGGAGAATATTGCCTTTTAGCCTTAGATGCCTCCCCTACTCAATAAGAGTATAGGAATCTAAACTATGACCCTTAACATGATCTAAACATTTGAACCATTGTCCCTTTTGGGCTCTCCAACAATCAAACAAATTTCATCTATTAGGGACTTGATCAACCAATTCTCACTCTCACCACTATCTTATTTATCCAAACATTCACAACTGCTTTTTCCTACCTAGACAGACAAACCTTTACCAAAACTTACCTTTACAAGTGTGATTGGAAGGGGTTTGGCCTTAGCCTTTATGAATAGGGACTTCATGAATTACCTATAATAAAAACTCATAAACCTCATGAGATCTCTAGCCTTGGGTTTGTCCCACTAGAAAAACCTACCTCACCAAAACCCATTGCCTCTATCAATGAAGAACCTCCAACCCCATCTCCCTCTAAATTTGAGGACTCTAACATCATCCCATCAAACTTTTTTTTTGATAAATACCATTAGTTTAGGCCCCCTAACTTACCAAAAGGAAGCCCAAACTAAAACCTTTCCTCTTATCCATCTCAAAATGATTGAACATGACTCTCCCACCATCAACACCACCCAATGATGGGATGATGATTCCATTCTCACCTACCTTAGCGTAGGGGATTATTCTATTCATAAATCCCTCCCTCTTAAGAACCAAACCATGCTAAATTGATCAACCATTTATGTCAACTTGGGTACTCAAGATAACCACCATATCATCAAAATTAGCCAATCCTTAAATTCTATCAAGCTACAATATTACCCTTATTTCTTATCATTCACGTGGTCCTATCAAGATATGGTGGTCCTATCAAGATATTCTTAGGATTGATCCTTCTATCACCCTTCACAACATTGTAACTCATCTTGAGGCAAAGATAGTCCAATAAAAGCTTCGTATAATGCATCCTTGCATATTCATCCTAGTCAAAGAAGAGCTTGAACTTCTCTTATTCATCAACTTCACCAAACCCATTAACTACCCACAATGGGTTTCTAACATCATTCCTATCACCAAACCCATAGGGGGACATCACCTCTACATCAATTTTTGTGACCTTAACCTTGCTTATCCAAAGGATTACTTTCCTCTACACAACATTGACCAACTTGTTGATCTTATAGCTGGTCATGAAATGTTATCTTTCCTAGATGATTTCTCAAGATATAACCATATCTTGATTGCCCCCAAAGATCAACATATAACTTCTTTTATCACCCTATGGGGAACCTTCTATTATAGAGTCATGCCCTTTGAATTAAATAGTGTTAGAGTAAGCTATCAATGGGCCATGACCTATATCTTTCATGATCTCATCCATAAAATCATAGAGGACTATTTGGACAATCTCCTTGGGAAATGCAAACACTGCAAGGATAACCTAGAAGTTCTTTCCATCATCTTTGACTGCCTAATTCATTATTATGTTAGGCTCAATCCTAAAAAGTGCATTTTTGGGGTATTTTCAGGTAAGCTTCTTGGTTTCATCATCTCTCTATGTGGAGTCAAAATAGACCCCACTAAAGTCAAATCAATCTTAGAGATGCCTCCTCCTAATAACCTTACACAACTCCACATCTTGTAGGGAAAATTTCAATCCATCCATCATTTTATCTCCCTGCTATCTGACAAATGCCAACCCTTCCACCACCTCCTAAAGAAGGACACCTATTTTAAGTGACCAAATAATATCAACAAACCTTCTATTCAATCAAGGAGTATCTTCTTTCTCAACCTATCCTCACCCCTCCTAAGGAAGACCATCCATTTTATCTATATATATCCACCAGTGATCATTCCCTAGGGGTGATGCTCACTCATCATGATGAACATAATAAGGAGAAATCTATTTATTACATCAACTACACCCTTATCAAGTATGAAACTTGGTATAACCAAACTAAAAATCTCTGCCTTAACTTAGTTTTTGTGGCTTCCAAAATCTGTCACTATCTTCTTAATCATAAAACCTATGTTATCACTAACACTGACCCTCTCAAGTTTATGCAATCTAAGCCACATCAAAACCAACATATGGCTAAGTGGTTCATGTTTTTAGCTGATTTCAATCTAAAGTTATTTCCATAAAAGTCTATTAAAGGGTAGGTTATTACTGACCAATTATTCTAAGCCCCTCTACTTGACAATCAACTCCTTCCTCTTGCCTTTCCAAATGAGTCTATTGCAACTCTTTCTCAGGAAGAACCCACCTACCAAATGACCATGTTTTTTGATGGATCTAAATACCAAAATGGTGGGGGTACTAAATTTATGCTCATTCCCCTTAATGGGGAACCTCTTCCCCTCTCTTTTAAGATTAACTTTGAATGCACCAATAACACAACTGAATATGAAGCCCTAGTCATAGGCCTCCAAACTGACTTAACTTTAGGAATCAAAACTAGGAGTATCTTGGGAAACTCCCAACTAGTCATCAACCAGGTCATAGGATCTTATCAATGTAAAAATAAAGTCCTCTTAAAGTATAAACAACTCATTGATATAATTTTATTAGCTTTTGATCATTACATTATCCAGTCCATTCCTCAATCTAGCAACAAATTCACTACCACAATGGCCTCCCTTACTTCCCAAATTCCATCTCAACCTATCAAATCTAAACTGTTAATCACTATCCACCACTTTATACACCCTCGTATATTAGTTTTTATCTCCTTACCATTTTTAGTGTGGATACATCTCCTTCTGACATTTAGTACCATCAAGATTTTGACTACCTAAACCTTGGCATCATTCCTCCCAACCTTTCAAATAATGCTTAAAGAGCCTTTTTTCAGAGTACCTCTCATTACACCATAATATGGGGAATCCTTTACAAAAGTGGCTCTGATGTCCTCCTTCTCTATTGCCTATGTAGCTAGGAAGCTTCCCACACCATTACAGAAATGCATGATGGAATCTGTGGGCGACACTTTAGCAACCTAGCTATTTCTAAGCATATCCTTCACCTTGGTTACTATTGGACCACCCTCAATAAGGACTATTGTGATCATGTAAAAAAGTGTGTCAAATGTCAATAACATGCTAATCTACATCATACACCTCCTCATGGCATTCAAGTATCTACCAATTATTGGCCCTTCTCATAATGGGGTCTTGACCTTATTAGGGAGATCAACCCCCATTCTTCACAATGACATCAATATATCATTACCACCACTAAATATTTCACCAAATTTATGGAGGCCATCCCCCTTATATCCATCAGAGCTAAAAAAATTATCAACTTCATCAATCACCATATCATCTACCAGTTTGGTGTTCCCCATCAGATCATCACTGATAATGGCAAATATTTTAAAAATCAAAAAGTCCAAGATTTTTGTGATACTTTTGGGATAAATTTAAGATTTTCCTCACCTTATCATCCTCAATCTAATGGATAGGTAGAAGCCTCAAACAAAACTCTCATCAAGATGATCACCAAAGTAGTAAATGCTTCAAGTCAGGATTGACACATGCATATCCCCTTCACTTTATGGGCCTATTACACTAGCATTAAAAATTCTATGGGTGCTACCCCTTTCTCTCTCATATTTAGAGTTGAGGTAGTCTTGCCTCTCAAAGTCCAAATTCCGCCCTTTTAAATATCTTTACATGAAATCCTTTTTGAAAGTGACTATCATCAAGAATGTCTCATGTGTCTTGAACTCCTTGTTGAAAATCACCTCATAGCTCTTAATCATCTTCATGTCTATCAATAATAGATAAAACATACATACAAAAAATACCTAAAAGAGTGAGAGTTAAACATGAGAGACCTCATCCTTAAAGAAAACCAACATGTAACTGATATGGAGAAAATCAAAAGGGGCTAGTTTGCTTGTAATTAACTTGGACCTTACATCATAACCCATAAGTATGGTTTAGGAGCTTATCATTTGTCCTCTCTTAAGGGCAAACCAAAACCTAAGCCTCTCAATGCTTTGCATTTGAATCCTTTCTATTGTTTAAATAGGGATCAAACTCACTTTTATATCTAACTTAATCTCATCCCTTGGTTCATGAGATTTTCCCTACCTTTCACATCCTTAAATCCTTTGGGAATAATTGATTACAACATAGATCCATGTGATTATTCATCATAGTTATGGCCTAATCTTAATCATGGGCACCAAGACTCTACCCATGGCATGGTTCTCATGGATACTTTTCATCTTTAATCAGATAGAATCCCATGGTCAATTATCTCTCAAACCACTTTCCCCATTTAACATTAACATTTTGTGCTCAAGCCTTGCCTTCACAAAGGTCAAATTTTGAATCCTAAATAAACTTGTCCATGTATAACATGCATTCAAAATATCACTTGCATTATAGATTGCTCCCTTAAAGGACAACTGCATTATAATTAAAAGTTGCTTAAAAATAGATTGCTCCCTTGAAGGACAGCTATGAAATCCAATCCTAAACCACTCCCTTGAAGGATGGCTATGGAATAATAATTTAAATCTTCCCATATCAATCAGATTTAACAACTTATCAAAATATAAAAAATAATAAATAATCCTATGTAAACATTGTTAGCTATCTAGATTGCACCCTAGCTAAAAGGAGGAATGTTCAAGTCCTAATTTTAAGCCTGGACTAACATGGGGATGGTCTAAGGCTATGGGTTGCCTATATCTAGACCAAACCTCTAGGATTTTTTATGAGGTTAGCTTCTCAAATTACATAATTTGGACCTTTACTTCTAAAACCTAAGATTGGTTAGGGTGAAAAGGGGGCAATTACATAAAGTAAAATATATTCTAACTTTTGGTGATGCATCATGAACATTGTACATCCACTCATACTTAAGCCTCTAAAACACTAGTGAGATAGAAACAAATAATAGGATATATGACTCTAAATTCCTCTCACGCATTAATATTTCATGCAAAGATTCATCAAGTGAGCAAAACCTAAGGGAGATGATGGAGAGGCCTAGTTCAAGGCACTAATCTAGTCAATATATCTAATTATTAGCTTCATTCAAATGATATTAGACACTCAAAATGACCTTCATAACTAGACAATATACCAATAAGGTGAGATCAGGGCTTGGCAAGGAAGAAGGCTCTACCACTTACACAAATCAAATTAACATGAATACACTAGGCTAATATCATGAAATCTAAAAATAGTCATCTTATTTACCTCTAGAGGTTACAAGGCTCAATATTGGTAGAGTCTAGTCATGCCCAAGAAATGGATCCAAAACAATAACTTTAAGGCTATCTTTATAGCATAAGGGAAGAAAGAGAGAGGGAATTTTGGCACTCAAAGAAGGGAATCAAATAAGGTTAAATCCATTTGAAAAGTTATTACAATAGCCTCCCTAAATCAAGCTCACTCAAACCCTTCCTAATTGGTCTAAGTCAATCTGGTCCATCACATCATTACAATATATTCTTAGTTGTGATCCATGGTGGCTACAATGATAGAATCAAGTTATTTTTAGCAAGGGCTTGGTAACAATGCAGTTACAGCAATCAAATCCAACATTTAGAATCATGTCTTGATTCAAACTACTCTTGACTAGTTATCATGGCATGTATAATGGATAGATAGGTCACTTTCAAGCATTTGGTCCATTATATGAACTATTAGGGTTCACTTATTTACCTTCATGACACCCTTTGAACTATTAGCTCTTTATGCTAGAAATGGTGAACATAATCAGAGAAGGATTCCTTTATGATGCAAACCTAAAATACCAAGGTCCATATTTAGCCACATGTGTGGTCCCTTTACTTTATATGAGGTTTGAAAGACTTCTTTTTTCCTTTAAGGAGATTTTTTAGTATTGTCTTGTCCTATTATTTAGTTTGCTCGAGTCGAGATGCTCCATCAACCCTAGTCAAAAACTCCCAATATTAATCCTTTGTTTCATTGGCTATCAATAATCAAACTCAAATCATTGACCCTTAACTTAGCTCACTGTATTGGATTTTCCATGATACAAGCAAATGTGCCCCGTAGATCTTCTACTAAGATTCATGTGCTTGTGCAAATTATCAATCATGCCTCTAAACTCAGGGTTCATTAAATATTTAGCTTTCTCACATGTCATTGATCTTGAATCTATGATTGAATACATGCCATTGATTTAATCTAGGCCCTTTACCTCTCTTTACCTATTCACCATTAAATTTTCTCTAGGCATCCAATATTTGGATACTTGTCAAGCCTATGTTTAGTTAGGGACCCCCTTGATGATTTTAAAATACAAATGGCTATTTCTTGAGGACCAAACTTAACATCCATGTGACCATCACTAAGAAATTTTAAATTCAATGGTCATTTATTATGGCTTGAATTTGACATCTGCAAGGTTGTCCTTGACTTTTTGAAATCAAATGACTATTTCCCATATCTTGAAATTGACGTTTGTGTAACTCTCGAAATCACAAATTCTATGGGATTTTTCACTCAAACCTTTTATTGGACTTTTTTTTGGTTTTTGTGTCTCAGCCACTTTCTCTAAAGGAAATCATTTGCCTCATCTTTGCCTTCAACAATTCTTGTGGACAAAATGTCTAAAATAATTCTTGTCTTTGGGATCTCTATCTCAAATAAAATGTCTAAAAGAAATCATCCTTTGTCTTTTGCCTCAGAATAAAATCTCTACAATAAATTTGTCTTTGAGAAAATTATCTCAAATAATTTTCTTGAAGGAATTGTGCCCTTAGAATTGCCTTTTGAAAATGCCCTTTGAAACCTTGAAAAGTGCCCTTCAAAAAAATTTATTTAGTCACTTTCCTGAAAGAAAAAGACCCTTTAAAAACCTTGAACTGGACCATTTTTCCAAGAAAAGACAATTAAAAAAATGTATTGGACCCTTTGGAAAAGGAAATTACCCTTCTTAAAAAGTGTTTGGAACACTTTGCCAGAAAAAAGACCTTTTGAGAAAAGTGCATAGGATACTTTTCTTGAAAAAGTACCCTTCAGTAATTCTATATTGGACCATTTTCCTCAAAAAAGACCCTTCAATAAAAATTTCTTGGCCATTTCACTTGAAGAAGATATCTTTTATGATTTTTGTAAATTTCTACTTTGTTGTAGAAATATCCTTCATGAAAAGTTGTTGGGACACTTTTTCTCAAAAGATACCCTTCAGAACTTCTGAAAAGGACCCTCTTCTAAGAAATCACCCTTTGGGGAAATTATTTTGGATAAAATGTCAAATAATTCTTGATACTTATCCAAAACGATCAAAATAAATCTCCTAAAATAATTCATACACCTAGCCAAAATAAGTGGGACAAAACTCTTGAAAGAAATTAAGCCTTGTACTTTTATTGCAAGCTTTGTGTGGAACACTTCCTCTGAATGAATTTTGAATGCTACACTTGGCCAAAAGTTAAAAAAGTGTAAACTTAAGATCTTTCTAGATATGTTCCCTAAAATTATTTAGAATCATAAGAAACCTACTTAGATCCCCACACTTGTAACATTGAACTTGCTTCTAAACTACCTGATCCACTCAACAATTGGGACCCTGTTCATTTGTTCAAATCAGGTAGAAGCTTGGTATGTGGGTTAAAATGGCTAACATGTAGCTTATAGATGTAGTTATAGAATTGGTACATCTAAACTACTCTAATTCTAAGCATGGGAGAACATATATATAGAGATAGCAATATTGGGAGAGGTGGGTATGAGGCTCAGAGGAGCTTATGGCCTTTATATGGGTACAAACAAGTGTTTATCATTGAGGATATAGGAAAGACATTTATCTATATCATATGGTGATATATGACATAATATATGGATATTTTTTTGGTTCCCTTACCTCTTATTACAAATTTAGTGGGTGACTGATGGTTGGTATACGACCTTCATGACTATTAGATACTTCCTTATTGGTAGACATGCTCATATTATTAAAGAGTATAGATCTGATTGAGTACAAAAATAATTTTGTAGACACCAAAATGTGATAGAGGCACTTAGATTATTTTCTCATGTGACTAGAGAAATCAATAAATGGGGGCCACCTATAGTTTGGCATATAGCAAGATCTAGTTATAGACTAGTTCCACATGTTATTTGAGATCATACAAGGGGCATTATAGATGTAGGAATTATAAAAGAATATATATCATGGTGGGCATAGTTTAATCATGAGATATTGATAGTTCCCCATGGTTCTCTGATATAGGCAATACCCATGGTTATAGTCTAGAGAGTAAGATAGGTACATAATCAAGGTCAAGCATCTCTAGAGATAGATTTAGTGGATGAGGCTATGGATACCAAGATAAAGGGTGGGGACATTAAAATATAAGGTGCTACGTAAATTATAGGTGATGATGATCTTGACCCAAGATAGTTAGGAGGAGGCAGGTGGACCTAGGTGAGGCTAAACCTTCAGGAACAATTAGAAGAGACACATGTACATTAGAGATGTAGTTAGAGGAGATTACAAGATGGGTGGTAGATATAGATGGGTTGTAAGGTAGGTTATCCCATGTACAATATTAGGTGACTTACAAGGATATTTAGGATTAAAAGCCTCTAGTCATGCATTGACACATTTCAGTCAAAGATTACCTCCATAAAGGTAGAGGTGGCCCAAATGATGTAAGTATAAGAAAAAATTAAGGTTGAGAAAGATAAGGATAAGGCAGACATCTAGTGGCTTTGATGTGAGTGGGATACAACATGATAGGTAGGAATGCAACCTAATTTTTTATAGGTTGTCCTTGAAAGCCTTTAGGCTAAGGATGAGGTATTATACTATCATTGTGCCTATGAGGTATCTATATCAATATAAAGAAAAATACCTAATTTTGAGGCATATGAGGAAAAAAGAGTGGCTTCCATATCTATGAGATTGAGATTGAGCACACACCATACCTTAACATATAAGTAGTCAATTCATTAGCCACTACTACCTCCACCACTAGGACCACTAGGGACACCATCATAGATAGGGCATGGGGGCTCATGGATTTAGAGTTGATTGATAGATATTTTTATATTTTGTATCATGAATTATATATACTTTTGATGTATATGTCATTATGGTCTTGAAAGATACACATCACGACCTTGTATAGTTTTGATCTCATAGATGTACACAGACTCTTGTGTGTGTGTGATGATGATATTTTATGATTTAGTTGTTCTTATATCCTCATGATGCTTAAAATATGAAATGTGACTAAATAATTTACTTTGATGTTCATATTGACATGGGATGTATGACATTTGTTTGCCATTATTCTATTGTTATGATATGGTAGAAATGATGTGATGTTTACTCCTTGCATTAAAATTTTGATTTGATTGGATATTGGCTTAGTTGATCATGCTTGAGAAATGCTTATGACTTTTTATACTCTCATTTATTAATATGTATAATGAGTATCATATATATTAGTCATAGGATGCAGTGATTTTGTTATAGAATAGTAGACAATGAGATTCATTGTTAGAACATTATTGTGTTAGACATCTAGTTCTTGATTTTTGATGTTCTATTTGACATGATGCACCATAATTATAAGTGAATCATGGTAACATTATATTTAATTATTAATTTTTAAAAACTTAGGAACAAGATATAAAATATCTAGACTTAAGTGTAAAATATAATTCATTAAATTGAAGGAAACTTCATAAAATCAAATAAATGCACCAACAACAATAATAAATAAAAAATATTAACAAACACACAATCACATAAAAAATAGACAAGTAGTTAGTTAAAAATTTGTGTATATGTCACATAATGAATTTACTCTTGGAAATTATGCCCCTAAGTTATAGAGGATAACTATCAGGTCAAGATGGTAACTTGGATAGAATGGGGAATAAAATAATAAGGAAAAGGTGGCTAAGTTGGATCCAAATGCCCCATTTGAGTGGACATTGCTTACATAGTTTGATGGAATTCATGCCAAATGTAGTTCTCCTAGGGATTTGGGAAAGATGAAAAATGATGACAAGTAAGAGATTGATGTGTAAAGGAAAAATAAGAAAGGTATACTTACAAAATGGCAAGAACATTAGATAAACTAGGAAAAATGAAATGCTAATAAGATTAGCTAAGCTAACTCGAGATGCCCCATGCATAAAATTACTACCTACATTTTTCATGTGGACCTTAGGCTGATGTAGTTCTCCCAGAAATGGAAGTGTAAATAAAGGAATGGTAATGATTATTGGAAATGATCATGGCTAGATAAGGGGTTCCCACAATAAACCATGCCATCAAGAATAAATCCAAAAGCCATTGGTGAACATGATGACAAAATAAGTAAATATTTTGTGGATTTATTTCTCTCATGGAGATTTTATGCCCCCTCTTTGAACTTTTTAATTTTTAGGTTAATTTTGAGATTTTTAAAATTTTAGGGTTTTTCATGTTTTTGGAACATGGTATGTATAGGAATACTTTGTCAAATATAAATTAACAAATGGGATCACAAAATGGAAAGATCATGGCTTAAGTTTCTCATAAAATGGTGAGAGTGTAGCTTAGGTTACTCAAAAAATGGCAAAAGCATGGCTTAAATTACTCATAAAATGGTGAGATCATGGCTTAAATTACTCATAAAATGATGATATCATGGTAAGGGGGTGACTAGGATAACCTAAAACATTGAGCACTTAATACATAGTCCAAATATACCTCAAGTCAATGTAGTTCAACCTATAGCAAAAGATACTATGAATCAATAGAAGGGTGAAAAATAAGAACGGAATAAAATAGAATTAATGGTATAGATTTTAACAAGAGTTGAAATATGCATTTAAATAAATGTCATGTAAGGATACCATACGCATGTGTGCTAATATAATATCTTCAAAAATGTGCTAATGATGACCATAGCTATATTGTCTATAGAAACTACTTTTCTAAATTTTGGCATCTGAAACTATCTATTGTACTAATGAGCTAAAATCAAGATCAAGACTGGTAATAGGATGGTGGAATAAGATTAAGATGGAATAAATAAATTAAAAGTGTGATGAAGGGAGGGTACAAGTCCATGCCCCAATTCAAGGGTCTTCATAGATAATGTTCAAAAAAATCAAGTTTAAAAAAGTTTGAGATATATAATATTCATGGGCTCATCTAGCTCTTCCCCATCTGGTGTAGCCAATATGTATGATCCATATCTATAATTAGTTTTGGTGATTAATGGGCCTACGTAATTAGGCTAAAAATTTCCCTTATTTTCATGGGTGGTATTAGTATTTTTCTAGTTTTCTTTAAGGATGAGGTCATTAATTTCAAAGTTTTTGGGTTTGATAAGTTTATTGTAGCTATGGTGTAACTTATTTTGATATGCATGTATATTATTCAAAGTAGCTACCCATTTTTTTTCTAGTAGGTCTAATTATTATATCCAAAAGACTCTATATTCCTTCTCATCAATGATATCCTACATTGAAATCAAAAAATATGTTAACTTGATCTTGATAGGTAGAATAACTTCAGTGCCATAAACAAATGAGTAAGGTATGGATCCTATTTAGATTTGGGTATTGGTACAGTAGGCCCAGAGGGTAAGAAATAGTTGAAAATAATAATCAAAAACAAAAGAATTAGCATCATTTTTAAGTATTTTGATGAGGGTTTTTTAGATGATTTAGCTTGGTCGTTATTTTGGGGAAATAGGCAGTAGAAAAGTGTTATTTGATATGGTACTTAGAACAAAGGGATTTGAAACCCTTATTTATAAATGATCTACCATTATCATAAATGAGGTCAAAGGGAATGACAAATTGGAAAATGTGGTGATTTAGGATGAATTTGGAAATGTTTTAAATTTTTTGAGAATATTAATGTATTATTCCTAATTTAGTTAAGGGTCTAGAAAAATAAAATTAGTAAATAAAATTTCCATAATTAAGCTAATAATTTGTATAAATAAATTGTAATTTTTAACCTTTATATAAATAGTAATAAATGTGAATAAAATAAGACTTAGCTAGAAATAGACTGAGATGGTTGAGATAGAGTCTAGAATTCACTATGTGAGACTAGGATAGTGTCACAAATCAAGATCTATATTTCATTTTATGATTCGATAAGAGCACCAAAATAGGACACCCTAAGGTCTGACACTATATTCCTCTTCTACCACTATTATCCAAGAGACTTAAGCTTTTTGGGTTTTGTTTGATGTGTGTGTGTAAGCTTGCCTATGAAATTTTAATACTAGATGTCTATAGAACTCCATATAGAGTGGATTTAGTCTTCAAACCCTAAACTCAATTATTCTTTGATAAAATTTGGGAAAGAGGGGGGGTTAGTGTGTGTAAGATGTAGTGAACATGTATCCACACCCTTTGTGTGGGCACGTTTCCTACATACCAATACTCTGAAGAGGGATCAATCCATATGTATTTCTCCCACTTGATGTACTTTATGTAATAGTGTGTATGAAGATTCAAAATGCTAAAACTAGGTGTGTTTGAGGTGGCTAGGGACCTGTGTAAGGATCTGAATAAGCTTGTCATTATATTAGATAGTTGTATGTAGAGAATAAGTAAATATGCCTGAGTAGTCTTGCTTATATTCTTTCTTTCTTTGGGATATCTTCCAACCACTTCTAAATGAACTTTGAATGGGCTTTTATAGGGATCTATTGGTCATGGTTCGAATGTATTCACATTAGGTCAAAAAGAAGAGGAATAGGAACTGGAAGGAACTAATCATTGGAAGTAAAAATGCACTTAGACAAGAGCACTATAAATGGACACCCTAGGGTATGATGCTATAGTCCAAGTTGGGTTCTATTGTCCTAAAGTAATAAGACCCAAGGGGATATAATCATCACTAGAAATACTATCTAGAGGAGGTGGAAATACTATCTAGAAGGCTATGGATGACTAGGAATCAATGAAAATATGCCTATGAGGGTCATGATAGCAAGCAAGAGGGACCTATGGGTTGGATGTCATGAACCACAATCAATTTTCCAATTTTCACATTTTATATGACTACATTCCCCCCTGCTTTATTCTAGTGATGTAACAAAATAAAATACTAGGATAAAGGTAAAATAAAAAGTGTAATTGAACTTACCTGCAAGGGTGAAGCTCATAAAGTTATGTGATATTGGTTGATCATAGAGAGAGCATGCTATGAAGTGTAAATTTGAAAAAAAATCAAGAGTAGATCAATTCTTACTAAATATGCTATGTCTAAAATAAGAATGTATAAAGTTAGGTAAGAGAGAGAGGAAGAGAAAGGAACAAATACACCTCATTAGGTACACAAACTGATACAAAACTTATTGTAGTTGGGCATGTGCTGAATGATGTTGTACCAAAAGTAATTTTGTAAACAAAGTTGAGTGATCAATTCCCTAAAAGTGGCTCAAGAATGCAAAGGTTGTCCCTTTAGCTCCATCATCACCCACTAAGTGACACTATATGATCATGCATGTGTTGATTGATGTTTGGACTATGTGTCCAATCCCTTTGAGTAGGTGGCTCAAGAATACAAAGGATAGCTAGTCTTTTGGCTCCATCATTTCCCCATGAAGTGAAGCTATAAACTAATACTAATATGAATGTGTGTCATATGAGATGGATCTTGAAGCCCATAAATATACTATATTTTGACAATATGGTATTGATAGCCAAATGTGTGTTGGAACTAGGCCACTCTTGGGCAACTCAAAAAAAAGGTGGAGATTAGGCTTGTATGAAAGCCACTTCAAAACTAGGTAATAGGCTTATATGGAAGCCACTCAAAAATATGGAGGTTAGGCTTGTATGAAATCCACTTCAAAAATGGGTAATAGGCTTTCAAAATGATTCCAACCACCTATATATGGAATAAGGCATGAAACTATTGAGAATGCTTGGGTAATATACTAAACTCAAAAAGAAGAGAAGTCAAATGTGCCTCTTTCATTGCCCCTAATCACTAGTGTCTGAACATGGATTATGATCTAGAATTTATATCAACTAACTAATCTAAAACTAAAATTGAGAGCCATCATGCCATGTATGATTCCCCCTATATCTAGATTCTCTAAGAAAAATTTTACTAAAACTATTGATTCTGAACTGAATTATGTCTGACAAAACTATAGCTGAGCTTACCTTTTTGCATATTTTTGGAAAATATAGTTTTTTTTATTTAGATAGGAGCACTAGAATAGAACACCATGTTTTTTAATGCTATAATCCAATCTTGGCACTATTGTCTTGAGTTGATTCTGATGACTTTTCTATAATTCTCACTATTTGACTAGTCTATTTTGCCTGGTTTGAAGTCTAGATATTGTTTTGGGTGTTCTAAAAGCTAATTTTTTGACCAATAGGAGCTCCGATCTCTATGAAAAAGACCAGTATTTTTTTCCCCCTCTTCTAAGGGTAGGAATGAATAACCTACAATGACTATCCTCAAAAGAAATATCCCTGCAGGTGTGTTATTCTATGAAAATACATGATATAGCAATAATAATCAACAAGATATCTCAAGATATAGCATGGTTTGTAATGGATATTGTTAGATCAAGAGGGTTATTCCTAGATAGATATAAAAATGTAATAACATGTGCAATATAATGAACTAGAACTGGAATTCTAGTTAGTTGTTTAGTTGTCAAGGAGGGATAGAGTATGATGTCCATCATGGCATCCAAGAAATCAAGATAATAAATGATGTGGATCATGACATTCTAAAAAATTTAAAATCAATCAAGCAACAATAATACAAGGCAAGAAGAAAGAAGCATACAAGAGTGGCCAAGGGGCCAAGCAAACAAGGGACATGGGCACATATCACTCAAACTAGAAAGCAAGCATACAAGTCATGTTCAAATTCCACATACACATTAAATTGGAAACAAGCAAGGTCAACATGAGAGCCATAATCACATAGAAGAGTATAGGTAAAAGACATTGGAAAATGTCCTAAGGTACACACAAGAATAAAAGTAAAAGACATTGGAAAATGTCCTAAGGCACAAATAGGGGACAAAATTGGAAATAAGAAAATGTAATCACATTTAGCTATACAAATCAAGAAAGTAAGGCATGTAATATACTAAAAAATAATCACATCTAACTAATCAAATCAAGAAGTGAAAGTATGCAAGACATGGAATACAAGACTAGGTATACACTAAGAAATACACAAGTGATATATACTAATGAAATGTTAATAGAGTAATCTATGTAAGCTAGTAAGTGATGTACATTAACATGATAACTAGAGTGTGTGGTGTAGGAATTACATAACCTTGATGGTGTAGTCATGTAGAATATGCCGCCAATGGGTAGATATATCAATGTATGTCTCGAATATAGAATTAGGATGCCCCCTCAATGGTTAGAGTAAATCAATCAAGGATCTATATGTCATTGCACACACTTAAATAAAGATCAAGTGTAGTATGGTAATGTAGATAAATTGACAAACAATAGCATAAGATAGAAAATGTAAGTCTAGCATTCTAGTAAAAATGTAAAGTATGGATAATGCATACAAGTGAAATGTTTTTGTGGTTTTGAATTGTTTGAATGTTTTTGTATTTTGAAATGTTGTATTGTTTTTGTATTTTTGAAATAATCTATATACAATCAAGCATAAAGGAGACTATGTATAAGAAAGACTAAGAAGAAATGATACTAATTGATGATTCTCATGGGAGACTCCCTATCATGGTGTCTTGTATAAAGGAGAGGGATCATGCATGATTGTGAAGCATGATAGAAGGGTTGAGACCATGTTTCTAAAAGATGTATATGTCATTTCTTGGGTCTCCCTATAACTCTAATAAGTGGATGCAATTATAGGGCTCTTAGGGACCTATCTTATAATAGGAGAAGCTCTTTGAACATGTTCTCTGTGTGTAGAGGTATGAAACCTCAATGAGACTACTTGAAGTGTGAAAAATATATCTAGAAGTTGTTTAGAATTTTGAAACTATGGTTTCTATAAAAGAGACATCTGTGGAAGTATATGAACTCTTTGTGCTAGAAATGGATTCCTTGACTGTGTCTAAATCTGAACTCGAGGACAAACTAAAACTAGTGGAGAAACTAAAACTGGTGATAGAACTGAAATTGATGATGGAATTGAAAATGGTGATTTCAAAATAGTAGATGGATCTAAAGTGGGGAGTGGTAACTCATATGAAACTTCACCAGCTATAATAACCTGATTAGTGTGAATGAATTTCATGCATCTGTGAACTATAGAATGTATTACTCAAAGTTTTTGAATCCATGGTCGACCAAGTAACATATCAAAAACTCATGTACTGGGAATAATAGTGAATGGTGTGGCCACATGTGTTAGACCAATTTGTAGAGGAGGTATAATCTCACCCAATGAACTCTGTATGTGCCCATTGAATCTACTAATAACTATGCCTATCAAGGTAATATCTTGCTTTGAATATCCCAAATGTTGTAGTAATGTCATAGTGCACATGTTCACATTAGACCCATTATCTATGAGAACACCATTAATAGGATGATTATGAATGTAATCTCTAATAAAGAGTGCATAATAATTTGAATCATCCTCAACTATCTCTTATTTTGAGAATGAGATGGAAGGTCTAGCTAGAACTTCATAATTTTACACTCCAATCATATTGCTCAAAGGATGTCACTCAACTGAAGGTGTCTTGTATATAGCTAGTGGAGGATGTGCATGGTATGCATGGTGAACCCTTGATATATCCCCTATCTCTTGTTTATAATGCTATAGAAAAAGATCTATGAAGATTCTCAAAGTTTTATCCTATGTTTACTTTGATTGAGGAGGCTCAGTCAAAGTGCTAAGATTGATAACGTTGTCATCTATCATGTCATTTATCCTACATTTAAAACTTATGCATCTATTTTTTGTGTGGCATGGTTCCTTACAAAAATCATAAAATTCATTCTGATCATATCCCCATGGAAGAGACTTTGTTAGGTCAACTTCCCAAATAGGAGGGAGAGATATGATATTACATTCCAAAATTTATTGTAAAACTCTAGATGAAGATATTGGTAGATTGAAAAAATTTCACCAAGGAAGCATAGATAAAACCACTTGTTGAGGGGGATCTAAAGCCACATTAACTATTGGTTGATTTTGAATGTTTCTATCATTAACCTTTACTTTGTCTGGGACTTTGTTGTTACTCTTATTTTTTTATTTTTGTTATACTTGTGTACTTAAGTTTTCCCATTGAAATTAGTTTGACTTAATTTTCCTTTAGTATATGACACAATTTAATAAAGAAAGAGAACCTTTTGAACATTATTGATTTATACAAAACTAGAAAGAGAATCTATTTGAAGAGATCTTGTAACTCTTGATTGACCATGAGGATAGTCATCTTAGCCAAGATAGTATTATATCAAAGAACATAATCTATGAGATACTCATTTGATATTTATTTCTATTATGCAACTTGAGCATAGGAAACATTATCATCAATGTTAATGCTGAAATGCGCTAGGAACATGTCAACTAAAGGATTGAATGTGTTGACTGATCGATTTGGTAGACTATAGAACCATTTTAAATCATAATCCTTTAGACTTTTTAGAACTAGTTTGGTTAGTAGACAATCATTTGGCACATTGTCCAAGAATTCTATGTGAAAATCTCTCAAATATGTCTCTGGATCACCTTTTCCATCGTATAGAGTGAGCTTGGGTTGAACAAAAGCTTTTGGCAAGGGTGTAGAAGAAATATGATGTGTCAATGGTATATGTAGTAGAGTAAAAAAATCCAAGGCTTGTGTAGGTCTATAGAAACCTTGCTCAAGATGTAGCACCTTAGATTGAAGAGATTTTATCTCTTGCATAAGGGATGCAACATCGAGAGACAAAGATGTACTAGCCATAACTAGTGGTGGCATAAAGGTAGGTTGGGCTACTATATGGGGTTGTTGAGACATAGTTTCCCCTGTAGTATCATTTATACTTGGTTTCTTTGAATGAATGGTAGACTCAAATTGCTTAGCCTTTTGAATTTCCATGATAGATTGCAAGATAAGAGTATGATCTCAGGGTTGTTCCCTGAGTCTTTCTCAAAAACTTTATAGGATCAAATCTTTGTTGAGGATAACTTTATTATCAATAATAGGTGGAAGTGTATCATGAATCTGATGTGGTGGGTCATGAACATCGATGTTTGTATCATCATTATTATTCTCATATTTCTCATTATTGAAATTATCCTCATTGAAATTGGTGTAATCTATATGTGTAGAATCTATAGTAAGAATCTGTACTAATTGTTTATCTATGGTGTATGGTTAGGTTGAAGGAATCTGGGTGAAGTTAGGAGGGTTGCCACTATGTCTTGCACTTCATCTCAAAGGAAGAGTTAAATGAACTTAGGTGGCATAAGGAAAACAAATTAAATAATGGAAGAAAGGATTAAATGGATATAATCTAATAAGGAATTGGAATATGCATAAAAAGGATATGAAACTCACAAACATATAAGGTGATACCTCAAGAAGCAAATAGGAGATAGTATGTGAATCTAAGATTTTTAATGAAATTATTTTTAAAATTATGAATGAATTTTAAAATTTGATGAATTTTTTTAATTTAAATATGTAAGTAAAAAATTAGAAAAATATAGGAAAAATACTAGGAAAATACAGAGACCTAATATTGGCAACTTGGGTTTAGAAGAAAAATAATTTTAAAATTACTATGAAATTTTAAAATTTAACGCTAAATTTTGATTTTATTATGCAAGTAAAAAACTAAAAAAATATAAGAAAAGTATATAGGAAATCTACCCTAAGGTTTCTAGGGTTTTTATGTGTAAACAAAGTATGGGTCACCACATGATTAGACTTTTTTGAGAATATTGGTGTATTATTCATAATTTAGTTAAGGATCTAGAACAATAAAATTAGTAAATAATACTATAATAATTAAACTACTTATTTGTATAAATTAATTACAATTTTTAACCTTTTTATAAATAGTAATAAATGTGAAGAAAATAAGACTTAGCTAGAAATGGACTAAGATGGTTGAAACAGAGTCTTGAATTCACTATGCAAGATTGGGATAGTGTCAAAAATTAGGATTTGGCCTTCATTTTATGATTTCATAAGAGCACCAAAATAGGACACCCTAGGGTCTGATGCTATAGTCTTCTTATGCTCCTATTGTCTAAGATACCTAAGCTTTCTAGGTTTTATTCATGTTGTTTGTGTGATCTTGCCTATGAAATTTTAACTGTTATATGTTCATAGAACTCTCTGTAGAGTGGTTTTAGTCTTCAAACCCTAAACTCCATTATACTTTGACAAAATTTGAAAAAGAAAGGGGGTTAGTGTGTGTAAGATGCATTGAACGTGTATCCACACCCCTTGTGTGGACACATTGCCTACATACCAATACTCTGAAGAGGGATCAAGCCATATGTAGTTCTCCCACATGATGTGCTTTGTGCAATAGTGTGTATGAAGATGAAAAATGCTAAAATTGGGTATGTTTAAGGTGGCTAGGGATCAGTATAAGGATTTGAATAAGCTTGTTGTTGTATTGGATGGCTATATGCAAAGAATAGGGAAATATGCCTGATTAGTCTTGCTTGTATTCTTGATTAGTTTGTGATATTTTCCAACCCCTTCTAAATAAATTGTTAATGGGATTTTATAGAGATCTATTTGTCATGAGTTGAATGTATTCATGTTATGCCAACAAGAAGAGGAATACAAATAGGAAAGAACTAACTATTAGAGGTAAAAATTCACTTGTATAAGATCATTAGAAATGGACACCCTAGGTTCCAATGCTATAGTCCAAGTTGGGTGCTATTGTCCTAAAGGAACAAGATCTAGGGGGATGGAATCATCACTAGAAATGCTACTTAGTCGAGGTGGAATTACTATTTATAAGACTACATATGACTAGGAATCAGTGAAAATATGCCTATGAGGGTCATGAGAGAAAGTAAGAGGGACCTATGGGTTGGGTGTCATGAGCCACATTCAAGTTAACAATTTTCACATTTTATATGACTACAGGAAGTCTACTTACTAGTTATGTAATTAAGTGGAATAAATTCAACCCACATTATAAAATATTTGGTTGTAGTGAGGATATGTTTATGACCATTTGAATAAGTAGGATTGATTTTACCTTTAATATTAATTCCCCATGTGGAAAATTGACATGACATGGTGATCAATTAAAGTGCTCAAGTTAGCACATGAATGAGATATGTGTATTTCTAACAAGTCATATAAAATGTAAAAATTGGTAGATTGAGTGTGGCTTGTGACACACAACCCATAATCCCCTCTTGCATGGTCTCATGACCCTTATATCCACTTTTTCACTAATTTCTAGTCAATTTTAGACTTATGATACTTAATTACAACTCAACCAAGCTATTTTTCCCATGACAAATCCATTCTTATAGGTCATGTACCCTTAAGACAATAGTGCCCAAGTTAGACTATAGCACTAGATCTTAGGGTGTCCCATTTCTAGCACTCCTATCTAATAACCTTTCAAGCCTAGATGACCTTTTTCTCTTATTTCCTCTTCTTTATTATGCCAGCCTAGCATGAATGCATCTAACGCATGACCAATAGATCTCTATAAAATCCCATTCAAAGTTTATTTATAATAGGTTAGAAAATATCACAAAGCAAGCAAGAATATAAGCAAGATTATTGGGGCATATTTCCCTATTCTTTACATACAACCATCTAATATAGACAAAATCTTATTAAAACCCTTACACCATTCCCTAGCCACCTTAAACACACCCAATTTTAGCATTTTGTATCTTCATACACATTATTTCACAAATCACATTAGGTGGCAGAACTACATATTGTTTAATCCCTCTTCATAGTATTGGTATGTAGGAAGCATGCCCACATAAGCGGTGTGGATACACGTTAAATGCATCTTACACATACTAACCCCCCCACCTCTTTCTCAAATTTTGTAAAATCATAATGGATTATAGGGTTTTAAGACTAAATTATCTCTACAAGGAGTTTCATAGACATCTAGCATCCAAAATTTCATAGGTAGGTTCACACAGGGGTATCAAACAAAACCTAGAAAGCTCAATTCTATTGAACAATAGAAAAAAAAAAGACAATAGCATCAAACCCTAAGGTGTCCTATTTTTACACTCCTATATTTTCATAAAATGAAATCTAGATCCTAATTTGTGACACTATCCCAATCTTGCATAACAAATTTTAGACCCTATCTCAACCATCTCAGTCTATTTCCAGCTAAGTCTTACTTTATCCACATATATTACTATTTTTATAAAGATTCAAATTATAATTAAATTATAAAAATTAGTAGCTTAATTATTGAAATATTATTTACTAATTTAATTAGCTCATACCTTTAAATAAATTAAAAATAATACTCCAATATTCCCAAAATTATTAAATCATTTCGTGAACCTGACTTACTTTGTGCATAAAAGCCCTAGGGAAAATTCTTTGTTAATTTTTTCAATATTTTTTCAAATTTTTACTTGTATATTTAAATCAAAAATTCACTTTAAATTTTAAAATTCCATGATAATTTTTTTAAAATTATTTCCTCCCAAACCCTAGTTGCATATACTATGTCCCTTTAAATCAATAATTTTATAATATTTTTTGTTCTTTTACTTGCCTATTTAAATTAAAAATTCAATTTAATTTTTAAAATTCCATAGTAATTTTAAAATAAATCATTTTTCAAAACCCTAGTTCTATATACTAGGTCCCATTGCTTTTGAGGCATCACCTTACATGTTTGTGAGCTTCATATCCTTTTTATGTATATTCTAGATCATTATTTAGATTATATTTGTTTGATATTTCTTTTATTATTCAAGTTGTTTTCCTTATGCTACCTAAGCTCCTTGAATCTCTTCCTTTGAGAGAAAATACAAGACTTAGTGGTAACCCTCCTGAACTCACCTAGATTCCTTCAACCTGACCATATACCATGGATAAACAACCAATTAAGGTTCTTGTTATAGATCTTACACATCTAGATTACACCAATTTCCATGAGAATAATTTTGATAATGAGTAGTATGAGAATAAAAATGATGATACAAACACTGATGTTCATGACCCACCACATCATACTCTTGATCCACTTCCATATATTATTGATAATGAAGTTATCCTCATCAAAGATTTGATCCTATTTTTTTTTTTTGAGAAAGACTCAAAGAACAGCCCTAAGATCATACTCTTATCTTACAATCTATCATGGAAATAAAAAAGGCTAAAAAAGTTGAGTCTTTCATTCCTTTAAAGCATCCATTTATACATGACACTATGGGGGAAACTATGTCTCAACAACCCCCTAAAGTAGCCCAACCTACCTCTATGCCACCACTAATCACGGCTAGTACATCCTTATCTCTTAATGTGGTAGCCCTTATGCAAGAGATAAAATCTCTTCAATCCAAGATGCTACATCTTAAGCAAGGTGCCTCTAGAACTACACAGGCCTTAGATTCTTTTGCTCTACTTCATATACCATTGGCACATCATATTATTTCAACACCCTTGCTACAAGGTTTTTTTCAATCCAAGCTCACTCTTTATGATGGAAAGGGTGATCCAGAGACACATTTGAGATCTTTTCATGTAGCAGGCTTGGACTATGTGTCAAATGATTGGCTACTAACCAAGTTATTTCCATGGAGTCTATTGGAATATACTTTACAATGTTTCTATAGTCTACCGAATCAGTTGACCAATGCATTCAATCCTCTAGTAGACATGTTCTTAGCTCATTTCAGCATTAATATTGGTGATAAGGTTTCCTATGTCCAAGTTTCACAACATAAATAAAGGTTAAATGAACATCTCGCAAATTATGCTCTTTGATATAAGACTATCTTGGCTAAGATGACTCTCCCCGTGGCCAATCAACAATTAAAATATCTCTTCAAATAGAGTCTTTTACTAGCTTTGCATGGATCAATAATGTTCAAAAGGTCCTCTTCCTTGACTTAGTTATGTCATACACTAGAGGAAAGGGAAGTCAAACTAATTTCAATGGGAAAACTCAAGCACATAAGTATATCATAAACAACAAACAAAAGTAACAAAAAAGTCCCATACACAGTAAAGGTCAATGATAGAAAGAATAAGAATTAACCTATAGTTAATGTAGCTTTAGATCCCCCTCAATGAGTGGTTTTCTCAGTAACTCTTTGATGAAATTTTACCAATCTATTAGTATCTCTAGTAGAGTTTTACAGTAGTTACTGGAATGTAATATCATATCTCTCCCTCTTATTCAGGAAGTTGATCCAACAAAGCCTCTTTCACAAAGATATGATGTAAATGCATTTTGCAATTTTCATAGGGATCCAGTCCACACAAAAAATAGATACATTAGTTTGAAACACAAGATACATGACTTGATAGATGATAATTATTGATCTTGGCACTTCAGTTGAGCCTTCTTAATCAAAGCAAACATAAGATAAAGCTTTGAATTTTTTTTCAAATCATTTCCCACAACATTATAAACAAGAAATAGGGGATACATCAAGTGTTCACCATGTATATAAAGCACATCCTCCACTAGCTACATATCAAGCACCTTCAGTTGAGTTACACTCTTTAAGAAACATAATTGGTGTATATAATTGTAGAGTTCTTGCTACACCTTCCATCTTCTTCTCAGATCAGGAGATAGTTGAGGATGATTCAAATTATTATGCACTCTTTATCAAATCTTACATTCATAGTGTTCTCATAGACAATGATCTAGTGTAAACATGTTTACTATGCCATTATTGTAGCATTTAGGATATTCAAAGTAGGATATTACACTAATGGACATAGTTATCAGTCTATTTAGTGGGAACATATATATTTCATTGGTTGAGATTGTACTTCCTCTATAGGTTGGTCTAACACATGTGGTCACACCATTTACTATTATTCCTAGTGCAAGTTTTTTTGATATGTTACTTGGTCGACCATGGATTCAGAAATTTTGAGCAGTACCTTCTAAAATTTATAGATGCATGAAATTAATTCACAATAATTAGGTTATTATAGTTGGTGGAGTTCCATATGAGTTACCACTCCCCACTTTAGAGCTATCTACTATCTTGCAGTCACCAATTTTAGTTTCTCCACTAGTTTTAATTCTTCTACCAGTTCAAATTTAGATATAGTTGAGGCCTCCATCAGCATTACAAAGAGTTCATACACTTCCATAAAGGTTTGTTTTAGAGTAACCATAGTTTTATAATTCTATACATCTTCTAGCTATAATGTTCACACCCAGGGCAGTATCATTCAGGTCTCTTGCCTCTACACATAAAACACATGTTTAGAGAGCTTCTCCTACTACCAATGGGTCCTTAAGAGCCATATAGTTGCATCCACTTCTTAGAGTTACAGGGGGATTCAAAGTTGGTTTCTCCAATAGATATTTTAGATCATTTATAGCATACATAGCTTTTAGATCCAATGTCTCAACCCTTCCATCATGATTCATAATCATGCATGATCCCTCTTCTTGATATAGGACACCATGATAGGGAGTTTCCCATGAGACTCATTGGTTAGTATAATTCCTTCCCAGCTTACTTTTACATAGTTTATTTTCAATTTCTTGTACATAATTTCCTTATGATTGATTGTACATAACTCATATCAATAATTCTAAAAATAATACAAAAATTTAAAAATCCAAAAACATTCAAATATGTCAATATACCAAAAACAATATAACATGTTAAATTCCAAACACATTCAAATAATTCAAATACATAAAAACATTTCAATTATATGCATTCTCCATGCTTTACATTTCTACTACCATGTTAGACTTACATTTACTATTCTATGTTTTTTTATCCAATTTTTCTACGTTACCATGCTTCATTTGATCTTCTTTGAGTGTGTGCAGTGACATCTAGATCCTTGATTGTTTCACTCTACCCATTGAGGGGGCGTCTTACTTCTATATTTGAGACATACATCGATATATCTACCCACTAGGGGCATATTATACATAACTACACCATTCAAGTTATGTCATTCCTACACCACACATTTCATTTATCATGTTAATGTACATTATTTACTAGCTTACATAGATTAGTCTATTGACATTTCACTAGTATATAACACTTGTTTATTTCTTAGCATATACCTAGTCTTGTACTCTAAGTTTTGCATACTTTCACTTCTTGTTTTGATTAGTTAGATGTGATTGTATTTCTAGTATTTACATGCTTTCATTTCTTAATTTGCATAGCTAGATGTGATTGCATTTCTTAGTTCCTATTTTATCTCTTGTATGTGCCTTACAACATTTACCAATGTCCTTTGCTTCTATTCTTTTGTGTGATTTAGGACATTTGCCAATGTCCTTTGCATGTACTCTTTGATGTGATTGTGGATTTCATGCCAACCTTATTTATTTCTAATTATGTGTGTATGTTGCATTTTAATATGCCTTGTATGCTTGCTTTCCATTTTTATTGACATGTGTCCATGTCTCTTGTTTTCTTGGCCCCTTGGCCACTCTTGTATGCTTCTTGATTCTTACTTTGTGTGCTTGTTGTTTGTTTGCTACTCAATTTTTTTCAATGTCATGATCTACATCATGCATTATCTTGCTTTCTTGGATGCCATGATGTACATCATGCTCTATCCCTTGTTAATAACTAATAGCTAACATTTTTAGTTTCAATTTAGTGCATTGCACATGTTATTACATTGTTATATCTATCTAGGTATACCCCTATTTGATCTAACAATATCTAATATAAACCATGTTATATATTAAGATATCTTGTTGATTATCATTTATTATATCATGTATTTCATAGCATAACACACTTGCAGGGCTCTTTCTTCTAAGGTCAATCATTACAGGGTCTTAATTCCTACCCTCAAAAGAGGGGGAAACAAATAGGGGTTTCATCATAGAGATCAAAGCTTCTACTGGTCAAAAAATTAGTTTATAGAACACTTAAAACAATAATCAAAGGTCAAACCAAGTAGAAAGGACTAGAAAAATAGTGATGATTCTAGAATAGTCTTTAGTTTTAGTAAAGGACAATATCACTAGACATGGAAAACAACATTGGACACTATGGTGTCTTATTTTTAGTGCTCTTTTCTAAATAGAAAAAACCCAAATTTTCCAAAAACAAGCATAAAGGTAAGATTAGCTATAGTTTTGAACATACAGACTAGTTTAGATTAAGTAATTTTAGTATAATTTTTCTCAAAGAATATAGATATAGGGGGTATCATGCAAGACATGATGGATCCCACTTCTAATTTTAGATTGGGTAGTTGGTATAACTTCTAGATCAAAATCCATATTATAGACACTAGTGATTAGGGGAAATGTGCATCACACATTGGTCATCTTTTCTTTCTAAGTTTAGCATATTACCTAGGCATTCTTAGTAGTTACATGCCTTACTTCATCTACAAGTAGTTGGCATCATTTTAGAGTGGCTTTCATATAAGCCTAACCTCCACATTTTTTGAGTAACTTCCATATAAGACTATGACCTAGTTTTAGAGTGGCTTTCATACAAGCCTAATCTCCACCTTTTTTTTGAGTTGACCAAGATTGGCATAGTTTCAAGTACACATTTAACTATTCATGCCACATTATTAGATTATAGTGCATTCATGGGCTTCAAGAGCCATCTCATATGACACACATTCATACTAGTATCATTTTATAGTTTCACTCCATAGAAAAATTATGGAGCTAGAGGTCTAACTAGCCTTTGTTTTCTTGAGACGCCTACTCAAAGGGATTTGACACAGTCTAAACATCGATTAGCACATGCATGATCACATAACTTCACTTAGTGGGCGATGATGGATCCAAAGGGCTAGCCTTTACATTCTTGAGTCATTCTTAGGGAATTGAACACTCAATTCCTTTCATAATATTAATTTTAGTATAGCACATACCCAACATTACTCAAAATTATCTAGCATTACTCAACATCACAACAAATTTTGTATTGGACTATGTACCCAATGAGGTGTATTCATTCCTTTCTCTTCCTCTCTCACTTACCCAACTTTTATACATTCTTATTTTAGATATAGTATATCTAGTAAGAATTGATCTACTCTCTATTTTCTCTTACTAATTTACACTTCACAATGTACTCTCTCTATGCACACCTAGCATCGCATAGCTTCACCCTAGTAGGTAATTTTAGGTATGCTTTCTATTTTTATTTTATCCTAGTATTCTACTTTGTTACATCACTAGAATAAATGGGGGGAAAATGTAGTTATATAAAATGTGAAAATTGGTAGCTTGAGTATGGCTTGTGACACCTAATCCATAGGTCCCTCTTGTATGCTCTCATGACCCTTCTATCCACCTTTTCATTGATTCCCAGTCATCCATAGACTTTTGAGACCTAATTCCAGCTGATCCAAGTTATTTTTCCCATGAAAAATCTATCCCCCTAAGTCCCATACCCTCATGACAATAGCACCTAAGTTGGACTAAAACATTGGACCCTAGGGTGTCTCATTTCTAGTGTTCTTGTCTATCACCTTTTAAGCATATATGGCCATTTTATCCTTATTCCTCTTCTTCATTATGTCAACCTAGCATGAATGCATCAAACCCATGACCAATATATCTCTATAAAATCCCATTTAAAGTTCATTTAGAAGAGGTTGGAAATTATCACAAAGCAAGCAAGAATACAAGCAAGACTACTCAGGCATATTTCTCTATTCTCTACATACAACCACAAGCTTATTCAAACCCTTACACCAGTCCTTAGCCACCTAAAGCACACCTAGTTTTAGCATTTTTTTAATCTTCATACACATTATTTCGAAAAGCACATTAAGTGGGAGAACTGCATATGGCTTGATCCCTCTTCGAAGTATTGGTATGTAGGTAGCATGTCCACATAAGGGATGTGGATACACGTTCAATGTATCTTACACACATTAACCCTCCCCCTCTTTCTCAAAGTTTTTCAAAGCATAATGGATTCTAGGGTTTGAATACTAAATCAGCTCTATAGGGAGTTCCATAGACATTTAGCATATAAATTTTTATAGGCAAGATCAAACATGGGAAGAGAACAAAACCTAGAAAGCTTAGGTCTCCTAGACAACAATATCAAAAGAGGACAATATCTCTAAACCCTAGGGTGTCTTATTTCAGCATTTCTATCCTTTCATAAAATTAAATATAGATCCTAATTTGTGATATTGTCCTAGTCTTACATAGCGAATTTCAAATCATGTCTCATCCATCTCAATCTATTTCCAGCCAAGTCTTATTTTCTCCACATTTATTACTATTTTTAGAAAGGTTCAAATTAAAATTAAATTATACAAATTAGTAGCTTAATTATTGAAATATTATTTACTTATTTAATTAGCTCAAACCCTTAACTAAATTAGGAATAATACTCCAATATTCCTAGAATTGTTAAATCATACATACATCAACTTCAATAGTGGGCCAGTAACAACCTATATGTAAGAGTTTCTTTGTAAAGACCATTCCACTAGTGTGGGCCCCAAAAATCCCTTAGTGTACTTTAATCATTGAGATAAACTCTATCAAAGCTAAACAATGAAGTAGAGTTCCATGATATCCTTTACGATAGAGTGTGGTAGTGAGTATGGTATAACGAGATGTATTATGATTGAAGGATTTTTGTTTATTAAGAGAAAGGTTAGAAGGGATAATATTATCATGAATTTAGGCATATATATCAAAGTACCAAGGATAGTTGGGACTAGTGATATCACATGCCATTTTTATATTTAGAATGTTTGTGAGATGGTCTCAAGAGATGTTCGATAAGGATCTAGTAATCTAAAACACTATATGTGATTCTATTTATGAACTAATGATTTCCATTTCATTTGTAGTCCTATTTTTATCCATTATAATCTATTCAAATTGGATGTGTTCAAATCTTTGTTTAAGATGGTCCACCATATTATTTAATGAATAATCTTGTCATCTTGGTCTGGTATTACTCTATCACCTAGTTAATAATAAATTGAGAGTCTCTATGAACATGTAACTTATTGATATTCCATTGTACTACTAAATGAAGCCCTATGATGAATGCTTCATATTCTACTATATTATTGATACAAGGAAAACCAATGTGGAATTCTTTGGGAATAAGATCTTCTTATAGAATTATAAATAGAAGGCTAGATATAGATCCATGAGAAGTGTATGAATCATCTAAGTAAATAATCTCGTGTCGAGGAGTGATGAGGCTCAAAATAATTTTCATCCAGAATCATGATTGAATCATATTAGAATCCAATAGTGAGTGGTTTAGTATCTAATAAGGGTGTTGCATCAATTTATTTGATAAATACCTACCCCTTAATGGCCTTCTAGTGTACATATTCAATCTTAAATTCACTCAATAGCATGATCCATTCAGCCATATGACGAATCAAATTTACCTTGTAAAGTATGTATTTGAGTGGGTTCACTTTGGTAATGACAATGATATTGTTGTTGAGCATATAGTGTTGTAGCTTATGGGCTATGAACACCATTGTTAAATAATATTTTTCAATGGTCATATGATTGTCTTCACATGCAAATAATGTTCTTCTTAAATAGTATGCAATTCTTTCTTTCCCCTAATTATCATTTTGTTTTGGTAGTTCCCCTAAGGCTTGTTCAGCTGATGAGATGTAGAGAAGCAACAACTTTCTTTGTGTTGGTGGGGCTAGACCAAGTGGATTTACTAGATATTATTTTAACTACTCAAAGTCTAGTTAATAATTATAGTTACATAAGAAAGTGGTGCCTTTATACATAATATGAGTGAAGGGATGGCACATGTCTACCAATTGAGAAATGAATCACTGTATGGATTAGATCTTGACCTACAATTTATGGAGATACTTTTGATTATAAAGTGAAGGCATTTTTGTAATATAATTAACCTTGGATGGAATTACTTCAATGCCCTTGTGAGAGACAATGAAACCTAATAATTTTCTAAAATTAATGCCAAAGATGCATTTATTAATCTTAAGCCTTAATTTTTACTCATGAATTCATTCAAATATTATTTATAACACATCTAGGTGTCCTACTTTTGTCTTGGATTTTCCCAAAATATCATCCACATAATCTTCAATGATATCATGTATCATGTCATGGTAAATGATAGTCATTGCATGTTGATATGTTGTACTAGTATGTTTGAGGCCAAATGGAATCACTTGAAAATATAACATCCCCCATGGAGTGGTTAACACTATTTTATGTTAGTATTTAGGTGTTATTTTGATCTGATTATATCCAGAGAAACCATCCATAAGAGATAACATATTGTACCCTACTATGGAATCTACAATCATATCAATGTTGGGCAATGGAAAGCCATCTTTTGGGCATTCTTTATTTATATCTCTAAAATTGATGCATAATAATATTCCTTATGTATTTTTGTTGACTGGTACTATGTTTGGTATTCACTCTAAATAATTTATAAGATGGATACTCCTTACCTTGAATAGTTTTTATAATTCTTTCTTGAAAATTATGGCTATGTAAGGGTCATTTTTCTTAGCTTTATCTTGATTAGCTTGGAATTAGGGTGTACAACAAGGTAATTTACAGCTAAAATAGGGTCTAAGGTAAGCATATATGTTGTGGGATAACACACACAACCCATTTTTTTAATAAAATTCAATGGGGACCCATTATGACTTGAATAATTTTATTCAAGGTACTATAAGCCTTAGACATTCATGACTCTTATTTCACTTTGTGAAAGTCTAAATTTGTTCTCAAAGTCTAAATTTTCATCAAGTTTAAATTATGACAATCAAATCTTCAATGATTATATTAAATGAAGGAATGCGCAGGAGATACACAGGATCCACAGGATCAATCCAGGAGAGAGAACCCACAACAAATAACCTGCAAATATTTCTAGAGAATAAATAAATTTGTCACACCTAAAAAATAGGTGATAATCCACAAATTTCTCTATATATTCTCAATAATCTCTCGTTAATTTCTCATATAATGCAAAGTATTTATAATACAAATAGTTTGTTTCATGTTAACAAACTATTTGTAATGATTACAAAATAGAGAAAACAAACTATTTGTTTTCTCATACTACGAACAAATATATTGTTGAGAAATTCTCAACAATAAAATAAATTAACCGAGGTAAATAAATTTTACCCTTGGTAATAAATAACTTACCCTATTAACCCTAGGTAAGCTTAAATATGCATTATTCCAACACCCTCCCTTAAGCGAAACATAGGGAGAATGACAAATAAGGATGGGTCCCGACTACTAGGCCTGATAAGGTACCCATGTACAAACCAATCAAAATATATGAAAAATAAAGGAAAGAAGGACTTCATGGGAAATCCCCCCCAAGGACAACTTCCTTCACCCCAAGCATCGCTTGCAACTGAAGATAATGAGGAGAAGCCAAAGGTTTAGTGAAGATGTCTGCAATCTGCTTAGCTGTAGGCACAAACTCCAAAGAAAGAACTCCATCCTAAATAAGATGTTGAATGAAGTGCATGTGAATCTCAATGTGTTTTGTCCACTGATGCTCAACAGGATTGTGTGAAATAGCAATCACACTTTGGTTATCACACCAAAGAGTAGTAGGACCCTGCTGTGTGAAGCCAAACTCTCCAAGCAACTGTTGAAGCCAAAGTATCTCCTGACTAGCTTTGACAGCACCTCGATACTCAGCCTCAGTAGAGGACAATGCAATAGCAGTCTACTTTTTGCATGCCCAAGCAACTGGACCTGAACCAAGTGTGAAAGCAAATCCACAAGTGGACTTGTGAGTGTCAACATCACCAGCCCAATCAGAGTCAGTGTATCCAACAAGCTGTGTAGAACTCTGTGGTGTGTAATGTATACCAAAGTGAGTGGTGCCTCGAATGTAGTGCAAAATATGCTTGGCTACTTGCCAATGACTCTCATGAGGCTCATGTGAGAACCGAGAGACAAGGTTCATAGAAAATGTGATGTCGGGATGGGTATGAGTCAGGTATAAAAGACTACCTACAAGTTGCCGATACAAAGTGGAATCAACAAGAGGAGTCATACAAGTGGCAGACAACACAATACCTGACTGATATGGAGTGGGTGTGGGCTTACAATCAGTCATGCCAAATCGATGAAGAAGATCTGTCACATACTTCTGCTGTCTAATAGAAATGCCCTCAGAAGACTAAAAAACTTGAAGACCAAGAAAATAATGTAGAAGTCCCACATCTGTCATATCAAACCTATCTGCCAACTTGTCCTTGATGTCATGTATCAAGGAATCTAAACTGCCAGTGAGGATGAGATCATCAACATACAAAACCAAAATGACAAGCTCCTCACCTTGCTTCAGGATCTATACATTGTGATCTGACTCATAATGAATAAAACCAAAACTCAAAAGAAAACTATCCATCTTCTCATACCAAGCTCTAGGAGCTTGTTTGAGGCCATAAAGAGAACGACAGAGTCTACAAACCAAGGATGAGTCCTGCACAAACCCTGGAGGTTGCTCCATATAGATCTCCTCATGGAGATCACCATGTAAGAAAGCACTCTTCACATCCATCTGAAAAATAGACCAAGAATGTGAAGCAGCAAGAGAGAGTACAAGCCGAATAGAATCCATCTTAGCTACAGGGGCAAAGGTCTCAGAGTAATCAACCCCTTCAACCTGTGAAAAACCCTTAGCTACTAATCTAGCTTTGTACTTATCTACTAATCCATCTGCAGCATATTTGGTCCTATAGACCCATTTACATTTTACAAGTTTTCTTCCCTTAGGAAGAGGGACAAGATCCCAAGTATCATTCTTCATTAATGAAGAATACTCATCATACATAGCAACATCCCACTCGGGTATACCAATAGCCTTAGAAAACAACACTGGATCATTTGTACAAGCTTGTCCCAAAAGAGCAACACCAGATGTCTGTGAGCGAGTGCGACAAGAATCAGATGGATCACCAACAAAAGAACCAGCTGCATGTAGAGTGCTCTTTGCCCATTTAGGCAAAGGTGGTGAAGAAGATGGCTGTGGTGGCTGAATAAGTGCGACATCATCATCATCAACAATAGAAAGCAAATCCTCACTATCCTCAGTAGAAGAAGGAGGGGAAGAAGAAGAACTAGATGTACACTCCTGTGGAGTGGGTAACTCATCAACCTGAACATCTCGTCAAAAAAACACATCATGTGCGACAGGATCAAAAATACGGTAGGCTTTTACATCTTCACAATAACCAACAAAAATGAGTGGTTGGCTTTTCTTCTCCAATGCTTTACGTTTGTCATCAGGAATGAATGCCCATGCTTGACTCCCAAAGATGTGAAAATATGAAATATCAGGCTTGATCCCAGACCAAGCTTCTTCTGGTGTCATATTTTGCATAGCTTTGTGAGGCATACGGTTTTGAATGTAATTTGCACAATTTACAGCTTCAGCCCAATATTGTGGACCCAAATTTTTAGAGTGAATCATACAATTAGCCATCTCTTTCAATGTTCGATTCTTCCTCTCTGCTACACCATTTTGTTGAGGAGTGTGTGGTACAGTGAACTGATGTTGTATCCCATGCTCAATACAAAAATCATAGAAAGCATTACTGTCATATTCCCCCCCATTGTCAGTGTGTATCTTCTTAAGAGGAAGAGATGATTGTTTTTCAAGAAAGGCTTTGAAGGCCTTAAAAGTCTCAAAAACTTCACTTTTCAACTTGAGAAAATATACCCAAGTTTTACGAGTGAAATCATCAATGAATGTGAGTGCATATTTAGCCCCTGAAAAAGAATGAGTTGGAAAAGTCATCAAATCACTATGAACCAACTCTAAGGGTGCATTTGCACGTGTGGCCTTACCAATTGGAAATGGATCCTGGTGCTGTTTACCAACTAGACAACCAGGACACACCCCATCAATACAAGAGACCTTAGGAAGGCCTTTTACAAGATGTTTTGTACTCATTTGTTGCATGTATCCATAACTCAAATGTCCTAATCTCTCATGCCACAATTTGCTAAGATTATTACCATGTGCTATAAGTGAAGAACCAGAAGACACAAAAGACTCAAACTTATCAAAAGTATAGAGTCTTGCAGTATGGTCTGCTGTACCTGTAGCAACTATCTCACTAGGATCATTACATTCTCTTATTACAACATTATGTGAAGTAAACTCCACAATTTTACCAGTACTAGAATTACATATTTGATATACAAAAAGAAGATTAGAAGAGATTTGAGGTACAAGCAATACATTGTTAAAACATCCATCTTGTTTATCAACAGTACCTGATCCCAAGACTTCAATCTGTGAGGAGTTACCCATAACAATATGTGATGTACTGCAATCTGTAAGGGAAGACAATAGATCCTTAGAATGTGTGAGATGGTGAGAAGCACCTGAGTCAAAAATCCACTGATCCTGACATGAAGATATAGCCCTGGCTGAAAGTGCTTTCCCTTTTCCTGTAGAAGTAGAAGGAGATGGAGACGGAATGGAAATTTTGTGTTGTCTGACTGCTACCTCTAATGCTTCCATCTTCTTAAAACATCTACTTTCATCATGATTAGGACCACCACAAAAATTAAATGGACCAAATGTTTTCTTCTTTTGCTTAAAGGACTTTTTGGTCTTAGTAGATTTAGAATGATGAGGTGATTAGGTGGTGGACTCTGGAGGGTTATTTGAAGGTGCTTGCTTTTTAGACTTAGGTGAAGGTTTTCCTTTAGAAGAATTAGCAACTAGAGCATGACTAGGACCAGGTAGAGCATCTAAGGCCATTAATTTTGTTTGCTCCCTAGTCAATCTTTCACAAAAAACTTCAAAGGAAGGCCATTTGAATTCATCACCTAATGTATCCATCATAGTATAAAAAGCAGAGGAAAAAACACTATATGGTCCTTTCAACTTTGACAAAATCATGAAAATGCACTCTTGATCACTTTTATCCTTGTCACCAGCTTTCAACTGTGACCTTATAAATTTGAATTTTGCCAAGAATTCATCTATTGAAGGGAAATATGATGGAGAGAGAGTACTCAATTCTGCATCTAATTGCAAAATTTTAAACTCATTAACTTTGCCAAATAGGTTTTTAAAATTTTCCCATACCTCTTTTGGTGTATTAGCATCTGCAATGTGAAATTGAAGATTATCTGAGATGTTGAGGCAAATCAATCCAAGAGCCTCATCCTGCTTACAACCATATGCATATTTGTCTTTTTCAGTGGTGAATGCTGCAGGTGTCATTTCAGAAAAAATTCTCCATAAGCCCTTTGATTGAAGGAGTTTTTGCATTTTTGGCTTCCAAACATGGTAATTTTTAGAATTTAGAGGTTCAAACAATTGAGATTCCATTCCCAAGGAAGATGATGAAGTTGACAAGAACAATCTAGACATTTGTTTTTCCTCAAAAAACACCCCTCCCGTTACAATTTAACGTCTCCCGACGAATTTTTTTTTTTTTTTTTTTTAATTTTTAGCCTTGGCTTATACAAAATTAAAAAATGGCTTTATGCAAAAAAATGTAGGGGGATTTGACCCCAAGACCTCCTCCCTACAAATTTTTAACAAAATATCTCTAGCCGCTTTAGCAAAGTCAAATTTGAACTTTCAAAGCTAAAGACTTGCATTTAAACCACTAAAAATTAAAATAATTAATTAAAAAAAGGCCAAAAATGACTCACACATGTGAGATATAATCTGAATAATCTTTTTATTTATCAAAAATAAACTCTTTTTCCAGCAAGGCGTGGTGGTCAGGGAAATATTTGAGAAAAATAGCCAAGGAAAAAACACCTTTCAGCAATGCAGAATGGCTCCACTGGATCTGCCAAAAAAGACTGTATGGCCTGCTCCAAATCCGTCCTTATCAGCATGAAATGAAATATTTTGATGTCTGATATCACATGGAATTTAAAAATTTGTATTTTATGCAGCATAAGGCGTTCAAAAAAGATAAATCCGTACGGCTATACAGCAGGCAAAAAACAGTTTTTAATTTCCTGTTGTTGGCTTCCAAAACGTTGTACAGCCTGATCCAAATTCATAAAAATTTATATGAATATAAATATATAAGAGTCATATTTCATTAACAGGTCTCATATTTTAAAAAATTCAACCGTAAGATCTGCCACATCAAAAAAATAGACAGGTACTACAGTCTGCCAACAGTCTGCCAACAGGGACCAGTCTGCAAGTTTTTGAATGAAAGAGCTGTACGTCCTGATCAAAATGAGAAAATTCAAATTTAAATGGATTCCTGACTTGATTTCCTACGCCTCCATGAAAAAAAATCTTATTTTGGAAATCTTTACAGTCATTTAATGATCATAAAGTACATAATTTTTCAAAAAAAAACTAGTAAATAAGAACCAGAATTTGAGAGAATTAAAAATATCTATAACACATCAATAAAATAATTTTTTTGAATGTGTTAAAAGATGAAAAATTTCAGGGAAGAGGATCTTCAACTAGAACTCCAAGCTCTGATACCATGAAGGAATGAGCAGGAGATACACATGATCCACAGGATCAATCCAGGAGAGAGAACCCACAACAAATAACCTGCAAATATTTCTAGAGAATAAATAAATTTGTCACACCTAAAAAATAGGTGATAATCCAAAAATTTATCTGTATATTCTCAATAATCTCTCGTTAATTTCTCATATAATGCAAAGTATTTATAATACAAATAGTTTGTTTCATGTTAACAAACTATTTGTAATGATTACAAAATAGAGAAAACAAACTATCTATTTTCTCATACTACGAACAAATATATTGTTGAGAAATTCTCAACAATAAAATAAATTAACCGAGGTAAATAAATTTTACCCTCGGTAATAAATAACTTACCCTATTAACCCTAGGTAAGCTTAAATATGCATTATTCCAACATTAAATGCATCTTAAATCTTGGGTTTTCATAATTTGCATGGTTTATTTAGACTAAAGGAGCTAATGCCTTTCATCCTAGTGTTTCTTATGTTTTATATGTTTGAAGGACTATCAATGATAATTTACCAATAATTTTTAGATTTATCATTACTTTATTTTATTCAAGATCAAGATAGGTGGCATATTTTTACTAAGAACCAAAACTTAATCATCTAATGGTTTTGAGTTTATCTAATCTCTAAACTTGACATGCGACACATTTTCACTAACTTAGAACCACAGAGGCATTAAAAAATTTTAATCTCCCTAACACCCCATAGTTTAACACCTCCAAGCTACGAGAGGGAGAATTGAAGATGTGCATAAGCCATGTGAATGATATATATTTTTCCTTTGATTTTATTTTTAAAGAAGGATTCTATGTGCATGTCAAAATTTTGATTTAATGGCTAACTAGGTTGATGTTTTTTTTTATTTTAGTTAGTTTTTTTATTTTCTTTATGTCTTAATCAAGTTATTCTATGTTTAGGTGTCTCTCGATCCCTCCTAGAGTTCATTTAATCTTTTCATGTAGCATCATTTTTCTCCTTGGGGGCTAAGTAAAGAATGTAAGTCTCTTAATGATGATGCTAACATTCTTTTTTGTACAAATGATCTTAAGTAAGTGGAGTACAAAAATACATCTACATGTCATCATCCTAGTAGCCTAGAGATGATGTCATCATGGAACTTTTTACAAATAATCTTGGGCAAGTGAATCATCCTGCTAGCCCATGGCCAAAGAAATAAATCACACCAATATACAACTTAGCTAGGAGAAAAATAGTGACATAAAGACACATGTCCTCTAAATCCACGTAAACAAGCAAAAAATATATAAAAACTAAGGTGGAATAGTGAGATCCACCCATGTGTCACCATCTTGACCATTCAAAGGTGACATCAGTATAAAGACTTGTACGAAAATTCCCAAGCATGTGGATTATTGAGAGCCATCCATGTGTCACCATCTTGGACACCTAGAGGTGATGTCATCATAAATACTTTTAGGAAAAGTCTTGGGCAAGTGAATAAATGAGATCTATCCATGTTACACCATCATATTATCTTAGGAATATAATAATAAAGTACAGTGAAACATAACATAGATACAAGCAAAATAGTGATAAGCTTATATGAATCCTTCAAAGCTATAAAGACAAATATAAGGGACACAAAATCTAATCCTAAAATAAAATTAAAAAGACATAATATTATGATGACTAAGCATCTAGGAATAGGCAAAAAAGGCCATGGGGTAATAAAATCCATGGAATATATGGGAAAAGAGTGAAATCCATTGAATCCATTAAATCACACAAAGTTGTGAATTAATACATTCAATCCTCAAAGCTAACATAACTAAAGCAATATATTTCAAAGTGCCATATTTGGTCTAGTTATATTTCCTTCAAGTTATCAAATTAAAAACTATGAATTCAAGATCCATTGTAACCAAGTGATTACATAATTTCCATGAGATAAAGACCTTACAAACTAGAGCTTCAATGGATTCTTCTTATTGCATTTTAGTTCCTACCACATACTTGATTGTAGGTCCAAATGAATACATAGACACAACATTTGATTTAACGGCCTTGAACCACAAGTTCAAACATTATTCAGATATTTGGGATGAGGTTGAAGTAGTTAAACCTTACAAAGCAAAAGACCAACTTTCCATTTTCACATAAAGGTACATGGATGATTTGTTAAAAATCAAAGTAGTTAGTCTCCACAATGCAATGGACAAACTAAAGGTAATTCCCTACATTAACCTACCATATGATTTATTCCTAAATAGTAAAGTTACTAGGAAAATATTTCACTTTTGACTTACTATGACACCAATTGCATATATCAGTGGAGTTTATTTTGATAGGTATTATATGATTCCCATACCAAAAATGATAATATATATAGGACATGGTTAATGCATGGTTCCTTGCCAATAATGTCATTAGTAAGTTGTAGTGATGGGCTCACAATCCAAGCAACTTCATATTCCAAGGCCTTACCTTTACCATTCCCATTACAACCTTTAGACCAGGGGTGAGAATTAATATGCCCCTTTTGAACAAGATATATGGTTTCTCAACCATTACTTATGTTAATGAGATATGGGCCCCTTTGCTATACATGATTCTAACTTATAATAAGATTATAGCTCTGGGAAATATTACCAACTTTAATTTGTAAAATGTCTTAATATCCCAAGAGAGGATTAATTATCCTTAGGAAGTGAGGTAGTAGGTTTAAGTAGTGAGTCATGTCAAAAGACTTAAAGTGGTCCCCATCTCACATTGTTTGAATTTGTGTCAAGTCATCATTTTGTGCTAATTATGTATAATAGTCTATAACAAGACTTAAGGTGGTCCTTGTGATCTAAATATACTCATGGAAGGTGATTTAACACACTGCAGTCCATATCCATTCATATACTCATTTGTGCATGGTAAGAACCTACATAAATGGGGGAAGAACTCATGAGATTAGGAGCTAATTTGAGGAAGAATTATGACCCTTATTTAAGGCTTTAAAATACTTTAAGTTTATTTAGAAAATGTTAAGGTATTTTCCTTAATTGATGTTTCATTTGAAACTATGCATATTTTGCCTTCTAATGGTATCTAAACCATGTGCATTATATTTTTATGACCCCTAAGACATCATTGAGTCATTATCAAGAGTTAAAAGTCTCGAAAAGAACCTTATTGTCATCATAATATCTTTCTAAGGTAGTTGTACATGTGAAAGGAATTTTTTTAGGAGTCAAATGACTTTCATTCACCAAGAAGGGGCCCACACATATGAAAAATGACCTTTTAGCTTCCCTCCATACATACTCTCTCTTTTTAAAACATATTTTACTCCTCTTTCCATCCAATGGCCTTTCAGGATCTTAGGCCTAAGAAAATGTAGGAAAATGATGTTTTGTAGTTGTTTTCAGGACTTGTATGGATTTATAAAGATAGGTTATAGTTAGAAGAGGTCAAACATTTTATGGGGATCTCTTTTAAGCACCTTAGAGGATAATCCTTGTCTCAAATCTGTATATAAGGGAAAAAAGTGTAGTGGAATATCCATCGATCTCTTGGTAAGCTCTCTAGAGCCAATTTGAGTTGGATGGTATAGTCCATGTAGTGGGAGTGAGATCCCAAACTCTTAGCCAGAGGTAATGTCCTTAGTGGGATTGTAATTAGTGTCATTGGTTTGTAGATCAAGGCCTTGATCTTCATGAATAATCACTAAGACCCCTAGGTTGTCTTAATCCCTTTATAAACCCCATAAGCTTAGCTAAAGGAAGGTTTATCAAAATTTTGAGCTCATTATGATAGATTTAGCATGGATAAAGGGATATAAAGACCTGTTGAGTGTTTAGACCCCTCTGTGCATGTTATCATGGAACTTTTAGGGTTAAAATAACACATAATTTCCCTTATAGGTAGGTTACAGTCATATGTAAGGTTCATATGTTTTCATGAAGGAGTAGAGCATAAGGATGATCAACGTAATTTTTCATTACTTACTCCAATTTCCTCACATACCTCACCTATTCATCATTTGGTCATAATAGATCCCCTTCAAGCTCCTCAATACTTACCATGTGAAATAAGGAAACAAGCTTCAAACATGACTTAATGTTTCCTTATGACAATCAATATTTAGGTTGAAATTATATAAATTATGTCCCCTTTAGGTGGATAGAGTGATGTAGGCATGTAGAAAATCCCTTTTCCTAGAAGAAATAAGCTTTTTTATGGCCCTCAAGAACAAAACCCAAAACTAATTCCAAATACATTCATAAGCCTCTTAAAATACTTTAAGGTTTATTAGCATTGTTTAAGGTTTTTGTGTACTCCTAGGTTTCAATTTTTCCCTCAAGATGCCTAATTCATAAGCTTCAAATCATTACTTTATTGAGTATTCAGATAGGGATGTTTAGGGTCTTAATAGATGGTCTTGAATGGGGAGTAACAATCCACATGAGGTCTCCCAAAATACATATTCTATGTAATGACTTCATCAAGATATTTTCAACTCATAATAGGTTTTGTATTTGAGACTCAGAACTTCAAAAGGATTGTGTGATACACCTACAAGTTTACGTCCTCATGCACAATCCTATCAGTGAGATTGAGACCAAAAGTCTATATAATTCCATGAAAGGCCAATGAAACTATGAGACATGAATATTAGTCAAGTTTGGACACATTTAATAGGCCAATGAAAAAATTTATAAGGACAAGTTCAGGCTTAGCTTTTAAAGAGTTTTCCCCTAATCACCACCTACAAGACTATAGACAGGTTGTCTCTAACTTTAGGAGTGAAATGCCACATATGCATTGAGGTGGGATCTAAAAAAAGGAGTATGGTATAGAGGTTAGGTTTTTTAAAGATAAAATAATATGAAATAAATGACTAAATAAGTTAACTCATGACTCCCTAACTCTATGTACATAGATGACTCAATGCACACAGGTCTACCTAGTTAGTTGGAGTACCTAGCTGGCCAGAATGGTGAAGGCAAAAATCTATGTGAGAGTGACCCCATGGTAGTGTATGAAATCTAGATAGTCATTAGAACATTTAAAGGTAGATTCAAGTTTGAGAGAGTTGCCTAGGCTTGGTTGAGCATTCATGACACACAAGCCTATGTGTATGGCTATAGAGTGGGTTTTGATGGTAGAGTCTGAGGGAGAACCTAGTTTAAGAAGTGTTTTAAAAATATAATATAAAACTACATGAGACCTATAAATATCTCAATAATGAGGAAAATATAGATACATATCACTCAAGCCTCTGGCATCAACTAGTCCAAACACTCAGACTAGGCCAAGGGTGGTCATGGTATACCTAGAAGGGAAGAATGATAGAGATGGGGTATGAAACATTATGAGAATTGAGTAAAAATTTGGAATTTAATAAAAATATGTGCTAAAAATACCCTAAATTCACCAAAACACCTACAGGTGTCCTAAGGTCTTGAGGCTCAGTTCAGGCCTATAAGGCCTAAAACCCTTCTTAAGACCTCAAAGCCCTAACTTCATTCATGTGGCATATCAACCCAGATAGTTATACCTAAGGCCATAAAAGTATGTATGATGGTGTTACAGGTCTTGAAAGAGGTTTTCCAGGTAGGGGAAGATAGGGGAAGTGGTAATTTGGCCTGATAGCCCTCCTACAGCTCCATCACCCTAGTCTACCATTTTAACTTACTAGTTCAGGTACTTATATATTGCATGACAAGACGCATATGGTCTAGTGATATTATGGTAATTTAAGTACCTATATTCACTTAATATACATGTTGGATATATTTTATTTTATGATGGTATCTCAATGAATAATCTTTAACACTGTCAACATGCCCAGAATGCCTAGTGAAGACCTAAAGGCTCCCAACTTTTACTCAGAGATCACTATACAAGATGAATGGTACTAGGAGATATTAGGGAGTTTTTAGGGGGTCTATATACTCAAAATTCATGTCTTTAATTTTTCATTCCAATTCCTCTACTTTATGAACATCATTAAGATTGTAGGCCACTCTACACCCTCAAAAACCCTAACAGAGAACCTGATGGACAAAAAACTCTTCCTCATGATTCTAATGACAATGAGATACCTTGTAAACATCATGAAGACACTCAAAAGTCATTCATTCCCTATTTAAATCATAAATTTGGCATGTGTGAGGCCAAATATGTGAGAAAATGGCTTTTGAGGTCTAGTTTTAGGTCTATTTTCATAATTCCAAGCATGTTGAGGGTTCTAAGTGAGCATAAATTCCTCTTGGGCCTATACAGGGGTATAATGATTCTTGAAAAACCAATATTAAACTATAATATTAGTTCATACAATCCTAATAATCAAACTTGAACCTAATTGAGGAGATAACCTTCATTTACATTAAGAAAAGAGTGTTGTAGGCCTATTAACATAATGATGAGACTCTCAAAGGAAAAAACACTATTGTACCAACCTCTTCAATTCATTATTAGAATAATAAATCACCTAAAATCCTCTAATTCCTAGGCCTCTCAACCATTAGGATAAAAATACATTGAATGGGTTGAGAGTTACATGGAGGGTGGCATCTAGGAAAGTAATGGATAGGTTCAAGCAAGTAACTACCTCTCATAATAAGCGCATGACCTCCCATAACATGTCAATGAGTGATGGAGTAGTTTCAAGGTGCATGTCATCTTCATTGGGTTAACTATGACCAAAAACAGGCCATCCACCACACCTATATGCACAAAGTCTCGTTAAAGGCTATTTGGCAACCAAATCAATGCATGTGAGGGGTCATGGAGTTGTTACTAATCCTTATTCATGTTTTTAATTGATTTTTTAGTGAGTTAGGGTCATCATGTCCTCTCTTCCACACTTCTACACCACATTCTCCTTCTCTCCCTTTTACATATTCTATAAGTTGGGCTTTAAAAGCCATTGCATGGATCCCTCTGTTGGGTATGAAGAAACTCTACAAAAATTATACCTTGTAACCTTTGAAATAATGTAAGGATTAGTTTATCTTCTCTATGTCATCGTAGTATATTTTATAATTGTTTATTTGCATAAGTGTTTGAGTCTTATCTCCCTTTTTAGGTCCTTATTTCTCACCTAGTTACTAGAAGATTGTTTTATATAGGTCACATGGTGTGTGAAAGTGTTAGTGATTATGTTTAGAGTGGAATATTATTGGTAGTGTCTTGAATTAAACCTCCCATTCATCACCCCTTAAGTTGTAGTCATCTACCATAGCTTCCATGTGAAGCATTGATGTTTAGGATTCTTTTGGAGAGAGTGTCTTAGTCACTAGTCTTTGTCTTGTTCATAAGTGTTGTTGAAGGGTCAAATAGAGAGGACACAACATATTGGTGCATCACATCCTATAATATAGGTTTAATTTCATGCATCCTTATATCCATTTTCATTGACAAGCAAGTAGGATTAAGAATTGAGTTGAGATGATGCATCAAGGGAGCTAGCCCTAAAACTAGAGATTTACCTCACCCAATAAGCTACCCACACCTAGAGGTGATTTTATTGTATCATCTAGATGAGGCAAGTCTAAATCATCTTTAACTCAAGGGTGAAATATAGACTAGGATAATTGAGACCTTTTATCCCATGGTATATCAAGCTATATACTAGAAGAATATGCCTAGGTTGCAAAATAATATTAAAAATACCATTAAGAATATTTATAACTATTAGTTGTATTCATAATGCATAATAATTAGAATTGAAGGCACAAAATCACACCCTTTATACCTACCAAAGATTATGTCAGATAAGGTTTTTGAGTGAGAACTTATTGCTCAATTAACTAATAGTGTGGATACTAATTTAATAAAATAAAAGCAAGTAGCTCTCCATCTAACCCCTATTAGCATTGGAAAAATACATTATATAATTTGGGAACACTTCCATTCTATTGGGTGAATATTTTGTCGTCAACTAAATGATGACAAAATGGGTATATCAACCACAACATAGGGAGATTTACGCCATGAAAAGTGTGGGTTTACCAGATCTAGACGAGGTAAATCTCTCCTCTCATCAAGGGGAGGTTCTCTATGAATATTTATATGCTATATGTATACATATAATTAAGCAAAAAATAACACATGGGGTGGTATAACAACATCCACCTCTCTTTTTTTAGAGGTGATGTTCAAGGAATAAGAGGGAGAAATCCTGGTCATTGGCCAATAAAATTCCTCTTCTTTTAGGAATGGTATCTAGCGTAGAGAATAAAATCACCTGAAGTAAGTAACAAAAGTCACAGAAAACCCATGTAAGCACAAAGTCTTCCATTGTCTCCTCTGTTGATCTGGAACAAGCGTAATTATAGAGTGAAATGAAGCACAAAGTCTTCGCCTGAAACTACAAAAGATAATAGAATCACAAAGATAAAAGTAGCTCAAAGTCTCTCTTCTACCTTTTAGAAATGCCCTCAGATAATATTAACACACCCACTTTGCTTATTAAATTAGATAAACAAGAGATTATTAGGGAAGAGGACATAAGAACTGTTCCCTAAATAACACAGATAATTTCAACACAAAGTCTGAAATAAACTTGCTTCTCATTCATTTAATAAAATATGATTTACAAGTTAAGCACAAAGTCTCAAAAAGTGTTTCAATTTTGGTAGAGTTTTTGCTCTCAATTATCCAAGATATATTTATAAAAGAGGTATCCACTATATATAGGGAGAAACTTTCAAAATTAGAAAATATTAAAATATAAAAATATCTTAGTCAAAGATGACTCATCTTTGACTTTGACATATTTTTCTAGATTTTTTACATGTAATTACACATTACAAAATTACATGTGAAAATGTCCCAATTCAATTACAAAGTGCATTTTGAATAAAGCACAGAAGAACGGCTTCAATCTTTATTTCCAGTCTTCTTCATGGTCTTCGACTTCTTCAGAGAAACTTCAGTGATCTGGAAGAACTTCTATTGAAAGGACGCCGATGAAGAGGGATCCTTTAGAGCAAATGCAGTATGAAACATGATTGTGCAATCAGGGGAAGAAAGTATCAAACTGGGAAAACTACACATTTTCTAGTCATGATCAGGGAAATGCACTTGAAAGGGATGAGACATGAGCGGGTCAAAAAGTAGAAGAAAAGGGGAGTGGGTGCGTAAAATGAAAGGAATGAAGATTTCTTCAGAGTTGGAGAAATGGGAGAAATAGATGTAGGGGCAGCAAAAATTGCCACTCCTGCATATACTAGATGCAGAGGAGGATGCAGGGGCGAGAAAAATTGCCACCCATGCAGGCAAGATGCAAGAGCGGCAAAAATTACCGCTCGTGCAGGCAAGATGCAGGGGCTGTAAAAATTGCCACCCATGCAGGCAAGATGCAGGGGCAGCAAAAATTACCACCTGTGCAGGCAAGATGCAAGGGTGGTAAAAATTGTCGCCCATGCAGGCAAGATGTAGGGGTGGCAAAAATTGCCACTCCTGCATGACCAGATGTAGGGGCGGTAGAATCTACCACTCCTGCTTATTTGGCCTGTGTGGGTGGCAAAATTCACCGCCCTTGTAGGTAAGCAAGAAATAGGGAGTGCAGGTGGTGAAATTTGTTGCCCATGCAGGTTGGCCTGGAAAGTGCAAGGGCAAAAAAATTTTCCACCCATGTAGGTAGAAAAAGGATGGACCTGTATAAGTGGTGAAATCTACTGCCAATACAGGTTAAGGTAAATAGCAAGGCTAGGGTGGCGAATTTGCCACCCTTGGCAGGTAGGAAAATAGTAAAATGTGGGAGAGAAGGGGTGGCAAAAATTGCCACCTCGGCATGGGGAGGATACTCAAAAGGCAGACGGGGAAGGGAGAGACCAAAAGATGCAAACACTTCATGTTTCACTGCACTTTGTCTTTTTTCATCGAGTGCTTTTCGTAGGCTTTTCCCTTTAGTCGGGCTTTTCTAGCTTTGTCTCTTCCTACTGCAATTTGAGCTATCAGGCTATCTTTCCAGCTAGTTGCTTGGTTCTTATTTTAAGTTCTACACTCTATTTGAATTTCCATAGATTTTCCTTTATTATAAAAACTAACGTTCGAGGGGCCGTCAATGGTCGCCAGCTGCTTAAACAAAGCAGATGAACCAAATGTTTAACCTGCTACTGATGCTTTTCGATGGAAATTTCTATTTAAACCAAGGCAATGAACCAATTGTTAGAAGCTTGTTCTTTCGACTGATCTCACCTACAAAAGCTTTTTAACCTATTGAACCTGCTAACTTCAAGCATGTTGAGTCCGTAGAAACATATCTGTAGAGTCCGTAGTTTTCTCTAACCTTGAAAGAGTCCATAGATTTTTGAGAAGCTTGAAAAATGAGGAATTTAAATGCCCAGAACAAATTTTGAAAAGGGAAGAGATGATTTTGATCTGTAGGTTGTCCCAAAAATGAGTGGCATTTTTCAGGGACAACACAATCTATTAGGAAAATCAAAACACATTATGGTTTCTACTTGGACCATTTTATATAATGGGACCTAAAGAAAAATATAAGAGATCACGTCAAGAAATATGAAAATAAAATAAGGCTCAACTATGGGCACCATACTTATGACCATGATAACATATTTATTGATGTTGAAGATGATTCTGAAGTAACAGTATTAACACAAAGGTATAACATGTCAATGATTATGGTGAAAAATATCCAATATGATCCTACCATCACTAGTGAGGATGTTAAGAGGATTGAGAAGTAGGAATGGGTTTCAAAACCTATCCATGGACCTCCTCCTCAGATAGAAGAATAAATGTAGGCACAAACTAGCCCATTTAGGGAATCTTATACTAAAGAGGAAGTTGGGGCCACTCCAAGCTCCCCTACTCATAGAATTACTATTTCTTATCTACAATGCATAATTAATTAAGAGATACCTATAAGTTTTGGCACATCAGCTTGACTATTTTTTATGTTGCCTTTGCCTCCACTCATAATAACATAACAAGTCTTACTTCATTCTTATCTCATGTTTTTATTGCTTCTCTTCCTTTATCTCCACTAGTAGTTATACTTTAACCTACTAGGTTACCATTTTCACCACCTAATATGACCATAACACCAATGGAAATTCCCCAATCTCTTAGGTAATCATCACCACCACCTATCATTACACTAGTGGTGACTACCCTTCCCATTCCATTAGTGTCTATCACCACTATAATTCCTTTATCTTTCACTCCACCTTCTATTGAGATAGCCTCTACTACTACCAAACCAATACTTACATATATAAGAAATCCCAAGACCCCTCTTATTTTGCCCTAAAAGGAGGAAGTGAAAGAGAAATAAGCATAAGTCACTAAGAAGAGGGAATATAAAATAAGGGGTATACAAATTTTAGACCCTGTCATAATTTATGATAGTGAGAAAGAGAATAAAAGATGGAAAATTGAGGATGAATGGGTGTCAGGCCCTGACATCAAAGAATCATAGTCAATCAATAAGATAATAAAATCAAATGAAAAAGATGAATGGTTGAATGAAGGGATTACTCAGTTAGGAGGAAATGAGTCTTTATTAGATATATAAGGATAAGTAGAACAAGATGCAAACTTTAAATTATATAAATCCATGTAAGAGCTATCATCAACCACAACTCTAGATATTTCTCCTCAGGTTTTAAGTCTCATAAGTCCTCATTCTTTATCCACTTCTTCAGTTTTTACAATTTTAACTAGTGTGGTATATTATTTACATTCTTTGCATTACTTACATTCTTTTAGTCAAATAAACCATCCCCAAGATGCATCTACACTTTTAGTTTTGCCTGTTGTATCCTAGTCCACTACTATGGACCCTATAGCCACTACTACTATGAATGATGGGGTTAATTACACTTTTTTTTATGATTATTTAAAAAACCTATTAAGCACCCCAATGACCTATTCATCCTTTGGTGGAACTAATCCCCAGTCTTTATCCCCAAGTAAAGGGGTATATTTTGATAAATTGGTGTCTACCTCTATTTTTGTTGCACAAATCACCCCTCCTAGGACATATACACAAATATACATGTTTATTGGTCATGTTGCACAACTAGATACACCTATATTTGTAGTTCAAAGAGTAACATGGAAAACCAAATACATCATAAATACAACCATCCAAAATTAGGTTACTAGTTGGAGGAAATCAATTACTCCTTTTCCTACATTAAGGACATCTTCCCTCATGGATATGCTACTTCCTAGGAAGTCCCCTTAAGATACTATTATGGGGAAAGTAGAACATATAGAAAAAAAATTGCATTGAACATTCCTTCATGTATTAGGCAACTACAAAAAGAGGAAGAAATAGGTAGGCAAGACCTTGAATAACTAAGCAACCCATAATCAAGTTTCTCTTTAATAGAAAAACTAATAATATGAGAAAAATCAAAAGGAAAATTGTGGTTGTAGAGGGGGAAAAGATAGATATGGAGTAGAGAGAAGATAAATTCTATCTAACTAAGATAAGGAAGGTGAATCCTTCAAACCTAGATAGGTGTGAAGAAGACCCTTATAGTTGTGTAGGTGCTATAGGAAGGTTTATAAAGGAAATGTGTAGAAGTTTTGATCAAGACATTCAAAGGAAATAAAAAATATTAAAATCCAATCTATTAAATAATTTGTGGACAACTTGTAGAGAGATGCTAGGAATTTTTATGATAGAATTCAGTTAATAAGGTTTGAAAAGGCCACATCACAACCCAAATAGTGGGACATATTATATTTATTTAATAAAATAAAGGACATTGATGAGCCAATATATGTTTATTGAGACAAGCTAAAATTATTAAGCCAAGCTACTTGGAATAAATCATACACCCAATTAAAATTAATAATAACACCTAAGGTTCAATGGGTGCATAGATTCATTGCAACTAAGAGAGAAAACTTTCTAGAGTGGCATTAAAAAATGAGAACATCAGACAAAAAGGCTAAACTAAACAAGACCAACTATTCTGAATCAGAGTAATAGACCAACTTTTTTGGTTTTAGTGTGATCTAATTTTTTACTCTTCCCTTTGGTGTGGTTCTTAACAACCTATTATTTCTCTTCGTCTATATTCTTATTATTCATACCAATAAGCTTGGCTTATTCCCTCACTTGCTTAGTCACCTTATAGTTTTCCTCCACTCTGTCTATGTGAATGGTCCTATATCCATGGGGAGTAAACACATCCATGTCAACATTATCCTTTCCAAGGCTTAGATCAAAGGTTACTTCAACTATAATACCTTTTAATTTTTTAAATTCATCTAAAATTTCTAAACATAGTAGTTTTTAGATGGCCACCTTGGTGTGTATCTTTTCAAGGGACTACTCAATGTCTTCCTTAATATTAGGATTCAAGAAAACCTGACCCCTACTAGAAATTAGGGTCATAAATTTAGGAACCCCCGTGTCATTACCTCCCTATTTCAACTCCTCCTATGAAACATCTTCTCCAATACCTTCATTCAGGTCTCCACCATTCTTAGCTATATCAAACTCAGATTCCATGAAAAAATTCTCCTCTACCCGAGTCTTCTTGTTTTTTGGTAACATTAAATACTTTCATGACAAATTTTTACCAGATGGGTTCCCCCTTTTTTACAAGTTATATAATCAATCCTTGGTGTATAATATCTACTGATATATGGTTCTTAAAATTCAATATCGAGGCTTTCAAATATTTTAGAAGGAAGAAAGGGAAACTAATAGTGTGACCCCTAAAGTGGTTAAACAAAAGAAATTGGTGTGAAAATAATACCATATGTTTCCCTTCCAAAGTGATGTAGTGAATGATATGCAATCATACATCATACCACTTTCTTGGTAAGTCTACCCTCATACTTTAGCTTCTTCTTCTCCTTGCTATAAAAGATGTTGAAAATATCTTCTTTCCTTTTTTGTCCTTAAAGGATTTAACCCCTAATAATTCCATCCTTGTAATCTCCCCAATAATATCTTTGGTGATCAAAAATGCATGCCAGACATACTCATCCTCCTTAATGTCCACATAAGATATGGGTTTAAAATGGTCATGGTCTCCTCCCATTTTTGTCTATAAGCTTCTGCTGCAATCAGTTTGGCCCAAGCCCTTGAAAATGAGAATAAAGGGGATGTTGAGAATGAATCCATATAAAGTAATGTGAAATGAAAAATTAATCCATGCATGTAAATCCTTAAGGAGTGACTAGATAATAATGTCCTTGTATGTGTGAATGTCACTTCTCTTATGCTGAGTGTGATGATTCATAAATATGCACATCATTTCATTCTATGGGACATCCATTATCAAGCTCAATAAAAGGAGTGACATTATTAGGGAACTCATCACCTTGACAAAATGTAAGGGAATTACTAAATAACCCTATATTAGCCATTTTAACAACACTTCTATTTCCCTCTCTATACACATGAGTGATAGACACCCCTTTAAAGTGGGACATCAGGTTTTTAACATCACTGATAATCCCAGTTATGTTCTAAGGAGATTGATTCAAACATTTTAAATAGTTGATGATACTCATGAAATCCCCCTCAATCTCAATATACTCCTTGACAAGTTTAACTACAAGCTCAATGCCATAAAAAGTAGTTTTGGGTTTTGAAACATGGTTCATTTGGATCTTGAGTGGTCTTGTGTAAGCTACCCTAAGATTCCTATAGAAAACTCTGATGACTCCTCCCACTCTTGCCAGACCCAGATTTCCTTTTGTAACCCCATCAAAGTTCTATTTGAACTAGTGGGGAGGAGGATGAATCCACTTGACCTTAAATCTATCAACATGTTGCTTGGGGGATTTGATAGGAATTTCAAGATTAAGATTTTGAGGATCTAGGAAAAATAAGGGGAGCAAGGCCCATCAAAAGATGAAGAATAGGAAAGCCAATTTTATTTAACAAAATCCATAATTTTATTAATGGTGGAGGATAGTTAGGCTTAACATTATCAAATATGATAGAATTTATTGAGATATAAATTCCCCAAACAATATGGTGTAAGGCCAAGTTCCATCATAGCTTCAGTTGTGGAAAATCCTAAGGGGGATTACATTGAAAGATTAGGTCCTTAATAGTTCCAGGAGTTACCCAAGATTAATTGCAAAGGTTGAAAAATAGAGGAGGGAAAATAACATGAAAATAAAATATGCTCTTTGGATTTAGCCTCCTGTTTGTAAAGCACACATCTATTGGGGATTGGGATTCCTCTCCTTATAAGATTTTCCATCGTAAGTATCTTATTCTGAGCAACCAGCCAAAACATATAGTAATCTTTGGGATGAGGTTTTTATCTAGAGGAGATCCTAGCTTTCTTCAAATTCTACCTATTCCCACAAGGAGAGATAGCCAGATTTAACTAAATACAAACTGTTAGGATCCTCTCTCCATATGAGATCATCTTATTTTGAGAATATACTAATATGAATTTTCTAGAGTGTGAGCTTTAATTCTTGCAAGAAAATATCTTGATGCTAACTCAAATCTTCTTTATGGAGAAATTTCCACCTTTTTTTCCTTCAAATTCCTCCTAGTAATAAAAAACCTTATGATCGATAGTCTCTTTGAAGCCAGTTGACAACTACACTACTTGATGAGAAGAGACCAAAGGGGCTTGGATCAAGGGGTCCTACCAAAAGTTCACTTTGTTATCTCTACCAATATTCCATTTCATTACTTTTTTAAGAATGTCCTTACCATCTCTCAGTGCTTTCCAGAATGCTAAACCATTTTTAGGACCATATTCTAATAGGAAATAGAAACCCTCCCCAAAATTTAAGTATTTAGCCTTGATGATCCTAATACAATGGTTGTCTTCCTTTATCACCCTCTAACCTTGATTTTCTAGGAGGGTTTGATTCATGGATCTCACCCTTCTAAGCCCTAAACCTCCTTTAGAGACAGGAAGCCAAACTTTGTTCTAGGAGATAAGGGGGAATTTGAATCTGTCCTCCATACCCCTCCATAAAAAATTATTATGGATTTGTTCGATATGATCTACCACTTTTCTTAGCATGAAAAATAAGGACATGAAATAAGCTGGTATGCTCTACAATGAGATATTAAGAAGTTGTACTTTTCTAGCCTAAGACAACAAATTCCCTTTCCACCCAAATAATTTCCTATGAATTATATCAATAAGGGGATTCTATAAATCTATTTTCATAGGGCCATAGAAAAGGGGAATGCCAAGGTAAGAGGAGGGGAGATTTTTAATGACACATCCAAGAATCCTAGAGATCCTATTTTGTATAAAAAGTAGAATGTTAATAAAAAATAAGGAACTTTTGAGGAAATTAACACTCTAGCTAGAAATAATCTTATATATGTCAAGGATTTTCCTAAAACACTTGGCTTCAAAAAAATAAATATTTTCCCATCATTAATGTGTCATCCAAAAATTATTGGTGGGTGATAGGTCTGGTGTTTGGAGCTACTATGATACCCTTGATAACTCTAGATGTTTTAATCATATAAATAAACCTACTCAAAGTTTCTACCATAATGATAAACAAATATGGAGAAATGGGATCTCCTTATCTAAGACCTCTACCTACTAGGAAGAAACCTCTGGTAAATTCATTGATAATCATAGAGAACATGGGGGCAGATATGTAAGAAGTAATCAAATTTCTAATAGTCTGATTAAAACCAAACTTGAGGAGGATTTTGTCAAGAAACTACTAGGAGACTCAATCATAAGCTTTATTCATATCAAACTTCAGGAACATTCCTTATCTAGATGAATTTATATCAAGTGAATTATTTCATGGGATATGATGATACCATTTGAGATTTGTCTACTAAACTTGAAGGCCCCTTATTGTTCTAAAATCAATTTATTAAGAAACATTTTAATTATAAGAGACAATCCTTTTGTGTAGATTTTGTAAAAAGTGGAACAAAGGTTGTTGGGCCTAAATTTCATCAATTGATTAACCCCTCCTTCTTAGGGATGAGAACTAGAAAGGTTTTATTGAAGTCTTGAAGCATAGAGAATTCTAGCTTTGAAGAATTTAGAAATAACCAAACAAACTTCATTTTGGATGATGTCCTAGAAAACCTAAAAAAAGAATGGGGGAAACCCATCAAGGTTGGGGGATTTATCCCCTTACAAGGAAAAAACAATGGATCTTATTTCTTCATCTTTTTCCTCTTTATACTAGTTACCATCTTCTCCCAGAATATTTTTGTATAAGTTTACTATTTGAGACTCAATGTATTTTTCCTCTTTATACCAGTTACCATCTTCTCCCATGATTTTTGAAATGAAAGTATGTTGGTGGTTCCTAAACACTAAGGTATGGAAGTACTTAGTGTTTCTATATCCTTCTTTTAGCCAAATTTTCCTCAATTTTTGGTGATAGTAAGTTTATTCCTTAGCTTCCTAGTTATGGTAAAGACTTAGAAACTCCTTTTATTTTGAGTGTAGGGAAGGGGGGAACCCAGTAGTATTGACTTCCAACTTAATTCTACTAATTTCCTTCTCAATATAGAATTTTTGAAGGAAGATGTTCCTAAAAACTTCCTTGTTCTAAATATTTAATTTATTCTTAACATGTCTAAGATTCATGGCTAAGATATACATAGTAGATCCATGGGCCAAGAACTTGCATCATTACTTAAGAGAATCTTCCAAGGTCTAATTGGAAAACCACATTTTTTCAAATCTAGAAGGCATAATTTTTGCTTTGGTCATCTTTTTGATGTGGAACACCAATGGATTGTGATCAGAACTAATCCTTGGAAGAGAGGAAAGAGAATTGGATGAATGTAAGTATTTAACTAGTTAGAATATTAAGGATTATGAGCAAATGATATAGAGTTTTGGAAACTAGGTAAAGGGTGTGAATATTACCAAAGAGGTATGGTAAATATTTCATGAAGATCTAACTATGTTTATACATGTAATGATCAAGGTCATATAACTTAATTCTATTAAGAAAAGGGCTAGTTGAGTGAGAAGGCCTAATAGGTTGTTTGAGAGAGATAAAAGAGTGAAAAGAGAAAAAGAATGAGGTCATCTTTAGTTTATTGAGAAACAGGTGTCCAAGGATGATTAGATATTTAAGATAGCTAAGTTGGTGTTGAGTTACCTAATGGGGTTGGTACCTCCTTGCAAGTTGGTACTTGCTAAAGGACTAGCTTAATTGGTACTTGACTAGTAAGAGGTTGGTGTTCCTTGTGGGGTTGGTGCCTCACTAAAATATTGATTCATTGCGTATAATATTATAGTACAAGTGGTGTATTAGTGGGTTTTATCCACCAATAGTGCTTCTCACATATATTTTATGTTCTTATGTTATTTAATTTCATAGATGCTTGTGTATGCATTGGTTAATGTATGCATGTGAATGAATGATTCATGGTTGTTAAGTGAAATAGAAGGATTGTTTTAAGGCAATTGATACACCCCCCCTCTCAGTAGATGTACTTCCAATAATGACCCTTCATCCTAATAACTTTTTTATAATAATTTTTTAAAATAAAAGCTACAAATGCATATAATTTGTAATATGTTCCTCAAGACCATTGTAATAATACCGCATTCATGGGAACTAGTAGTTAGTTAGTGAGGGATTAATATAAATAGGATTCTATACTAGAGAGAAACTATCCAAAAAATTTATTGAATTGATATTTCTTAATGGAGGTTTCCCCCTTGAAGATATAGTGATATTTTTAATTGAATTCTATACTCTTTTAATACAAATAATCATTTTCCATTTTAATTTTGCATATTTTCAATATAGTTCTAAGATTTTTCAATAAAAATATTAATAGTGTTAATAACTATTCTCACTCTAAGGAAGTCTATGTTTTCACTATCCCAAGAGTTAAGGTAACCCATCCTATGGTAAATAGAGGTCATCTAAATATAAATCTTCATCCCATATACCTCCCAAAAATCCTCTTGGTTTTATTTATATGAATATTTAATCATAAGTACCTAAGGTTTATGCTTTTAAAACCTTTCAAGATCAAATAGTCACTATGAAAATGTTTATAGAGAAGTTGAAAAATCAAAATTAATATTTTAGTTTAAGGATCACATCACTTGAAAATAAGATCACATATATAAATAATCCATAGTATGCAAGTGTTAATAATATAATTTCATATTTATCCAAATATTTTGATTAGAAACATACCTCATCAAAATATTGGAAGCCAAAAAAGGATATATCTACAAATGGTGATTCAAAAAGTGTACACAATGCTAATGAGTCTTTAAGTCAGATTCTAAGGAAAATTATTTAAAACAAGTTGAACAAAATACCTCCTATGTATCCTCTAAGGAAATCAAAATAAAATTGTTCTTATCATAGAATACATAGACATCATATGGATACTTGTTGAAATTTTAAGATCAAAATACAAATTATCATTCATAGCGGTGATCCCATACTAGATACATCTATCAATCTACGACCTAATTAAGTAATAACTTCTATAAGAAAGCAAGCCTCTTACACTATGATTACTGTATACACCCTAAATTGGTCAAGTAACCATAAATATCTTGTCTTTTCATAGTCCTTTCACATGAAACTCCAACTAAAGATTATGAGCTTTGTTCACATTTATCCATGTCTTTCATTTTACTCAACTTGGTCTTATTTCATGCTCGAGTCACCTTTTTGCCTATTCTCAATCATCTTGAGCCTTTCAAATAGTTATTTCACCTCAACTAGGTTATATTTACCATGTTTATTCCATCCCCCAAGTCTTGAGCCTATAGGACATGAGCCCTGGGATTGGACTACAGTGTTAGACCCTAGGGTTTCTATTTCTAGAACTCCTATTCAATGTCATTTTGAGTTCTAATGGTTAGTTTTCCTCACTTAATGAGTCCCAACCCATTTATTATCTACATTTAATACTTTGGCATATTACATAATAAAAATCAGTCAATAGTATGGCTTAGTATTCTACATCACACATATACTTGTATGCTTGTGTAGACACCAATATCGTGTCAACCCCCTTAGTCCCCTTCTAAACATTAACACTCCTAACCCACACTTACACACCTTATTAATTTAAAAACTACTATTTTAAATTAATTACCTCACCTAGACACCTCACCCTAAGACCATTTCTTAGCCTATGAGTTAGCCTAAGACTACGTCCTCCAATCCTAACTACCCATGACCTATTCTCACCCCATCTTAACTCCCTAACCAACTCCCGTGCCTCATAAGCCCTTGTTTTGACCATTTTCCAATAGAAAAAGCACTTGGTGGGTGGAGAAATAGGGAAAGGGCTAAAAATAGCCCTTTTACCTATTCTCTCTCCACTGACGTCGATCAAACCCACAGCCGACGTCGGCAATTCTACGCTGACACCAGCGGGATCACCGATGTCGATTACATAAGCCAAGCTCTAACATTGAGCTATCCTACCTTTTCACACATTAGGATGCACACTCTAAGATTTCAAGCACCAAAACTTGACTATTATTCTCCTGGCTACCGCAGCTCTGCACAAATCATTCCAGAGACTAGATTGAAAGATTGTAAGAGGACCTCAAGCTACTGAATTGAAATAATCTATGTTCGCTTCATTGGCTCACAACACTAGTCACATCAACCACAATAGGAATTACTATTCTAACATCTCTGGTTCTTCACCTTATAAAGCTAAGTACTCTAGTTTTCATTTTAGTGTTTTAGAATATATTGTCAATTAGTTTTCATTGATATTTCTAAATACTATCGAGAGGCCTGACTTCTTCTATGGATGGGCTGAAAGGCCTTCCCCTTGTTCTCACCCCCTTTTCACACCAATCCTCTACCTATACCCTTCCTCAAACCTCATTCACCTTCCCACAACCCTGCACGAACCTCTGAACTTCTAGAAACTCCTCAGTCTATCCCAAAAATACTCTGAAAGTTGTTCAAGGCCAATAACCCCAACCGAAATCGACAACCCAACTGATGTTGACACCATTTACCTGACTAACCTTAGCAGACCCACCGATGTCAGCGACTGTGTTCTGAACCAACAAACTAGAAAGCCATCCAAACAGTGCATCTAGACCAAACAGAACCTTCAATTAGCCTTCTGTAGCATTCTAAGTTACACAGACTGTAGGGAATAGGTACACACCATATACTTTTCTATTTATTTAGTCATTTATCATTTGTTCCTTTACAATACTTTTATCTTTAAATAGTGGACTGTCATCCCTTAAGGAACTTCACGCTTCTAGGACTGAGCGCATAGCTTGGTAGTCCACCATAGCCTCTTCTAACATATTTCTTGTTTAAGTTTCATTCTTATTGCAGGTGTTTCCTCCATAGCCAAAGAGGAGCTCCCAAAAGGCTTGGATACGGTGTGCACTAAATCTGGGTAACATCAAACCCATAACCTCTTAACCTTAGTTTCTTTCTCATTTGAATGCAATTAGTGAAAATATAGAGAAACATTATGGCACGCCCAGTGAGAACCTTGGAGTTTTCCTTGGGTTCATTCTTCTTCTTTTAAAAATCAAATTTTCATGTAGATGCATTAGAAAAATATTCACTTCTTGCATCCCCTCTTCTTTGCCTTTATTTCTTGAGAAATAATTCTTTCTCTGTCTTTTTTTTTACCTCTTCTATCTTTTTGTTTCAAAAGGAAATCATTAGCAGAGGTTAAAAAGAACATCTCTTTTTTTTCTTGTTACTTTTTGCATGCATCATAGAGTAGTGAAAAACTCATACTATTTACCTCTTCTCCATTTGTTTGCATTTGAATAACATATTTCGATTTGGATTAAAAACTTTTGCATTTCATTCTTGCTTGGATGCACACTTAGCCCACTTAGTAATTAAAGCATTATGAATGAATTGTAGTGCACAAATGTGACATAACCAACCACAATCACTTCAAATCAAACACATAAACTTACTTCAGACAAGGCCCGTCTAGGATTTCATCACCTAGTGGATACCTTACCCCACCCTGTGATCCTACTTGGATTTCACCACCAAGAGGAGGACCCACTCTATTCTCTGGCAAAGTATAAAATATAGGGAAGGTAAATTCTAGCTAAGCAGCCCAGCTCGGCTCTAGGTTCATGAAGTGAAGGGAGTAAGCCCCAGTACCAGGCCATGTACTGACCCTAACACAGATATCTTTGAGCTTAAGGCATAAGCCACCACGACTTTAAAACTCATTCTTAGGAATCTGACATTTTAGAGGTTGTTTGCCCAATCATCTATTCTACTAGTTGTATCTGAGTGTTTGAGCTAGTAAGGTCATACCATTCTAAAGTCCAAAACAACTCAGAATATCTTCTTCTTCCAAAAACTATCAATCTTCTATGTTTCTAGAATTACACAAAAATTGACATCAGTTTCTCCACCGACATTGGCAACCAAACCTTCACTGACATCAGTTAATTGACCGATGTTGGCAACATTTTCTAACTGATATCGGTTAAACAATCGACATCGATCACTGTCAATAAATAAATAAATAAAATTTTTCCAAACAGCAAGCTTAAAACCCAAATTTCTTGTTATTTAACAAAATTCTATTTTTTTGAAATTAAAACACATAGTTTTTGAAACCTGAACCCCTTTCACCTTAGATGGTCCTGACACATAGTCAAGCCAAATTCCTTGTTGACCATGCGAGTCAATAGCCACTCCCACCTTCGCCCTTCGTGCCAAGTCATCTAATGGAGTATACTTCAGACACTAAGCATACTCCTATCCAACCTACCCCTAATCAACCTCCTATTATTCCTAAAGGGGATCAAGATTTTGAGAAATTCCTTGACCATAATGTCAAGGCTCTCCAATATTACCTCACTAGAAGCCAAATGTGAGATCTTTTAGGTAACCCTATTTATGGGATGCCAACTTCTTTGGTTGAAGTGGCAATGATATCAATAGTATCTACTACCCAACCTATGGTCACTCAAGCCACTACCTCAATCAGTAACCCAACCATGGCCAATGTTCAAGATTTGGCCTCCCCTTCTATCCTTTCTTTCCCTACCTCCATCAGGGTTTCCGTACCCCCTCAAACACAAATAATTCAACCAAGTTCGACACCTTTCTAGAACTTGATTGTCTCTATCCCATCCACTCTTGCACCTATAAACATGAGAGTGACCACTTATCCTTTAACTAGTGTCAATGCCATTCAACCACCCTTGGCAGCATCTAGTCAAGTTGTGCCCTCCAACTTTTTGGCACAAGCCCCCTTGGCCTTGACATCGGCCCCTATGACAAATTATCAGGATGTTGCACTTACACAAATGCAACCAAGTATGTCATATGCCCCTTCTAATGCCTTCCAAGTACCTTATAACTTAGGGGGTACCCTTCATGCCAATCCATCTGCCAATCTAATTAAGATGTTGATGGATAAGATGTCCAACATTGAGACATCTATTTTAGGTTCAAAGAGTGTTCTTTCGTATGAACAAATATGCAATGAACCTATCCACCCTTTAGTTCCTATTTGACCATACCCTAGCTAGTGGGAACTCACAAAATTTACTCACTTTTAGAGTAAAGAGGACCCACAACAACATATGTGAGCATTTAGACACGCTTGCTACCTCATAGCACACGATGATGCGTTATTACTTCACACATTCCCTATGTCACTTTCTGGCACCACCCTTGATTGGTATAGCTCCATTACCAGTCATTCTCTCTTCACCTTTGTTCAAATCACTTAGCTATTCCTCAATAATTTCTCAATCAATATTACCAAGAAGGTCTCCATCAGAGACCTTTATTCCATTAGACAATTTGAGGATGAGTCAATAGAAAACTTCATCACCTGTTGGAGAGGTTTGATCAACCAACTCTCTTTCTCACTACCTAAACTTGATCTCATTGAGCTCTTTTCAAGAGCATATGCCAAGCACATCTCATCCACTCTATGGGTTCAAAATTTTTGCACATTCGATGAAGCTTTCACTATGGCTTGAAATCTTGAACTCCATGCAATCGAAGAAGACAGGGTCAAATTACGTAACAAAAATACCAACGCAAAACCCAATGAACCTTCTTCTTCCAAACCTTCTTCTTCCCACCCCAAGTCCAAGGGATCAGCAAATGTTGTGGTCCTTAGGTCACCATCTTCTACCATAACCAACCAATCTGAGCCCTCCACTTCACAAAACATCACTAGACAATTCCAACAATGGTATGAACAGCGATGATACACTCCAATAAGAGAATCATATGCTTCTGTATTGGATAAATTAGTGAAGTAGGGAGTCCTCAACCTCCCTCAAATCTGACCACCTATCTAATTTGACCCCTCACAAGCCATCCCTACATGGTATAGGGAAAATGACTTTTGTAACTATCATCGTGTCAAGGGTCATGACACAGATAATTGCAAGACCCTAAAAAACATTGTTCAAGACATGTTAGACAAAGGGGACCTTGTTATGCATAACCCTAATGTGCCAGCCAACCAAAACATGGATGTCTTTAGGCAACCATTTCCTAACCATCCCCCAAGTTAGAACAATGTTCAGACCATGGTTGATGACCCTCAAGAATGCAACATACACACGGTCAACATAATCTTTCCTTTCATTCCTATCCAACCTCTCCCATAATCTGAAGAGGTTGTTCAACCCATTTCTCCACCATGGGTAGAAGGGCCTATTTTACCCATACCGCCCCCACGTAATGAAGAGCTCCCTTTGTCTCACCCTCTTCCTCATGTGGATTAACCCATTTCACCTGCATCACCCCCACGACATCAAGCACCTCCTCTACCCATTCTTCTACCTCATGAGGATCCTGTATTACCTGTTCCTCTTACCCCCACCTTCCCTCTTCTTCTACCATTAGAAGAATTTACCATTCATACCCCACACCCTCATGTAGAAGGGGCCATCATCCCTCTACTTTACCCTTTAGAGGAGCCTTCCTCTCCTATTTTTCTTCCACCGATGGAGGATAGTCCTCCATCCACCCCCCTTTCACACATAGGAGAGTCTACTTTGACCTCTCCCATATTGGAGGATGCTTTGATGGTACCAACGCCGGTGGCCTCACCCTTATCCTTCTTATTACCTATGGAGGATCATACTTTCCATGCTCTTAGACCACATGTGGAAGGCATGATCATCCCTGCACTCTATCCACTTGAAGAGCCAAATTCTCCAATACCTTCTCCACCAAGAGAAGAACTCGCCACCTCACCCACTTCAGCTGAAGAAGATCTAGTGATGGTTCTCTCTTACCTTTGGCCTGCGATTGCTGCATCCAACACATTTCCACTCTTTTAATCACCCAACTCCTCTAAAGGACTGACTATAAGGCCTCACGTGACATCATCTAAACCCTTCTCTCGATTGGCAAAAAACTTGGGATTCCTCCATTCTAGGAACCTAGAGTATGAGGCATTATGGGAGTGACTTAGGGCTCCTTATCCTACACATCCCACTTTTCCTTATACTTCCAACCCTTCCACAATGATTTACCCCAAAGTCTCTGATGAGGATCAGGTTTCCACTTCTAAATCATCAAAAGCTCAGCCTTCCACGTCTGAATCCAAACCCTCATAGGTGCCCACCATGCTGAAACAGATTAGATCTCTTGGTGTTCACCCTGTATCAAACCTAATTCACCCATAAGTGAAGTTAGATTTGAACCTCACCCTACATAGTAGTGTTCCTTGCACCATACTAAAGGAGGATGCTAAACCTTGTCGGTCTACTCCTCCCCCACCTTCACCATTGCCCTCTATCTTGGGTCCACATCCTTCCACTTTAATAGGGGTGCTCCCTATTCCAACACCTCACAAAGACAAACTGCCTCCATTACTCCCTCTACTTGTCAAAAACATATTTCCTCTAATAAATTTGACACCTCTCATCAAGAAAGTGCCATCTACGCATGTGGCCACACCACCAACCAAAAAGGTGGTACGAAAAACTCCCCCTATAACTCCTAAATAGAAGTTGTCAACCCCTACTGCAACAACAAGCATAGACCCATTAGTGGGTTCCTATGATTCACTATTACGTTGATTGTTTTAGTCTTCTAGCATTGTTCTCCCACCCATTAAGCCATACCAACCTCTCAAATAAAAACCATCTTGGTTTGACGACACTCAAATATGCTTATATCATCACACACTTGGGCATGATACTAAGAGTTGTTACGCTCTTAAGGTTGTCATTCACCAACACCTAAAAAAGGACACCCTTCTCATTGAGGATTTTCTTGACCACCTTTTTGACAAACTACCAACACCATCCCAGGCCTCCCAAACCTCCTCACTTGAATCGGGATCCCAACGTGAGATTATGGTCCCTCTACCACCTTCTCCCCCTTTATTCAAAATCAACACTATTAATGTGGCCACCAGGTCCTAAACCCTAAAGGATAAAGGAAAAGATCAAGTTTTTACTCCTTGGACATATCCATTCACCAAGCCCTCTCCACCACCAAAGCCTAAGATTTCTATCTTGCGCACATCTCAACCAACATCTTTGGGGGAAATTCGCGACTCCATGGTGAAACAACTTCACCAAACCCCTGTGAAGATGTCTTTATATGACCTAATACAAAGCTCTCTGTAACATTATCAAGCCTTGATCAAAGCTTTATAGGTAGTGGAGGTCTAACTTGAAGACCCCCAACCACTGGCTGCTTTAGTCAAATCGTTACCCATCATTACCTCTGTCACCTTTAGTGATTTTGAGATTCCTACCTACAACCTGGAAGATCGGGATCCTGCCCTCTTTATCATGGATTATGTTGATAAAACTCACATTAAGTGGGTTATGATTGATGGAGGTGATAGCATCAACATCATTTCTACCCATCTATATGATCAACTAGCCCTTTCGAAGAACTGCATGTCAAAAATTGACACAATTCTTCATTCTTTCAACGATGCCACCGCCACTACCATTGGCACTGTGGTCTTGCATGTTCATGTTGGCCCATGTACAATTCTAGAACTCTTCTATATCATTGAGGAGGATTTCCAATATAACATGCTATTGGGATGACCTTAGATATGTTATGTGACCTGTGTCCCTTCCATGTTGCATTATTGTGTCAAGTTTGAACATGAGGGGCAAGTTCATGTCATTCCTACTGACCCTTCCCCCTTTAAAACATGAAACATGACCTACCAACCTACTTATGTTCTCATCCCTTTGAAAACATCCACCCAAACACCACCTCCACCTGCAAAAGCCTCAACAAGCTCACAGACACTGGTCACACCTACGCCTACTCCTCAAGTGACCACGAAAGATCTTATGGAAGATACCTTCTAGTGCCTTTCACTTGGGGAGTATCGTTTTCTTACCCTTGACATGTTCCAAACTCTATAAGAATATGGAAAACTTCATCACCACCCTAACTACAACCATTGCATCAGAATGGTCATCCCATATGGTCCTTCTGATCTCCAAACTAAACTCACCTATGGAGGGCTAGATCGGGCTCCTACTATTGGAAATCCTCTCTCATCACCCTGACTATTCACTTGTGATTTCTCCTTCCTCAAAAACCCTAGCTTTTCTCACACCTATCTTCATAGGTGTGCATGGAAGGGTTTTGGCTTTGGGAATTATGAATAAGGTTCCCATAAGCCCATTGAGCCTCCAAACGATGAGGCAATCAAAAATGCCAAGAAATGACATGGCATGGGTTTTGAAGAACCTAAAAAACCCTCTAAGATCCCTCACCATGAATCTATCATAGAGCATTCTCCTCCAGCTTCACCTATTCCCCCACCCTCACCTACAGAGTCAGAGTCTCCATCCCTCCTAGTTTTTTTTTCATAAATGCCATTCACTTGGAACCCCTGACCTATCAACTAGGTGAGGCATCAAGGTATCTTCCTCTTGTTTATCCAAACATGATAGATGATGAATCTTCTAGCATCAACACTATCCAATGCCTAGATGATGATGCCATACTCACCTACATGGGTGTAGATGACTCCATACAATGATCACTTCCTTTAGAAACATAGGCTATGTTAATGTTGACGCTGGAAAGTGTGCCCTTCGGCAGGAAAGCAGATTCCTGCCCTCTCCCCACAACATGGAAACCCCTCTCTCGCCTGTGGGATGGCGAAGCAGGAGAGGGGAGTCTCTAGGTATGGGCTAGTTCCCTCTGATGTATCTTGTTTGTTTCAGGTAACGCAAAATATAGGTATATAGGTATACTGGGGGGGAAAAGGGAGAGAGAAAAGCATGAACAAATAGCCTACTCTAAAAGAGGTGATACACCAAAAACAGATGACCTTCCCACATCCACTCTCAGGATCAGACAAAAACATACATACACTCAGATCTGGAAAAAAAGACCAGGTCTCTGGGATGACAGGGAGGTTCTTATGGAAAGCACAAGAAATAAGGACTCACCAAGGTGCTGAAAAACACACACTGTAAGTGACCTCACCTGTTCTATACCTCCTAAACAGAACTCTACTCCTGGCAGCAGCAGACAGTGGCGCTTCGTAGATCACAGGTTTGCTGGTGTTGAACCTGTGAGAGCATCAAGAGACAATGACTGGACACAGATTAACATTCAATGCATACACTAAAAGATCCATCCAAATAGAGGTAAAAATTGTCTTTTATTGATTCAGGTGGAAAATTTGGAGAGCAGTGCTCTTTACAAAAGTGGGGAAGATCCTTTTTTAAATGGCTAAGTCTGTGTATTTATACTAGAAGAGCCAAGAGAAGTTTCATCAAAAAGCGTGAAACACACTATTGATGACATCACAAGTCTGCCAAGACCATGCTTGTTGCCTCGTTTTGTATGCTGGTCTTCTCCTCCGGTAGTTGGGCAGGTTTTTTCTTGTGCACTGCAGGCAAATTTTGCCGCCCTTGTAGTGGGCAGCGAATTTGCCGCCCTTTGCATGGACTTCATGTAGGATTTATGCCGACGTCGGCCGATAATCTGCCGATGGTGGTAGTCTTGCCGACATCAGTTTCTTTAAGCTGCCGATGTCGGCATCATTGTACTGTGGGCGGCCCTTTCAATTTCCCCGCCATGAGATGGGGTTTTCCATTTCACCGCCTGAGGGCAGGGTTTTCTGATTCACTACCATAGGGTAGGCTTTTCCAACTTTTGTGCCTGTCATTTGTGCTGCCGACGTCGGCAGTTCTACCAACGTCGGTCTCTGTAAGGTGCTGATGATGGTAGTATTGCTGACGTCGGCCGACGTCTTTCCTTTTCTTTGTGTTGTGGGCGGCAAATTTGCCGCCCTCTGCATGTTTATAGGTGGGCTCATTTTACCCACCCTTGTAGTGGGCGGCAATTTTGCCGCCCTCTGCATTTTGTCTGCCCCCCTTTTTTGCCTAAGTGTTGAAATGCTCCATTTTTTTCCTTCTTCTCTTCTTGCATGAACATTCAGAGATTCTGTCTTTCACCACCGCGAACGTCAACGAACTAGGCCGATGAACCAATGCTCTGAAACGAAAACTGTCGAAACCTGAAAGTGGACCTTGCAACCTGAAATGACTAGCCGTGCGAAGCAGGTGTAGGAGGTGACCGAGATTTTGCCTGAGGGGCAAAATTGGGTCAACAAATTGGCGACTCACGGGGGAAGCATGCCTGCTATGCTTAGAACCCAGTTGCCTTGCATATCCATTGGGTGCGGAGTCGGATGGTGACTTTGAAGCGACTTCACAACAGCTTTGATAATCCCAGAATCAAAATACACAAAATTTACCCCCAAACAAAGGGAAACACACAAAGCTAAAAACAACTACCTGTGTAACTGCACTTAGGAAAAATAGGGAAACAACTGAAAGCAAACTATTATATACAACTAGCCAGGAATGCTCGCATCTCTCCTGGATCGAAAGGAAATTTTCTTAAGTCTCCTTCCTGGTGAAGAGACTTATCGTGGCAGGCAAGTAGCTGGATGAAGAAGAGGGTTGGCGACTTGCTCTTCCTGCCTATCACTTGAGTTGGCTGGAAACTAAGGGGATCAAAATCGAACATGCCTCCAATATATACGTACTCTAATTGTTTTGGGAGGCCTGTTGGATGTTGGTCCCTGAAATTGGTGCTCTCCACCAAGAAATCAATGGCTGGTGGCTCATCACCGTAAGCCTTCTGATCTGCACAATTCTTCTACAATGTATCATGGTCTGATTCATCTCCTTCTGCCTCGTTGAAAACTCTGTCAGACTCGTCCTCTGCTTCCTCGTGGCCTTCTTGAATAAATTTGACTGTGGTGATGTCTAAAAGGGGCTCACAAAATGATTGTTCATCCCACAAGACTTCAATTTCTTGTTTAAAGCTCAGTTCTTCAAGGCATTCCTCCAAAAAGATGGACTTTTCCTTTTCCTCTTTGCTGATCAGGCTCTCTAGATTTTCAAAAATATTCTCCTGATCTTCCTCTTTCTCAGGTTCTTCCATGTAGTCATCCTCATCAATACAGCAAGGAAGTTCATCAAATAGAGGAGAAGAGAGATTACCATGCATTTGTTCCTCCTCAAATTGCTGGAAAATCTGCATATACGCAAGGCCTACATCTTCTCCATTACTGATAAAGTTTTCACAAGGAGCATCAATGATGATTTCTTCTTCATTGTTGCTCACAACAGCCTCCTGAAGGACTGCAGATTGGATCTTTTGTTCCTCACCTGCCTCTTGCAAAATAGGTTCTTCTTTGAGAAGGGATGAATTGGAGAAGACATGTGAGAGAGGGGGCAGCCCTTGAGCCAGAATCGAATGATTCTCCTCCCTCCACTTGATTAGCACTTCATCTATATCAGGCACGGCCTGATAACTCTCTTGGAAATGTGTAGGTGGGGTGTGTTCAGGCATGAAATGTGATGTTTGGTCTGAACCATCCACCACACATTGGCTGAGGGAAAACTCTCTAAATTCCAAATCTGCTATTCTCTTACCCAGATCTTCTTGGAAAAGCTTTTCTTGGAGGCTGCCAGTATTGTCATAGGCAGGCACACCTTCAGCTTCTTCAAGGTTTTGAGAAAAACCTTGCTTTTCTTCTTCTTTGCTGCCCCATGATTCCACTGTCTTCCCCCAATTCAGGACCCCTGAATTTGAATCTTGCTCCTGTGAATAGGCAGCAACTTTGTTTTCCACAAGGCCCTGAGGCTCTTTCTCAAGATCTAAAAAAATTAACTCCCTTTCAAGGAGTAGCTTCATCCTAGCCTCTAAGTTTTCAATTTGTCTGGCTAGGTTTTCCTGAAAGAGTCTTTCTTAGAGGTGGCTAGCATGATCCTCTTCAAAGCTCTGGGCTAGTCCTTGACATTCTTTCCTCCAATCTGGAATCTGCACACTATGCTGGAGGACTTGGGGAGGCTGAGGAATGCAAGGAAAACACTGTTGGTGCGTTGGAGGAGCCTCTAGAAGAGGGACGTGCTGGCTGGTGGTATTTTTCTCAATGAAAGATTCTTGATCTAAGGAGTTGAAAAGACTGATCTCCATGGGAGGTTGTTCTGATACCCTTTGGTGTTGAAAAGCCAGATGCACGGGATTGGGAGGAGCAGTGTTTGATGAGTTAGAGTGAGCCAGTGCAATTTGATAAAATGGGTTTGGTGCAAAAGAGGGGGTTTTCTTTAGGTTAGGAGGGGGTACGTAAGGCTGGCTGCCTTGAATAGATGGATTTCTCCATTTTGTTACTTCCTCCTTCATGGACTGCAAAGCTTGTGCTTGCCTAAACAAGCACTCCTCTTTATACATCAGCTCTTGTTGATATTTATACTGCTCTTCCAATCTGTTGATTTCTTTTGTCTGCTTCTCAAAATCCAATGCCATCTCCCTTATAGTTGCAGGGCAACTAGGAGAGCCACTTGAGGGGATTTCATAAATATTTGAAGTCTGATCGATATTATATGAAGGAGAACAAAATCCATGATTTTTTGCAAAAGAATTATACATACAAGAAGCGATGATTTTTTTGATGGCACCAGGCTGCTTAACCAGCGGATTTAACTCAAAGTCGCCAGATGCTGAAGAAATTGATTTGTTGTAACAGGACCAGCATCAGTCCTGAAACCTTACTGCGTTAAAAAACTGACTGGTAAAATTATGAGTCCCACCGGGCATGCCAAAACTGTTGACGCTGGAAAGTGCACCCTTCGGCAGGAAAGCAGATTCCTGCCCTCTCCCCACAACATGGAAACCCCTCTCTCGCCTGTGGGATGGTGAATTAGGAGAGGGGAGTCTCTAGGTATGGGCTAGTTCCCTCTGATGTATCTTGTTTGTTTCAGGTAACGCAAAATATAGGTATATAGGTATACTGGGGGGGAAAGGGAGAGAGAAAAGCATGAACAAACAGCCTACTCTAAAAGAGGTGATACACCAAAAATAGATGACCTTCCCACATCCACTCTCAGGATCAGACAAAAACATACATACACTCAGATCTGGCAGAAAAGACCAGGTCTCTGAGATGACAAGGAGGTTCTTATGGAAAGCACAAGAAATAGGGACTCACCAAGGTGCTGAGAAACACACACTGTAAGTGACCTCACCTATTCTATACCTCCTAAACAGAACTCTACTCCTGGCAGCAGCAGACAGTGGTGCTTTGTAGATCATAGGTTTGCTGGTGTTGAACCTGTGAGAGCATCAAGAGACAATGACTAGACACAGATTAACATTCAATGCATACACTAAAAGATCCATCCAAATAGAGGTAAAAACTATCTTTTATTGATTCAGGTGGAAAATTTGGAGAGCAGTGCTCTTTACAAAAGTGGGGAAGATCCTTTTTTAAATGGCTAGGTCTGTGTATTTATACCAGAAGAGCCAAGAGAAGTTTCATCAGAAAGTGTGAAAAACACTATTGATGACATCACAAGTCTACCAAGACCATGCTTGTTGCCTCGTTTTGCATGCTAGTCTTCTCCTCCAGTGGCTGGGTGGGTTTTTTCTTGTGCACTGCAGGTGAATTTTTCTGCCCTTGTAGTGGGTGGCGAATTTGCCACCCTTTGCATGGACTTCATGTAGGATTTATGCCAACGTCGGCCGATAATCTACTGACGGCGGCAGTCTTATCGACGTCAGTTTCTTTAAGCTGCCGATGTCGACATCATTGTACTGTGGGTGGCCCTTTCAATTTCCCCACCATGGGATGGGGTTTTCCATTTCACTACCTGAGGGCAGGGTTTTTTGATTCGCCGCCATAGGGTGGGCTTTTCTAACTTTTGTGCCTGTCATTTGTGCTGCCGACATCGATAGTTCTGCCGACGTTAGTCTCTGTAAGGTGCCAACGATGGTAGTATTGCCGACATCGGCCGACGTCTTTCCTTTTCTTTGTGTTGTGGGTGGAAAATTTGCCGCCCTTTGCATGTTTGTAGGTGGGCTCATTTTACCCGCCCTTGTAGTGGGCGGCAATTTTGCCACCCTCTGCATTTTGTCTGCCCCCCTTTTTTGCCTAAGTGTTGAAACGCTCCATTTTTTTCCTTCTTCTCTTCTTGCATGAACGTTCGGAGATTCTATCTTTCGCCACCGCGAACATCAATGAACTAGGCCGATGAACCAATGCTCTAAAACGGAAACTGTCGAAACCTGAAAGTGGACCTTGCAACCTGAAATGACTAGCCATGCGAAGCAGGTGTAGGAGGTGACCGGGATTTTGCCGAAGGGGAAAAATTGGGTCAACAGTTAAATGAATCAACTATTGACATTAATCCCCATCTTTTGATGTTCCTCACATTTTAAATATTGGTCAATCTTTAGATGCCCAAGAACAAATCAACTGTACCACATTCCTTACAGCTCATAGCAAAACCTTTGCTTGGTCTTATAGCGATATGCCTAGTATTGACCCTGACATTGTCATCCACAACATCATCACGAACCGTGAAGCTAAGCCTGTCAAGCAAAATCTTCACAAGATGCATCCTCACGTCGCACTCCTTGTCAAAGAGGAGCTTCAACGTCTTCTCTCCATCTCATTTATCCAACCCATTGATTATTTTCAATGGGTGTCAAACATTATCCCTATCACAAAGTAACAGGGGGAATTCAAATTTGTACTGACTATCATGACCTCAACCTAGCTCACCCAAAGGATGACTTTCCTTTTCCAAACATCAACCAACTTGTTGATTTTACGGCTGGTCATGAGATGCTATCTTTCATGGATGAGTTTTTAGGATATAACCAAATCTTGACTGCCCCAGAAGATCAACATAAAACCACCTTCATCACCCCATGGGGGACATTCTGCTATAGGGTCATGCCTTTTGGCCTCAAAAATGTAAGCGCTACATACCAACACACCATGACTTATATCTTTCATGATCTTCTCCATAAAATCATGGAGGACTATGTAGATGACCTGCTGGGTAAATCCAAACTTTGCCATGACCACCTAACCATTCTCAAAACAATATTCACTTGCCTACTACAATATAACATTTGAATCAACCCTAAGAAATGCATCTTTGGGGTTCTCTCAGGGAAGCTTTTGGGTTTTATCATTTCTTTTCATGGCATTGAGGTAGATCTAGCTAAGATTCGAGCCATACTCGAGATGTCCCCACTAACTAACCTAAAACAACTTCACAGCCTCTAAGGGAAGCTTTAATCTATTCATCACTTCATCTCATAGCTATCTGATCGATGCCAACCCTTCCATTACCTCCTCAAGAAGGACATCTCTTTTAATTGGAATAAGGATTGCCAAGAGGCTTTTGAGGCTCTTAAACGCTATCTTGTCTCTCTATTAGTCGTTATTCCACCTAAAGATGACCAACGCTTCTATCTTTACATTTTGGCAATAGATCATTCCTTAGATGCCATGATCGCACATCAAGATGAACAACATCATGAATAGGCAGTTTATTATATAAGTCAAATGCTCATTGACTACGAAACTTGATATACTCATACTGAAAAACTTTGCTTGGCATTAGTCTTTGCCACCTCCAAACTCTGCCACTATCTCCTCAACCATAAGACTTACGTCATCACCCACACTGACCCTCTCAAATACATGCATTCCAAGCCATACCAAAACCAATGTATGGCTCATTGGCTCATGCTTCTCACTGAGTTCAATTTGGAATTCATTCAACAAAAGTCTATAAAAGGGCAAATGATCACTGACCAACTAGCAAATGCCTCTTTACCTAATAACCAACCCTTTAACTGCAAATTTCTTGATGAGTCTATCACCATGCTATCCATTGATGACATTCCCTATCAAATGATAATGTTCTTTGATGGATCTAAATGTCAACTCGATGGGGGTGTGGTGGTCATTCTCATCCCTCACGAGGGTGAGCCCATGCCTCTATCCTTCAAACTTGACTTCGAATACACCAATAACATGGCTGAGTATGAAGCCTTAATTTTGGGGCTTCAAACTACCATTTTCTTGGGCATTAAGACAATCAATATCTTTGGTAACTTGCAACTAGTTATTATTCAGATTAACAGTTCATATCTTTGTAAAAATGAAGTTTTACAATGATATAAAAATTGTGTTGACACATTGTTAGGGTCTTTCGACCGTTATCTCTTGCAAATTGTTCCTCACTCTATGAATAAGTTTTCCAACACAATGGCCTCTCTCGCCTCACACATCCCATCTTCATCTGCTTCCTCAATAATTTATGTCACAGTACACCATTTGGTGTTGCCCTCATATATCTCAATTGAAATCAACTTTGTTGTCAATATCGACTCTAGTCCACATGATGTTTGGTATAAACAACTTGTTGACTACTTGACTTATTCTATCATTCCTCCTAACCTCTCTAGTAATGGATGGTGGGATTTTATCAAGAGTACTGCTTGATACACCATGCTAGGGGGTCTTCTCTACAAATGAGGTTTCAACGGCTTCCTTCTCTGATGCCTAACCACTACTGAGACATCTCATGCCATCAAACAAGTCCATGATGGGATTTGTTGAGGACATTTTAGTGGTAACTCAGTTGTAAAGCACATCCTCTACCTGGGCTATTATTGGCCCACTCTTAACCAAGACTACAGTGACTATGTTCAACGTTGTATCAAATGCCAAAAACATGCTAACCTACTTCACATCCCTAGCCACACTTTACAAGTTGCTAAGTATTTATGGCCCTTTTCACAATGGGGCTTAGATCTAATTTGTGAGATTAACCCTCATTTGTCTCTCTGACATCAGTCTATTATCACAGTGACTGAATATTTCACTAAATGGGTGGAATTTGTTCCCCTCATCTCCACTAAAGCTAATAAAATTGTCAACTTCATTAACCACCACATCATCTATCATTTCAGTGTACCTCACAATATAATCACTGATAACAGCAAATCTTTCAAAAACAAAACCGTCCAAAAGATTTGCAATGCTTTTGGCATCAAACTCAGCTTCTCCTCGCCTTACTATCCACAAGAAAATGGATAGGCAAAAGCTTCTAAAAAATCCTAACTAAAATCCTAATGAAGGTGGTCAACGACACTGGAAGGGATTGGCACTCACATTCCCTTCGCTTTGTGGGCCTACCACACTAGCATCTGAACCTCTACGAGTGCTACACCTTTCTCCTTAGTGTATGGAACCGAGGTCATCTTCCCTCTTGAAGTAAAAATACCTTCTCTTCGCATCTCCTTGTATGACATGCTCTCTAACTATGACTTTCATCAAGATCGATTAACACAACTAGAGTTACTCAACGAATGTCATCTTGCTGCTCTTAATCATCTTCATATCTACCAAGATTGCATCAAGCGTGCCTACAACAAAAACTTGAAAGAGCGAGATTTCAAAATCAGAGATCTCATCCTTAAAGAAAACCAACACATGACCAATATGGAAAGAAGCAAATGAGGCAAGTTTGCTCCTAATTGGCTCAGACCTTATATAATAACAAACAAGTATGGATCAAGCACTTATCATCTATCTTCTCTCGAAGGCTGGCCAGAACCTGAGCCCCTTAATGCCTTGCATCTGTGACCATTTTACTGTTAACCAAGTAATCATTCACTTGATGCTTAACTTGAGCTCATCCCTTGAACAACCCCCATCATCCTCATTCCTATTCCTTTCAACCCTTGGTCCCTACAAAAATTAATTAACCCTTTTCTAAGCATTAATGCTTTGTCCTAATAAAAGGGAAACCCCTAAACCTCTACAGTCTAGTCCATGACTAAAAGTTTAGTTAACAAAAAAAAAACATAAAACTAGGATGCCTAACAAAATATTGAAAGGTCATAAACTATAAATGTAGACTGCTCCCTCAAAGGACAGCTGCATTATTGTTGTAATTAATAGACTACTCCCTTAAAGGACAACTATTCACAGAAATCAAAACATACAAAGTAAAATATAGACCATTCCCTCGAAGGATGGCTATGCCCAAATTTTGAAATAAAAATAGCACCCTCTCAGAAGCTTCTCGCATTGATCAGCTTCACATGACTACAAAACAAAAACAACATCCCCAAGTAGACTTCCCACATTGATTAGTCTACCAAAAAAAATTGACAAACTATTACGTCATGGACTTGCCTATAGTCATTCTCAGGGTCACCTATAAAAGGGGCAAAGTTATCCCTCCTAAAAAGGGTTATGCTATCCTCACATATCACATAATCACACCTATTCCCCCAAAATACCCAAGGGATTTTGAGCTCACTTAATGTCAAGTGATTAGGGTACTTCTCTAACAAAAAACTAATGGTCAACGACGTAATGCATGAACAGGGTTTTTGTTTGCAAAAATCCTATCTATGCTATCATTATGGTCCTTGTCAATGAAAGAGCAATGCGCCTTTCACTTCTTACACACCTTCATCACATGCCAATTTATCTTTTAGGATGCAGTGTCTTAAAATTATATGCTCGCATATTGTCATCTCATAACTTTCACTATAAAGTTATGAACCTAACATTCAACTCAATTTTATCATAAATAACATCACATGTTTCTAATAAAATACAACCAAAACATTTTCTAACCACTCACATCACATCATGATTTATTTAATGCAAATACCAATTTGTGTTATATAAATTATCATAGCCCATTCACATTAGTTTCTATGGAAAACAATACACATGGAAACTATCAAACAAACACAATTTATGTCAAGCATATACCATCACCAATATGGAAACCTGCTGAAGCATAAATAAACTCATTTCATTTTTAGCATACACCATAACCAATATGGAAAATTTCTAAGGATGAAAAACCACATAACTTATGTTATAGCATACACCATCACACAATATGGAAAAGGCTATAACAAACAACACTCAAGATCACTTATATCTCAGCCTGACTCAACAAATAACCTTGGAGATCGTGACTATCTCCTCAGACCACGAACACTTTTGAGACAACTTTGCCTTGGTTTTTTTGATTGCATATGCCACCTCATGAATAGTTATCAAATTGTACGCACCCCTCACACCTATTGTCAGATCGTGACCAAGTTGATCCCCAACATCTGTGACATTTTTGTGTTTTCCAAGATCACTTCCTAGCCTGGATACTTGGAACATGATGCCCATTAGAGCTACAAATTTGATCAATCTAACCTAATCAGCAACCACTAATAAGCTGGGGACTGATGACTTTGATTTTAGTCCTCCTCGACCATTGGAGCTACAGCTTTGATCATTTTAATCTAATCAGCTACCACTAATAAGCTAGGGACTGGTTACTTCAATTTTAGTCCTCCTCGACCTTGCCTGCGACAATTTGACTTGCCTATCAAGTGAAGTGGTATACGTGCAATCTCAACTATTACAGCATTCACACTCCAACCTCATCCTACCCATCCAGTACCTATCAAATCGGCACTCGATTTTGGATTTCCTTCTCTCAATTCCCGCTTTGAGGGGGAATACCTCATCCCATACTTGGGGCAACTTACATCTATTTTTGTCTTTCAATTCGTCAGAACAAACCACAAGACAAAAAGGGGCAAATGTAGACACCAATATCGTGTCAACCCCCTTGGTCCCCTTCTAAATGTTAACACTCCTAACCCACACTTGCACACCTTATTAATTTAAAAACTACTTATTTTAAATTAATTACCTCACCTAGACACCTCACCCTAAGACCATTTCTTAGCCTATGAGTCAGCCTGAGACTAGGTCCTCCAAATCCTAACTACCTATGACCTATTCTCACCCCATCTTAACTCCCTAACCAACTCTCGTGCCTCATAAGCCCTTATTTTGACCATTCTCTAATGAAAAAGGCACTTGGCTGGTGGAGAAATGGGTATAGCCCTTTTACCTATTCTCTCTTTGCTAACATCGGTCAAACCCATGGCCAATGTCGATAATTCTACATCGACACCGGCAGGATCACCAATGTCAGTTACATAAGCCAAGCTCTAACATTGAGCTATCCTGCCTTTTCACACATTGGGATGCATAATCTGAGATTTCAAGCACCAGAACTCAATTATTGTTCTCCTGGCTATCGAAGCTCTGCATAAATCATTCTAGAGACTGGATTGAAAGATTATATGAGGACCTTGAGCTACTAAATTGAAACAATCCATGTTCGCTTCATTGGCTCACAACACCGATCACATCAGCCACAATAGGAATCACTATTTTGACATCTCTGGTTCTTCACCTTATAAAGCTAAGTACTCTGATTTTCATTTCATTATTTTAGAATATATTATCAATTATTTTTCATTAATATTTCTAAATACTGTTGAGAGGCCCGACTTCTTCCTTGGAGGGGTTAAAAGGCCTTCCCCTTGTTTTCACCCCCTTTTCACACCAATCCTCTACCTATACCCTTCCTTAGACCTCATTCACCTTCCTACAACCCTGCACCAACCTTTGAACTTCCAAAAACTCCTCTGTCTATCCAAAAATACTTTGAAAGCCATCCAAGACTGACAACCCCAACTGACATCGGCAACCCAACCAATGTCGGCACCATTTACTTGGCCGACCTTGGCAGACCCACCGACGTCAACGATTGTGTTCTGAACTAGTAAACCAAAAAGCCATCCAAACAATGCATCTAGACTAGACAAAACCTTCAGCCAACCTTCTGTAGCATTCTGAGATACACAGATTGTAGGGAACAAGTACACACCATCTACTTTTTTATTTCTTTAGTCATTTATCATTTATTCCTTTACAATACTTTTATCTTTAAATAGTGGACTGTCATCCCTTAAGGAGCTTCATGCTTTCAAGACCAAGCACGTAGTTTGGCAGTCCACCATAGCCTCTTCTAACATCTTTCTTGTTTAAGTTTCATTCTTACTACAGGTATTTCCTCCATAGCCAAAGAGGAGCTCCCACAAGGCTTGGATACGGTGCGCACTAAATCTAGGTAACATCAAACCCATAACCTCTTAACCTTAGTTTCTTTCTCATTTAAATGCAATTAGTGAAAATATAGAGAAACAGCTTGATTAAGGAAGGGCCTATGTGAAAGTTCATTCTTGCATCTACCATGCATGTTGATTATGAACATTCTCTAAGGGAGAACTACATTTGATCTGAGACCCTAGCTTAAGGGTTAATGTAGGTAGTGATTAGGACAACAGGGGTTCTAAATCATGCGGTCATACTTCCCTTAACCCAGTTTTCCCCCCTTATGATTTTGATGTATTTTTTGTTTCATGTGTGTATATAAAGCTAGGGTTTGGATATTTAAATGGACCTACAATGAGCTCTATCAACATTCAACCTCTAAAATTTCATATACATGTTCACACAAAGACATTGAACAAAACCCCAAAAAACTTAGGTCTTTGGGACAAACAAAAATGACTATAGCACTATATCCTAGGGTGTTCTATTTTGGTGCTCCTATACTTTTACAAAATGAAAGTGAGATACAGGTGCCTAACATCTTCCCATTTTTGTACAGTAGATTTTGAATCATTTATTTCAGCCTATTTTTTTAGATAAGTTTATTTCTTCCCATATGTAATTAATTTGATTAAATTGATAAAAACCTATATTTTACTGTATTTAATTAAAAAAATTTCCTTATTCCAAACCCTTTATTATTTAGGAACTAGACCCTAGTTTTTAAAAAATAATAAAACATTTGGTGAACATGACTTACTTTGAACAAATCTAAAACCCTAGGTATCCTAAGGGTTTTTCCTTCATATTTTGTGCAAAAATTAAATTTATAATTTATAATTTTTGTATAAATTTTTGTGCATTTATCCTATTCAAAATTATTTTTGGAATTTAAATTATTTCCATAATTTTCAAAAATTCTAAAAAACTAACCAAAAACCCTATATCTCCAAATTAGGTCCTCAAACCCTAAACCTCCCTCCCTTACAATTTTAAAAAAATATATATTGGAATTTTTGTAAATTGTTTAGAGTGTCAAAAATATTTTAAAAATCTCAATATTAGTAGTTATTTTTTACCAAAACTAAATTTCTAATTTCTGATTTTTGTATAAATTTTTGTGCATTTATCCTATTCAAAATTATTTTTAGAATTTAAATTATTTCCATAATTTTCAAAAATTCTAAAAAACCTGACCCAAAACCCTAGATTCCTAAATTAGGTCCTTAAACTTCAAGCCTTCCTTGCATTTTTAAGACAAATATTTTGGATTTTTTGCAAATTGTTTAGAGTGCCAAAAATATTCTCAAAATCTCTATGTTTGTAGTTATTATTGCATTCATTTGACTAATAGTAATTCTTCATATTCTCTTTGGTGAAAGAAATAAAATGGCCACAAAGGAACTTCTTCCCTCTCATCCCATAGATCAATTTCTAATTTTTTCTCATAATTATGATAATGAATGGATAAATTTTCAAAATTGCACATTAGTTAAAAATATAGAAGATGATTTCATTTACAATGAAGATAATTACTATTGTTGTAATGAGGAATATGATGATACATGTGAAAATGTTAGTGAAGAAAAATTAGATGCATCTTCTTCTCTTAAACCTATCTCTTTTATTATTTCTTCTAAAGAAAATAATTTTAATAAATGGGAAAGATACTTTTCACCTCATTCTCCTATGCACAATGCACCAAATGAATAAATTAGTCATGCACTTTCAAGTGACCCTCTTATTTGTGATAATTTGCTTCCATATGAAACTAATATCTCTCTCTTTTGCTAATTTTATGTTCAAAATACAACAATATAAATGCAATAAAATCAAATTTTCAATAAATAGCTCAAGTGATACATCTCATGCTCTTAACTCTACTTTTTCAAAGGAATGTTTAAATGATAATTCTCTTACTCTTACTTCTCATATTACAAATGAAAATAATGCATACAATCCATCCATGGATAACATAGATGCACACAATATTCCAAATTCACATGACACTTTATTGCATATTATAAAATAATTAAATTCTTCTCTTACACCTCTCCCTTATGACAATGGAAGTGATAATGAATATGATATTGAACATGTAAATGAATATGAAAATGAGAGTGACTATGAACAATATTTTGTCTATGATAGTTAATTGAATAATGATGATTATTATGCACATAGTGAATAAAATAATTCATCTCATGTTCCTAACTCTTCTCTCACTCCTCCTCTCAAACATAATACACTACTAAATGTTGTTTATATTTGTATGCATGATTTTATTTCAAATAGTGCACATGTTAATGATAACATCACATCTTCTACTCAATTAGAATGTGATTCACTAAAACATAAAGATACCAATGAATCTCCCAAGCCACCTCCTATTAAAGTAGCACCTATTTCTCACTCTTCACCTAAAGAGAATGGTATCCCACATCCCTCTACTAAGGTCCAAATTACCATTCCTCCAAAGCTTCAAGTGAGCACACCTCCTCTCTATGATCGAATTGTTAAATGTAACATTCCCATGGCTAAAATTAATGATCAAATTGAATGATTAATTAACCACTTCAAGATGCTAATATAGCATCCCAAGAGAGTATTTCTTTGATGCATGTAGTAGGTGAACTACAACACCAAGTACATCTCCTTACCTTGAAAAAAAAGGCTTATATGTCTTGGATGGATGATAATGATTTACATGGTAACCCTCTTCTAAAAACATTCATAAAATATTAAATTCCTAAGTATTTCCAAATACCATCATTACTTTACTTTGATGGAACTGGAGATCCATTTGTACACCTTCAAGCCTTTCAAAAGGCTTTACGATCTCATGTGAGTCCTTTAATTCTACTCAAATTGTTTTAGTAGACATTAGTGGGGAAAGCACAGAATTGGTTCTTTCATGTACTCCTTGTTGGTTCCTTACACACATATGATCATTTAGAGGAGGCATTTCTTATATATTACATATCAAACATGGGCCCTCATGTTACATATGAGAAACTTGCCACATTGCATCATAATAGTTCAGAGCTAGTTAGCGATTATATCTTATGATTCAAGATTCACATATTAAGATTGATGTGCAAACCAATAGGTTTAGAGATTTAGCATATATTTATTAAGGGGCTTCACCAAACTCTCCTCAAACATTTATTATATTATATAAAGTCCTCTTTCAAACACTTATGTTATACAGCTTTAGCCTTAGAAAAAAAATTGGGATTGATTAAGGTAGATTTAATTGATCACATTACTCTAGATTTCATAGTAGTACCTCCATCTATAGCTCCTAACACAAAGCATACATCATGTCCTAAACAAGATAAGAAACCTCAACCAGAAAAGTAACTAGTTAAGAAAAGAGAGCTAGTTTCTAGACCACAACCTACAATATGCACTACATAAAATATTAGTAAGGCACCATTACAGTTTAATTTAAAGTGGGATAGACCATGTTTCATATTACTAGCACTAATAGATAAGATATTATCACATTACCTTCTACTCATCAATGAGATCCACATCTCTTGTATAGACAACCACATCATCCCTTTTGTAACTATCATCATTGATAATGATTATTATGGACTCAAGGATTTCATCAATAGATGTGTTGATAATGGAATCATAGAATTTACATAAGGGGAACTGAGATATCCTCCATCATGAAACCATATAACTCATTCATCTATGATTGAGCCATCTCAGGACATTCCTTAACAAGAATCATTAGTCAGTCATCATGAGAGTAATGCGAGTTCTAGGATAGAGCCTCACAAGAGATCGCTTATTCCACCTATTTAGAAGGTATAAAAACTATTACAATTAGAGTAGCCTACATATAACACTTAGTCAGAGGAGTACATAGTGTAATTCTATATACATATCTAGCATAGTGAAGAGCACTACAATAGAGTATTGCTCTAGAGAGATATTCACTATAACTGAGTTTTTTGGGTCCTGTCTCACATAAAAACCCACTATGGTAAAGATTAGATGAACCCATGTCATAGAGTACCAATCCAAAGAGATATTCACTATGGCCATGTTTTTCAGGTCTTATCTCATGTAGCAACCTGTTATGGTTAAGATTAGATGAACCCACATCATAGAGTATTGATCCAAAGAGATATTCAATATGGCTAAGTTTTCTAGGTCCTATCTCATGTAGTAACCTACTATGGTTAATATTATATGAGCCCCTATCACATGTTATAGTTATATCTAAAACTATTGCTTAGTCATATGCATCACAACAAAATACATAAGGTGTTAGTTCATGTAGCAATCCACTATGATTATGAATAGATGATCCTTCTTCATAGCACAAAAATTTAGTTACACATATAATAAGGTTATATTTAGCTAAGTTTCCATGTATAGCTATAGTTAGTGAGCATCAGATAGTATCAAATACAACATATGTTCCTACACATCATGAGAAGTATAGGCACTTGTTTAGTTTGTCATCAATGTTTAAATAGATATACAACACACATTCATACCAACATCAGTTCATAGCTTCACTTCATAGGGAAATGATGGAGCCAAAGGGATGGCCTTTATATTCTTAATCCACCTACTCAGAGGGATTAAACATATAGTCCAAACATTGATTTTCACACACATGCTTATATAGCTTCACTTAGTGGGAAACAATGGAGCTAAAGGACTAGCCTTTGCATTCTTGAGCCACTTTTAGGGAATTAAGTATAAAACACTATATTACATCCCCTTCTAATAATGACTAAAATTCCTAATTATGAATATCCATCCTGAACCAAACTAAATTATCCAACTCTAGACCTTACCAATATCTTATTTTTTCCAATTTTAAACTAATTTACTTTATAAAAATAATTTACAAATTACGAATCCAACAAATATTTTTGATCACATTCGATTAAAAATCAAAACTAACATCACACTTAAGCATATCATGAACAATCAAATCACATCCCAAACAACATTTTACCAAAATGTGCAACCTCAACATCAAATGCCAAATTAACTATTTCCAATCAACCATTTGTAAATCAATATACCAATATATTCTAAAATCCATAACACAATACACATGAGTCAAAATGAAAACTAGTGTCCATATATATATATGGACACTAGTTTTCATTTTGACTCATGTGTATTGTGTTATGGATTTTAGAATTATATATGTCAAAATGAAAACTAGTATCCATATATATATATATATATATATATATATATATATAACAAAGTTTTGAAAGCATATACATCATATCAAAATATAATTAATCATGAACTGGTGTCATGTCCTCACTCTCAGTCTCACTCTCTCCTCTAGTACTAGTCCCATAATCCAACGTAGCACTCGATGACCCCACACCTCCTTGAGCTCCTGAATGCCAATTATGATGACTCTCTCACTCCAATAGCTAATCATGCTCCTTGTTCAAGTTTACATATCACTGTTAAATATCCATGTACTCATTCATAATCTTCATACTCATCAAACCATAATTAGGTAGGGGCATACTATGCCTATCTACCTCAACCCTTAGCTCATCTCTCTCCCACTGCCCTAACATATGTAGCTATAGCTATAAAAAATCTATCAAAAAAATGAGTATAAACACCAGTTGTAACTATCACTTGCTCTATCAAACCCTCCTCCATAACATCATTAGGTATATATCATGTAATCTCTTAGATTTTCTACCCAATGATGGGCTCCTAGTACTCATCATCTCCACTCCCTACACCAACCTGTGTTTCATCCTAAGCACCTCCCACTCCACCTACACATAAATTATGGAACTAAAATATGTATATGCTTTGAAATCAAACTAAACAATCACAAAATTGTACACAACTAAAATATAATTGATACTTACCTCCCATCATCTAGATTGGTACAAGATCCTCATACTCAGGAGCATCTCCTCCATCAATAAGATACAATGGAACCCAAGAATTCCTAGCACACCATGTGGTATATTCCTCTATACATCCGACATCATCTACATCTAGAATATCTATAGCCATGTCTTGTGTATCCAAAGGTAATGGTGCTAACTCAGCCTCAGTAGGCCTCACATGAGCTCCTACCCTTGCTAGTGCACATGCACTCCTCACCCATACTCCTGTGGTACCCCAAACTATATAGTTATGTTGGTTGAATATTTTGTTGATCAGCATACTGATAAACAAAATAGGTCTGATCAGCTAAAGTAGGAAGATTAGTCATCCAAATGTGTAGGTTTACCACATCAGAAGGGGACTGATCTCTCCTCTCATCAAGGGGAGGTTCCATATAGATAGGCTATATATATATATATATAGAAAATAATACTCAAGGGTAGGACAAACCATCCATCTCTCTTTTTTCAGAGATGATGCATGCGGATCAAAGGAAAAACTCAAACAAAATGATAGATAGGACTCCTCTTCTTTCAGAAGTACTATTTAGCAAACCACAAGAATACTCTTGGTAGTAATAGAAAAATGTAACAAAGGATGTAATAACCAACAAATCAAGATGTAGCACAAAGTCTCCACCTGAATTGCTCAAGAGTAAGATACGAAGGACAATGAGGGCACAAAGTCATCCCAAATTCCTTTACACAGAAATGAAAAGAAAACACACTCAAGGCAATTATGGGGGCATAAAGTCTCTCCACACTTAACTTTTCAAGACACCTTCCTGACTGATGTCACTAATTCTGGTTGTTGAATTAAAGGAATAGAAAATATATTGAAGAAAAAGACAGAAGAACAATTTCCTCAACAACAAAGATATTACAGCACAAAGTTTGAAAATTCACTTGCTTTCTTATTCCAGTAACAAAATATGATCAGCAATCTGAGCTCAAAGTCTCAGTAATGCCTTACAATTTGGGCAGAGTTTCATTCAAATTGTCAAAAAAGAGATCCTGTTTACAATAGAAGAGAGTTCCTTATATAGCCTCTTCAAGAAGGACTCAAGAATAGTAATACATAATGTTGCATTGGAATCTATTAAGGAGATAGGCTGGAACTTAGGGGCATTTTACCCATTTGATTTTATCAATGCAGGGAAATAAGTCATGCTTATTGAAAGTTTGTAACTTTCAATGTCCACCTGACAATATTATCTTATCTTTGTCATTCCTCCTTTTTTGGTTAATTAAATTAGGTCCTGGATTCAGTTTGTTGTTTTGTTCCTTCCCCAATTTCTACTAGTCTTGGCCTTGAAATCTATGAATGTATTCTAGTCTATATGTTCAAAGGATCAATGGCTAGTTCACTGTGTTGAATTTGACATTTTTGGGTGCGTCATTCCTTTGTCCTCTTTTGGCTTTTCTATTTTGCACTTTTTCAGATTGAACTTGCCCTTTCAGGCCTTAAGAAATGACCTATTTTGAGTCAGGTCATTTCTTAAGGCCCGAAAACTAAAAACTATACAAATATACATATATACAGATGATATGATACTTCAAGAATTGAAGTATTTTAGATACTGCTTTCTCCTGGTAGACCATGAAAATAGTGTGTCATCTTAGTAAACTAGTAGGAAAACATTTTGCCCCCAAAAATGGTGATGGGATAATGGAGATCTCCACCAGGAAACCAATTTTTTGTGTCTTCTTCTTAGCCCTTTCTTCTTCTTGTTCCAAGGCAGGATGTGGTCTTCAAACTAAAAACCATAACTCCTTGCACTCTTGGTGAAGGATTCCTTTGCTTGGTTTTGATTTACAATAGCATGGTCCACCATCATAACTTGTTGTTCTATTGGTCCAGTCTAGCACATGATTGGATTGTCCATATCAAACTCCTGACAAACTATCAGATTAACATCTCCTTTGATGTGAAGGAGTTTGACTTCTTCATCTTGAGCAATATTCAATTTAAGCAACAGATATTCACATCTAGCTGTGTTGTTGTTGTTGACTTGCAAATTGCATGAAGGAAGAATATCTCCTTGAGGATATATCAACACAATTCCAACTTCATCATTGGTGGAAGAATTACTATCATCATTAGAAGCTGATCTCCTACCAAATTTCTCTTCATTAGAGATGGAAGATCCTTCCTTGTTTATACTACATCCTACCAATTCTCTTGAAGTCTTGTTTGGATCAATTCCTAGATTGTTAGCTACAGGAATTTCATCTATAGAAACATGAACATCCTCTATGGTAAATAAATAATCACCCCTGCCTAAAGACTCAGACAGAATTTTTGCTACAGGGGCTGATGTTTGGGTGACCACATATTTTGTCTCAGACAGGTCCACATCTGGCTCTCCATCAATGTCTAATTTCTCAAGATTGACTTGCAGGGATTCAAACTTAGTCATTTGAATTTTGGATTCCTTGACATGATCAATCATGTCAAATAATTGGAATGGTTTTGGAAGAGAGGATGGGAGTTTATCCTTTTGATTTTTGGGAGGGGGAGGACTAGTTTGCGAAGCTGAAGTAGAAGGTATAGAGATGTTTGATGTACTTACTTCTTTGGTAATCACTGAGTCCTTTGATTGAAAAGGAAGAGGGGTTCTCTGCTCAGTAATTGAAATTGTTAGTTGGGGTCGCTCCTCTATCTTCTCTTTGTCAGCCTGTTGGGCTGACTGATTCTAGGACTGGGTGAATACTACGTATGATCCTTTGACTGCTTCACCTTCACTTTTGGGTTCATCTTAGTAATTCAAGAAACTAATGTGAGAGTCGCCAGCTGATTCTTCTAGATCCTTCTTGAAGAGATTAGCACCATTTTCTTGCTCTAACTCAAGTTGGAAATATGAAACATGCTTTGTTTACAAATATCCAACTACCAATTTTGTTGGAGGTGCTTTAAGGGCAAAATTTCTCTATGGGGGAGGAAGATGATTTGGTTACCCTTGACTTATGGCAGAATTGCCTTGATATGGCTGATTAGGGAATGTCCTCCTTGGTGCATTTCTATACAGAGGAGCAAAATAAATACCTTGTGCCATTTGCCTTTTCAAGGCTAGTAATTCATTTGCCAGCTTTTGTACCATTAGGTCAGTGGTGATTGTGGGTGAGTATTCAGAAGATGAAGAGGGTTTAACTTTGTTAGGATCTCTCCTTATCTTTCCTACCAAGATAAGGTCATCTTCTAGCTCAGTAGCCAATTCTTGAGTAGCCTCAAGGTCTATGTGTCTAGCCCATCTCAACAAAAAACTCACTTTAGGAAGCTATGAGTTGATGAAGAAACACATGAGATTCTGAGGTGTCAGTTGGGTGATCATGGGAATCCTGTGCCTCAGCTTGTTAAACTTGGCAATGAAGTCCCTCATAGGTTCATGGGGCTCCTTATTCATATGTGTGAGTTGGGCTAGTAAGGCATGTGCATCTTCTATGGGCTTGAATCTTGATTTGAACTTGGCTTTAAGTGTATCCCAGTCAGTCATTGATCCAACTTGTAGATGGTAGAACCAGTCTGCAGTAGCACCTTATAGTGTCTCCACAAAAATCCTGACTGCCACGTCTTCAAATTCCACCCGTGTAGCACCACAAGCTATGCTGAAGGCTGTAATGTGTTCATCAGGGTGAACTATTCCATCACTAAAGAATTTGGGAAAATTCTTTCTTGAACTATGTGGGAGTTCATGTAGAGGTGGAGTCAAGTTGAGTGGGCCAAAAGAGTTACCCCGAGGGCCTCAAGCTACCATGATCAGATTATGAACAATAGGGATAACACATCTGAGTGGAGTTGCTAGATTATAGGACAAAAATGGAAAAGAAATTGGCCCTACTTTAGCTTAAAGCTTGAGGCTTCAAACTGTGATTTCTTTCCCAGTAGCTCTGGTTTTGTAGACCAAATAATATAATGGAGATGGATGAAAATGGTAAGGCTATAAAGAATAATGGGTAAGACATGAAATGGAGTTTCTAGAGTCTACAATGGATAAGGTTATAATGATAATGGGTTATATTCCCCAGTGGAGTCAATAAAAACTATTGGTTGAATATTTTGTCGATCAGTGTACTTATAAACGAAATAGGTCTGATCAGCCAAAGTAGGAAGATTAGTCATCCAAATAAATAGGTTTACCACATCAGAAGGGGATTGATCTCTCCTCTAATTAAGGGGAGGTTCCCTATAGATAGGCTATATATATATATATATAGAAAATAATACTCAGGGGTAGGACAAACCATCCATCTCTCTTTTTTCAGAGATGATGCATGCAGATCAAAGGAAAAACTCAAGGGAAATGATAGATAGGACTCCTCTTCTTTCAGAATTACTATTTATCAAACCACAAAAATACTCTTAGTAGTAATAGTAAAATGTAACAAAGGATGTAATAAGCAGCAAATCGAGATGCAACACAAAGTCTCCACCTGAATTGCTCAAGAGTAAGATACGAAGGACAATGAGGGCACAAAGTCATCCCAAAGTCCTTTACATAGAAATGAAAAGAAAACACACTCAAGGTAATTATGGGGGCATAAAGTCTCTCCACACTTGACTCTTCAAGAAACCTTCCTGACTGATGTCACTAATTCTGCTTGTTGAATTAAAGGAACAAAAAATATATTGAAGAAAAAGACATAAGAACAGTTTCCTCAACAACAAAGATATTACAGCACAAAGTCTAAAAAGTCACTTGCTTTCTTATTCCAATAACAAAATATGATCAGCAATCTGAGCTCAAAGTCTCAGTAATGCCTTACAATTTGGGTAGAGTTTCATTCAAATTGTTAAAAAAGAGATCCTATTTACAATAGAAGAGAGTTCCTTATATAGCCTCTTCAAGAAGGACTCAAGAACAATAATACATCATGTTGCATTAGGATCTATTAAGAAGATAGGCTAGAACTTAGGGGCATTTTACCCATTTGATTTTATCAATGTAGGGAAACAAGTCACGCTTATTGAAAGTTTGCAACTTTCAATGTCCACTTGGCGATCTGATCTTATCTTCATCATTCCTCCTTTTCTAGTTAATTGAATCGGGTCTTGGATTCAGTTTGCTATTTTGTTCCTTCCCCACTTTTTGCTGGTCTTGGCCTTGAAATTTGTGAATGTATTCTGGTTTGTATGTTCAAAGGATCAACGGCTAGTTCACTGTGTTGAATTTGACATTTTTGAGTGTGTCATTCCTTTGTCCTCTTTTGGCTTTTCTATTTGGCACTTTTCTAGATTAAAATTTCCCTTTCGGGCCTTAAGAAATGAACTGTTTTGAGTTAGGAAGAGCCCCCCACAAGGGTATCTACCCTTTGGATAGTCTTTGAATGGCCTTTAGGCTTCTTCAGGCGCCCCTTCAACTTCAGGAAGTGTCTTTGAATTGGCAGCCGAGAGTCCCCCGCAAGGGCACCTACCCTTCAAGGTCCTTCGAGAAGCTCTTTGAACTTTGGTGATGAACCAACTGTTGAACCGTTCCATTGAACCATGGCTTTGAACCATTCCATTGAACTAAGGCTTTGAACCTCGTGTTTGAACTAATCGTTGAACCATGTTTTGGTTCAACGGTTCAAACAAAGCCTTGAACTGATTGAAAAATTGTTTGATTGAACCAAAGGATGAACCAAAGCATTGAACTGCTTGGTTAAATCAAGACATTAAACCATTCCTTTGATTGAACCCACCGTTGAACCAAAAGCATTGAACTAATTAAACCTGGAACTCGTTAAACTTATATAAATGAGCCTATTTGCAGAGTCCATAGAAACCAAGTCTGTAGATTTCCAAGAAGCTTGAAAAATGAGGAATTTGAATGCCTAGGACAAATTTTGAAAAGGGAAGAGACAATTTTGGTCTGTAGGACCAAAATAGTTCAAATGTTGTCCCAAAAATGAGTGATATTTTTGGGGGATAACAAGTTATACACTCATACTAAAAGTGATTGTACACTCAAGCCCAATGGTCATGTAACCAATAACTAACCCTCATATACCATAACTACATTACATCCTTAGCCCACCCAGGGAATCCTTTATAGATCCTCCATATGATATCATGAGCTACCAATCTATCCAAATCTCATCTATAATGATATATCCTAGGATACTAGATAGCCAATGTACTCATACACCACTCCCTAAATGGCCAAAAATGTGCCCACTCTAGCCTAGGTAACCCAATCAGATGCATAAGTATAATTTGCTCATAAGCCCAATAATGTAATAAGGTATCTACACTCACACCACCATTGAATTTCTCCTGGATAAACCTATAAAAATCTTACATAGGTGGGAAAGCATAGTCCTACCACATGATAAAATAGTGCCATACACCTCCACACTATGAATGATCTTATGCATCCTATATGTAATCAACACCCCACTCCCATAAATAACAATAAATGAAGCCAATAACTTGACAAACCACTTCCATATGTGCAAAACACTAGACTATATTATAACTAATAGTAATACATCACTATCAATCTCTTTCCAATGTATACCTAAGGGCATACCAATAAAATACAAGGAAGCATGATCAATAGCATCAGCACTCATGTCATCTTGTAATGTCACACACTGTCCACTAACTGGTAAAATGTAAAATGTGATACACATCCTCAAAAGTCAGTAATCTCCCTATAAGAAGTTAGAAAGTAAATGTCTCTACATTCCACCTCTCACATAAGGTGGTAGTCAGATATCTATCCCACTTCACTGTTCCTAGGTCACACACATGACCTAGCCCTGCCCTATCCATGATAGCTCTCTCATCATTAGACAATGGTAACATTCTCAATGTTTCCATCACCTAACCTCTATAGAACTCTCTCATCCATACATCACCTTAAAAAACACCAAAAAATAGCATATATATCAATCAACTATGTTGAACTAAACAACCAAGCTAAACAACAACAACAACAACAATAGGTAACAAATTAGAATCTCACAAAATTAAGCCTAATGGACAACAACACTATTGGAAGGACACCAGTGTTGGACAAGAACCCTAGAACCTAGACAATAGTGCTAAACCCTAGAAAAGAGTGATAAATCCTAGATAAGAGTGTTGGAATTAGTGAAAATTACCCTAGGCTACGTTAAAAGGCCTAAAAAATTAAAAAACAAGCTTCCAAAGAGGGAAAAATTAAGCATTTCAGCTACTTGTCAAGGTAACATCACCACCAGTGTAAATTTGGTCTAACAACTACTCAAACCAAGTCATGATAGGTGTTCATCTCCTTAACATATCTCACACTCTAGAGTTCCAAAAATCTCAACCTAGTCAATATGTAAATGAATCAAGAATCAATCCAATTTCCTATATTACCCATCTTTCGCAATCAAAGTAAGATACTATTTTGCTTATAACTAGAACCCTATAACTCCATTTTGTAAACCATTTTCTTTTATGGATTCATGAAAAAAATACCTTTGACATTACACAATATATTTTCTCTTACTATTCCATTTACATACTATGGAACACACATCTATATACCTCTCTCATACTCAAACACACAACTTGGTTCCTACCAATCAAAACTTCTTCCACTTTCAATGACTAAATATAATCAATCAAATAATCTCTCAATCAATTCAACACATACCAACCTTATATCTATTAATATGCCACTAGTCATCACTTTTGGCTCATACTCATCTATCACATGATCTCACCCCTATCCCTAAAAGGGGGGCATCATTCCTACTATTCCTATTCCTATACTTACCCAACATACCCATCCACTCTCATAAGTGGATACACCATGGTTCTTACATCTCTAGTATTTATATTATCAGATTTAGCTTAGATCAATTGAATTAAATAGTGATTCAAATTATATGGGTCACTTAGCTTCATTTAGGACATTCAAGTGGATATACCTTTAGTTTACAAATACATAGATTATTTAGATACAATGGTTCAGATCATATAGATCCACAGTGATTTCAGCTTATAGGTACACAAGCTATCTAAATACAATGGTTTAGATTATATGGATTCATAGTGACTTTGATATATATTTAGACTTAGATACCAAATTTTGGGGCATGTACATTATTACACATCTCACACATACAACTTCATACAACATGACATAGTTACAAGCACAAAAAACAAATTATATGCATAGTGCAGAGCATAGTGTTTTGATCTCCAATTTTGCACATGGGTTATGACATAATAGGTCATATCACATGTGGTTATATATATATATATATATATATATATATATATATATATATATATATTACTAGGTTATATATACACATCACTCACATACTAGATTTAGGGGCATGGCATAGATGTTCATGTTCTTCATAATCCAAGACTATACAGATCGAATGGCAAGACATGCCATTCTCTTATTACACATTTACCAAAATTTTAGATTACACCCAGTTATACCTAGGTTATCACTAGGTTGGATTGCATAGTTGTCTACAGTAGTTGGTCCATTATATTACCCAAACCTAGATTACATGAGTTTGTGCTAGACAACTGATAGACATTAGTTTTGGGCCTTTAAACACTTTTCAAATCTAGTTTAGATTATTCAAAGTGGGGGTATGATAGATTTTTCTCTTAATAGTATATATATTCTATACACACATTTCATATTATATGAGTTTATGTGGGATAGAGGATAAACATTGGTTTTAAGCCTCTAAGCATTTCTCATTTTCAATCAGATTTAGTATAGTGTAAAGCATTTCCCTCCTCCCTATTACATGGACTCCATATTCAGATTCAATATAAGTGGCATCTATTTTAGGGATTCCTTCTTTCTCCAGGCACTATTTAGCTCTCCATCCACTTCCTTAGCCAAGAAGTGAGTTAGACCCTTTTGCAGCACATTCATTTCTATGCAAGTAGGTTCAGGTACACATTTTTCTTTCTTTCTTTTACTCTAGTACTTCATTTCATTGCATCACTATATTAAAAGGGGGGCAAATGTATACACCTTAAATTGGTTAATAAACTACACATATCTTATCTTTTCATAGTCCTTTCAAGGAGACTCTGATTGAAGAATATGAGCTTTGTTCACATTTATCCATGTCTTTCATTTTACTCATCTTGGTCGTGTTTCATGCTTGAGTCACCTTTTTGCCTATTCCCAATCATCATGAGCCTTTCAAATGATCATTCCACCTCAGTTATGTTAGATTCCCCATGCTTATTCCATCCCCTAGGTCTCGAGCCTATAAGATAGGAGCATTGGGATTAGACTACAGCACTAGACCCTAAGGTGTCCATTTCTAGCACTCATATCCAATGTCATTTTGAGATCCAATGGTTATTTTCCCTCACTTAATGAGTCCCAACCCCTTTCTTATCTTCATCCTTAAGTTTTCCAATGTTAGCTAAATGCAAATAAAGTTCTCAAATTCAAAACAAATAGTCTCCTCTATACAAGACTTCACAAGGCATTTTATATCTAACACTTACTACTTTGGCACATTACATAATAAAAATAAGTCAATAGTATAGCTCAACATTCTGCATCACACATATAATTGCATGCTTGATCAAGGAAAGGCCTAGGTGAAAGTTCATTCTTGCATCTACCATGCATGTTGATTATGCATGTTCCCTAAGGCAAAACTACATTTGATTTATGACCCTAGCTTGAGGGTTAATATAGGCAACGATCAGGACAACAGGGGTTCTAGATCATGTGATCATACTTCCCCTAACCTAGCTTTTACACTTTATTATTTTGATGTATTTATTGTTTTCTAGGTGTAGATATACCTAGCGTTTGGATATTAAAATGGACCTATAATGATCTCTTTCAACATTCATCCTCTAAAATTTCATATATAGGCTCACACAGAGATAGTAGATAAAACCCATAAAACTCATGTCTCTGAGACAACAACAACAAAAATAGACTATAGAGTTAGACCCTAGGGTGTCTTATTTCAATGTTCCCATCCTTCTACAAAAATAAAGCACAATCTAGGTTCCTAACATATTTCTAGTCTTGTGTAGCACATTTTAACCACTGAATCATTCATTTCAACCTATTTTTCTAGATAAGTTTATTTCTTCCTATATGCAATTAATTTGATTAAATTGATAAAAACATATATTTTACTATATTTAATTGGATTTTCCCCTTATTCTAGACACTTTATTGTTTAGGAACTAGACCCTAGTTTCTTAAAAATAATAAAATAATTGCATCTCCTAAGAAACAATTGTAAAAAAAAAAAAAAATAGTTAAAAAAGGTAAAATTAGAAACATAAAACTTACAAAAGGAATAATTTGAATTGAAAAATACAGGTTAAAAAAGGAAAAATTAGATAAAAAAGGGTTACAAAGAAACAAATTTAAAAATAAAGGTTACAAACTTAAATATTGGAATAACAATGGTTATAAAGGGAATGAGTTTAAAATGAAAAAATAAAATAAGAAAGGTTGCAGAAGATAAAACAAGAGAGTACATCAAGATAAGTTATTAAAAGAGAAATTAGTAAAAGAGAAGTTAAAAATACTCAATATAAATAATAAAACATCTTAATAAGTATTTATCATGAAGGAACACACACACACACACACACAAACTCTTAAAAAGGCTAATGTGAAAAGTGTGGTTCCAAATGAGGAAACTATAAGGCCTTTATCATATCAAGAACATTTCACTATCACCATCACATAGATGAAAAATAATTACCAATTTTAAGGTTATATACTACGAGAATAAAAAAATTGTACTACACCATTTATTATATCTCTTAGATATCACCTTCAACACATATATTAGACTACAACATCTATAACATGTGTGGGATCAATCAAGTTAACAATTATGTTTTCTTCATTAGTGTATCAACTTACATTCAAAATTATTCTTGATATAGGCACATAAATTTTTTTGCTTGGAATATCATGGTTAAAATAAAAGGGGGCACTAATCGATTAAAAAAATTACATCACATTTTATAATGAAGATAAGGCTAACTCCATTTCAAGAGAAGGATATTATTTAGAGCAAGAAAATGAGATTGAATCTATTTTTTTGAGTACTATTCATGGTAGCGAGGATGATATAATTGATTAAAAAAAATTATAATACACAATGCCATTGCTTATATATATTATATGAAATATGCCTAATATAGTGTTAATCATGCCAGTGTGACTGTTCATAATAGTAAATTATAAAAGTGAAAGATCATAATTCAGTTACTCATGAAGATTTATGTGGTAAAAATTTATTAATTTCAAGTATATGGAGTGATTTCTTGGATTAATTCACCACACATCATCTATTGTACATAGCTTTTATTTTTTCTCATCCATACTATTCTTCTATTTTGACATACATGTGCTCGTATGCCCTTGTATAGACCATTATTCTATCCTTTGGCTTTGTTTTCACTTGTCCCTTTCCTTTTGATTATTATCATGGTCTACAAATCCATAACATATCTTCTAAAATAATCCTATTACACATCCTTGGTGGCATTATACTTTCTCATTCTTACATATTGACTACTTATAAGCTCTAGATTCCATTTAGCTTACAATATCACTGTGTGTGTGTGTGTGTGTGTGTGTGTGTGTGTGTGTGTGTGTGTGTGTGTGTGTGTGTGTGTGTATATATGTATATATGTATATATATATATATATATATGTATATATGTATATATATATATGTATATATGTATATATATATATATGTATATATGTATGTATATATATATATGTATATATATATGTATATATATATATATGTATATATATATGTGTGTATATATATATATATATATATATATATGTATATATATGTATGTATATGTATATATATATCTATATGTATATATATATATATATATACATATATATATATATACATATACATATATATATATATACACACACATATATATATATATACATATACATATACATATATATATATATATATACATATACATACATATATACATATATATATATATATATATATATATATATATGTATGTATGTATGTATATATATACAAATATATATATATATACATATATATATATATACATATATATATATATACATATATATATATATGTATATATATGTATACATATGTATATATATATATGTATATATATATATATAGATACACACACACACACACATATCATAGGTACACATTATTTATTTCCCACTAAAAGGAATTCATATCCATATCTCCACATATGCTATTGAGTTATTATTTTATAAAAAAATGTAATTAATGTGGTGATTAACCTTAATTCAGATAAATTGAATATAATATAACAAATGAACTTGCAATAATAAGAACAAAAGTACAATACTAAAATTAAAAAATATGATCAAATGAAATAAGACTAACTATGAAAAAAACAAAAGAGTTAGTTGTTTACATATGATCCAACTGTGTGAAACTAAATAGAAGTTGGAATTGATCAATAGAGACTGATTCTACAAGTTCCTAGAAACTATGAGTGAGACTCAAAAAGGATAGGATTGTCCAAAATGGGACAAGATTTATTTCACTATAGTACTAAGCTATTCAATTATGTTATTTACTAAAAATAAGGGATATTATGGAATGATCATCTATAAAATCTTAAATCACACATGTGTGTATAAAATTGACCTTTAGATGTACATAAAAGACCTACAAATGACTTCTTCAAAGTTTAAACCCTAATAGGGTTTATAATGGCTAAAAACCTACAAATAGAAAAGGAAGAGTGTAATAGCCTAAGCTGAACCCAATCAACCCCATAATGAGTTATCATTGCCTACATATACAATAATATAAAGAGGGAAATCAAGCCCACATAGTTCTCCCACTTAGAGTGTTTTGTGTATTTTTTCTCCTTTGACTATATGAATGCATCTAGAGATGACTTAAATACATGGAAATTATTTACTTTTACTTGGATAAAATAGGATTTTGACTTGGCTAAGGACTACTTTAGATGATTAGAATCAGACTTGATAATAATATGGAAGCATTTCTCAATGTGAAATAGTGTAAGTGTGCCTCTGTATTAAAATTTTCAAGTGGTGGGTTAAGTGATTTAGATGTGCCTTTATAGTAAACCAAAAAGGGAAAATCTCATGTTACCTATTATAAAAATATGGACCAAACTATAATGGATGGTTTAAATTAGAAAAATGGTTTTTATGATGGTTAAGCATAGGATTGACCAATAAGGGACAAAAATGTTTGTCACTATTGTTCCCTACTGGTCGATCCTGTGCTGAAAGGAAACATGAAAATTTTGGGATTTATAATGTATGTATAGATGCTTAGAGGAGTTGTAAATTTTTTTTAACATTTTTATAGTTTTAATATAGTAATTTATAAATTAATACATACATATAGATTCTTAGGATAGAGTGAGGTGTTGATATAGGCCTCAATTAAGTGTTTAAGTTAATCAAAATGAAATAGGGCAAATATTGACATTATCAATATTCGTGACCAAATTTAAGTGACTACATTCCCCCTACCCTTTAGTATAAAAATTAAATTACTAGAGTAAAGAAAATAAATACTTGAGTGCATACAACACACTTTCCCTTTTGGAGAAGCTTAAAATCATGCAAGATGTTCCATATAAAATCTTACAATGATGTAAAAGTAGTTAATGCTCATACATGAAATTAAAAATTAAAATGTAACTTGATTTTTAAATATTTAAAATATGAAGGAAACATTACACCTATATGTGTGAAACCAATGTTTCTATTGTAACTTTTTTTTGAGATGATACTTCCTTTAAACATTGGATAATTGGTTCCCATGAAGCACTTAGATAAATTGGTTTCATAGTTGAACCAAGTGTGAATTTGAGGGTGATCAATCTCTAAATTAAATTAAAATTGTATAAAAAATAAAATACATTTAGGGACGCAAAATCCTCAGTTTGCATTGTTGTTCTTAGTAACCATAGGACATGTAACATGTTGAAATCCATATTGGATTCATTGAAAATAATGCTATAGGGAATTGAACCTCTAATTTATGAATTATGCACTTTAACTAATTTAACCACTACATATGGGTTGTAGATTTAATTGTCACTTTATTATTTAGTAAAATGCATGATCAAAAGATAATGTAGAACATCTATGATCCTACCATTTCTAATATATAAAGTAGTATTAAAATCATGGCATGAATCTGTATCATGCTTCCTAATTTTGAAAAATAGTGTAGTGTGCATGAATTTGTATCATGCTTCCATTGTGATAATTGTAAAATACGTAACTAATTTTAGATGCATATTTGTAAATTATTTTTGAAGTTTGTGCATGTATTTATATCATACACCCCAAATCATATGAATATATAATTTTTTAATACAATATGAGTACACATGCATGAAATAAGCCATCATAATATATACAATGATTTAATTTTGAACCTTTTTGAATTATTTTAACCTTTATTTTATACTAAAAGACTAATTTTTATTGAAGAGGCTTATCTCATGTATGAAAACCCCACTGAAATGTCCCACTTTTGAGGTAAGGTAAATGTATCATAAAGGTCACTCATATAAAAATAAAGTTAGATATCATGCATAGTAAAATGTAATCATTGAGTAATGTAACATATGTGAAATTTATGTCAACATAGTAATATTTTTACCATTTGAATCACGTATGTAACATATGAGGAAAGACATATATCAATGTATCAGTGAAGCTCATGGTATTAGATTTTAAAATTAGAATCCTATGTATTAGTTAGTGCAAGATATGAATCATGACACTCATCAAAATTATCAATATAAACAAGCACAGACACATAACAAACATAATTTCATACAATAATGTCAAAGCCTGCATATAAAGTGCATGTTCAAATGTGTCACATAAGATGATATTGCACACACAAAGCCAGGGAGCACATGCAAAAGACATGAATAATTTCAAAAAAGGGATATGTTTAAATATCACACCAAAAAAATGGACAAGGTCCACAAAAAATTGACATGTTCAAATGCCATAATAGAAAAAAATCTCGCATAGATGCTTAAGAAATTTATACACAAGGGCCAAGGGACATATACGATTAAAAAATATCTAATCTAATATGTACAAGTAATAACATCAATGGAACGTATAACTAGAAATATATTTTACACCATTTATTATAATGTTATCATATCCTATCAAATAGCATATCTATATACATAATGTAAAATAGTTATCAAGATATTTGTAAGGACTATATATCTCAATAGTATAGGAGTTATAAAATAGTAAAACTTATAATACTAACCTTTGGATAAGATTCCCCCAACATGGCATAGCCTATGGGTAGAGGTAAGTCCAACATCTTAGTCCATATGAAATTGTATATCTTGTATAACACTCATGAATACTAATGAAATGAATGTGTGATAGAAATATATTATGTTATCTACCAATCATGAGATAAATAACTTACAACAATGATGTAAAATAGATGTCTAATCATGCTTAGGTACTAATTTTGGATTTTTATAATATTTTAATTATTTTTGTGTTTTTGAAATATTTGGATTTTTTATACTTTTTGAGATTTTAAAACTAAAACCAAGGCAACTAGTGATAATCACGGGTTCAAAATTAGAAGAAAGGGAGAAGGATTTGAACAACCCAAAGCATGTGTCAATATGAATTATGCATTAGAAATGATGGCATGGCCATTTATAAATAAGATGAACCCATTATATATGTGATTTTTGACTTTTAAAATCATATATGAGATATAATAGATATTAAAAATAATGATTTTACATCCTTGTATCATCAAATGTACACTTTGTCAAAGTATGTAACATGCATGTATGAGTAATATAACATTGGAAAAGATAAATATTCTTCATGAAAAAGTATTATTATTTTTACTAGAATTGAATGAAATGTTAATAAATTGGTAGCATTAAGGCTTTGTGTGCCCCATTTCTAATTTTGAGTTTTCTTTGAAAAAAGGTGTAGGACAAGAACGACCAACTCAGGATAATAGTGTGAATTGGTTGTCCCATATTGGTTGATATTTTTGACACTTCATTTTAATCACTTCTATGTCTAAACTAAAATCAAGTGTGTCTTTCTATAATCACACACATATTCGATTAGAAATCATTAATTAACCCAATTTACCCATACAACTACCATATTAACCCAAAATCATAATGAAATAACCTTAATTAGGGTAATGGATCATATTGTAATATTTATCTTATCAAATGCATCATAAAATAAATTGATCCTTTGTAAATGTTATTAAAGGATAATCAAATCAAAAATATTTTTAATAAAATAATATTACGAGAGCACCATTCTTCTAATTACCAATTAATCACCTTGTTTAATTAACCTAATCATTCCTCTAATGGAAAATTCCACAAGTTTGGAATTATATATTTTACTAAAATTAAAAGCACTTTATTAGATAAAGTTAGTGATGTCACTTAAGAAAGACAATGGGAAAGGGAAGGAGTGAAATCAAGTTATTACACCCCTCTTACACACTTTTCATCTTACACCTCTCTTACACACTACAAGAGGACCAATGATGACACATTCCTTGCAAATCTCTTCCATGATCTAAAAAGGTCTTTAATGGCATGTATTAAACACTCCATGTATGAAATAATGACTTAGAGGGTTCATCCTCCACCATTGATCTTGATCTCAAATCAATGGTTCACATTCAAACCAAAAGTATATAAATTGAGGCCTTTGACTCCATTATAGACAATCTCTCTTGAAGTTAACTTACCATGATAAGATCACACTAGATATTTAAAATTATCATGCCAAGGAAAGCTTAAACCTCAAGTGGATAAGAAGAGATGTTTCCCACATGGAATCAACATTATTAAAGACTAGTAGTTCACAAGCAAAGATCAAGCCTATTTTCATGTTGGTTTACAAGTAAATCTCCAAGGAAGGTATAAACTTAGTTTTGTCTTCCATTTTGTATTTATTATTTGTTTACCATTGCTTACCCTAGGGATTAGGCCTAGGATGTATTTGTTTAAAAAAAAAAATAGAATTTATTCACTAATGATTGGATGAACCTATTTTAGATTCATAATCTACATAATGGCATGCTTGGTTGGAACCCTACGTAGCCAACAAACATTATAAAGACCTTATTCATCCTCCTAAGTGTAATAATTAATCTAAAAATTGAATAAATTATTATCTTTTCTATTACAAATTTTAAAAATCTATTCCAAATGAAATTGATAGTTTAAACCTGATTATCAACAGTTTTATCACCTTATAATTGATGATTTCATTGTAGAATCGATGATTTTGCTTTCTATTTTAATATTTTTTGAATTATTTTTTAGGCCATCACAATTAATGATTTTTCCTTTTAAATGTTTTTACTATTTTAATTGGTGATTTCACCTTATCGATTAGTGGTTTTATAAATCCACAATTAGTGGTTTCCTTGTAAAATCAATAAATTTACTCTATTTTTAACTCTTATTTCATTTTGTAGGTAGTCGTAATCGATAGTTCCACCTTTTAATCATTTTCATCAATTACTTTAGTGGTTTTACTCTGGGATTCAATGGTTTTACTATGGAAATTGGTGGTTTCTCCCTAAAAAATGGTGGTTTCACCTTGTGACAATTTTTTTTTAGGGTTAAACAAAATTGAGCTTAACATCATCATTGAGTCCCAAACCCACTTTTCAAGCTACTAATAAATCTTATTGAAATACCTTGACCAAAAACTAGATTTTAGACTCTAAAAAAAACACATTTATTTACAACACATCTTGATTTGGGCTTTAAAATAATTCATAATTCATTTTGGGTTCTAAAAACAACTTGTTATTTAGTAATTTCCCTTCTTGCTTTCATAGTTTTTATTTATTATAAGTTGTGAGTGTCTTGTGAGGTTATTTTCACATATGCTATCCAATTTTAGGTGACCCAAAAATGCAAGTTTCCTATTTTTTTATCCCAAATATTTACTTATTATGTTCCTCTCTTACCTTTTGGAGAGTTGTCAATGATGTAATGGTGATGTCATGAAGGTGTCCTAGTGAGTGAATGAAGTTCTTTGATATCTAAGTGACAATGACAAAGTGTGCAATGTGCTTGTCCTAATGTGCTTGAAGTTTGCTTGGTTGACCTTTATATTTTAACTATTTAGGGATGTTCATAGATGAGTATGATGATTTGAGCATATGCAAGGGGTACTATGAAAAGTTAAGAAAGATTTAAGTGCTTGTGTACATGAGTGGATTTCATCTAGTTGTTCATTATTTTCATCTAGAAATTTTGGGTCTAGTAGAAAAAAATCTAAGTAGGTAGTTTGCTGACATCACCATTATCATGTGTAGATGAGTCAAGGGGAGTTGGTCATATGGTTATGATCACATTAGTCCCTATTTTCTATGTACTAAATCTTGGGTCATGTACCTAAGTATAGTCAATGATATGCAAGTAAAAATTTGGGCTCCTAGGTAGTTTAACAATATTCTCCCATAGCCAAATTTGCATGAAGCAAGAAAGAGTCGAGTAAGTAGTTTTATTATGACTCACACATGTGGATGTTTTAGGAGAAATTGATCATACAAGTTTTTTTAGTTTTGTGTCTAGTTAATTTGTGCTAAATTTTAGATCATGCATTAAAAAAAGAAATGCATGTGTAAAGTTGGCCTTCTAGGCAATTCTTGACATTGGTGGCTCTGTGACAGATAAATATGAAGAGGAATTTTAATGTCATTATTTATCAAAAGTGTGAGGGTTATAGGAGAAAATTGACACATGTTTGGATTATCCTATGTGAAGAGATAATATGGTCCAAGTTTGAGAACATATGAGTGTGTAAATAATAATATATGACTGTGCAAAGTTGACCTTCTAGGCAGATAAGCAATGGTTCCCATACTTAGTCATTTTTTAGCAAGGGTAAAGACCAGGACCAAATGGAGATCCTAAGACTCATGGAAGATTATAAAAATTTATCAAATAGGTGCCCTTATTGATAAGTACTTGGATGATCCATAGAAATTGATGGTGCTTGAGAGTTCATACATCTAGATCTATGGTGTGCAACAAGTCAAAGAGGTCAAAGTATTCAAAGTTTAAAATGAAGTAAAGATAAAGATTGAGCTTATTACAAGATCAATGGTGAGTGAGTTTTCATATTGATTGAGATAAATGGTGAACATTAAAGTCAAGAGGTCAAAGTGACTACTATTTATCTTGTTAAAGACTGAGTTGCATACAAAAGATCGACAAAGCTTGTTGAGTCAAAGTTTCTAGATTGCATGAGATGAGGTCAACATGTTCAAGGTTTAACATTTGGTAATTGGTGAACTATACATTAAATTTTAGATAATATTAATGGTGTGTGTTTATTATGATCAAATAAGACATGAGATGTGAGCATAGTGTTCAAAGTTTAATTGTGACTGTTGGTATTTGAATATGTGAATTTTTCAAAGGAAAGTCCAATGTCTAGTTTTTGAGCCATATCTTTTGATATATGATGAATTTTCTCATGTATTAAAAATAAAATATGTAGATTAATCTAAGTCACATCCATCAATATATATTTTAGTGTCTAAATGTATGTACAAACAAAGTTATTGAGCTCCAAAGTTGATTATGTGTTCAGTTGTGTTTTGTAAGTAACCCAAGAAGGGTAATTGAGCTCATTCTAATGTTGTTTCGATGTTTAATGATGAATTATCTATTAGATCATGTTTTATAATCCATGAATATATTCTAATTTTATTATAATTTTTTGACCAATCATATGTAGTATGAAAAAAGGTTTAGAAGTTGACTGTGTACACATTCATGGTGACGGTATGCTCATAATGTTATTTGAGCAATTTATGCTTAAGTAGAAGGGTATTGTGATGGATATGGGCACTTAAGTAGGAACTATAGATCATGTGGCATGGGATCATGAGTTGGAAAGTGTTTTTGTGTTTTTATTTTGCTCATAGAAGTGTCAAAGAGGTGAATGGGTCATCATAGGACCTAAGTGACTTAGGCCTATTTGAAAGTGGATTATGTTTAAGTGTGACCCATGTGAGATGCCTTAAGGGTGAAGGCATGAATTATGGTGAATAGGTAATATTTTTATCTTGATAATCATTATATATATATATATATATATAGTGAAATCAAAGATGATGATTTCTATACTTTTGAGAAGACTTGGGAGTAGGTGCTCAAAGTGAAGGTTTGTGTGAATGTGGAGCCAAGTGAAGAATAAAACCTTTAAAAGAGAAGGTGTAGGTCAATGAGGACCAATAGAGAGTGAATTAGATCATACATGTTTGTCTAAGTAAAGTGATTAAGGTGATCACATAGGTCATTGGACCTAATAATCCTATACGAGGCAAAATGAGTGAGTATGCTCAAGAGGCTATTTGAGAGAGTGTGCATTGTGAACAAAGGAAAGGTGAAGGATGTGTGTGTCTAGTGTATGGGTTGAATGTAATAATAGGTTTATGATGGTTTTTATGACCTTTAGTTCATATTTATGATGTCATAATAGTAATCTTGTAGGTTTGAAGATTGACTGTGAGTAAAGGAGATGTAGAGTGTCTAGTTGATGAATTGATGAGTAAATCAGAATTATGACTATGTGTATGACTTTTAGGTCATATTTTTGATGTTATAAAGTGAGCTTATAGTTTAAGGATATCAAAAGAGGTCTAAGTGTGCATATGAGGATAGTTTGAGTGAAGGAGAAATATTGAGGCATGCTTATGTGAGAGGCTTGTATGAGATAGAGAGAGTTTATGCAGGGGTTAGATAAATATATACCCATCATCGGGTGTTGAATAAATTAGTATTAAGGTGGAAGTGTTCAAAATATTTTCTAAAGGAGTTGATCTTCCTTAGGGGTATTTATTCCTTGTGAAATAGGTGTTTCATTAAATGTCTTTCATCAAGAGGATATGGCCAAGGTTTTTTGGTCTAAAGGAGTTGACCAATCTCTTGTTTATAATTTATTATAGGATAGTAGTCCATGTTTAATAGGCTTGAGAGAGGATTTTATTCCCCATGAGGTTTTCCCATAGGAACTATGTGTTATGTTTTTGATCTTGTGTATGCATTGAATGAATGAGCTCCCTTGTTTATGTTGCTTGATCAAGTTGATATATGTTGATTGTTTAAATAGTTTGAAAGGGTTAGATTTGAGATTGAAATATATAGGCTCACTTATTCAACCCCCCTCTTAGTGATTGTATCTTTAACAATTGGTATCAGAGCAGGTCTTTTGGAGGAAGCTTAATAACTTGAAGGAGATCTTGAGTTGGTATAAAGATGGCTAAATAGTTGAAAAAAGAGAATCAATAGTGGAAGGTTGTGATAAAGGCAATTGAAGAGAGATATGTACTTTGAATAAATATACCAAAAAGGATGAGAATGTTATTAATGATCTCAAGGTTCAACTAGTAGATGCCAAGACAAGTTTGTGTTCAAAAGAAAAGGACATCATATTTGACAAAGAAAATTTCCATAATAGTAGAGAAGATGTTAGCAAGGAAGAAGGACTTGATCTAGAAGCTAAGCTCATGGGTACACTAGGTGAACTAAAAGAGAAAAATAAAAGGAATCATAAAATGAGTAATATGATCAAAAATCTTGAATCACAAGTTGGTTCTATTGAGGGAAATTTATTAGGCATGTCCAAGAAAGAAGAAAAAAAGTATCAAGAATAGATCAAGTTTATTGAAGTACAATAATATAGATTGAAAGACATGGAAAATAAGGCTAAAGAGGATAAAGATAAGATCAATATTCTTGAGGATCAGTTAATGACTACTAATGAAAATCTAAAAGCAAGAGAAGATGAGTACACTCTACTAAATATTGAGATGGAGTAATTGAAAAATCAACATGAGCTTGTTGTATTCAAGTTGGATAAACTTGAAAAGAAGCCTGAGTATGTCAAAGATAAAACAAGCTTTGAAAGTAATAAACTAAGGTCTATTATAAAACCAAATGATTTAAGGTATGATAGTTTATTTCATGGTCAATGTTATACATGTATAAAGTATGTTCATAAATCTTTGGATTGTAGAAGGAATTCAATCAAGATTGAGTCCTCATGGAGCCTTGGAAGAAAAAGCAATTGGTCTTGAAAAAATCATAACTCAAATCAGTCAAGAGGTATGTTGAATGATGTTATTTGTTTTAATAATCATAAGATTGGACATATTGCTAGATTCTATCCAATTGATGTTAAGAGTTATTCAAATTATGTCTAATGATATAGAGCTCCTATAAGGTCTAAGAAAGGATAAACTCAAGTATGGAAACCAAAGGTAATCATTACCAATTCTTCTAGTCATAAAGATGATAATAAAGTTGTGCTATAATGCTATATTACAAATCAAGATAAGCTCAAGGATCAAGTAGGTAAGATGGTTGCATAAGACAAGAAGAGTCAAACTATGGTATGGAGACTTGAGGTAGTAAAAACTAAGAAGACTAACCCTATTGAGTCTAAGAGTCTTGATGGATTGTTTGCCAAGGTGGAAAAAGGTTGAAAAAAGGAAAGTCAAGAATTTATGTTATCAACATTTGTTGACAAATCTGAATCAAATCATCCATTCAAAATCAATCGAATAATGAGGTAGGATTATAAGATAGAAAAGGGTATGGAGATATGGGAATCTCCAAAATTTTGAGAATTTTAGTCTCTCCATGTCAAGGGGAGGTGTCTCTATCTAGGCTTCAAGGAGACACTTTCCAGTCAGAGGAAACTTGGTGGATATCAAATATTGTTTAATAAAAAGGTATGAAAACAAGGTATGTTTGTGCATTATTTTTATATATCTTTTGTTGGAGAAAATAAGCTTGTGAAGAATATCACTAGTCCTATCTTAAGGATTTAAAATGTTGATCATGGTTTGGATGATCTGGTATAAAGGTGAGTTTCAAATATCTATCTACATATCAGTTTGTGGTAGATGCTAGGTGAGCCTATAAGATGAAGGTCTTTCTTCTAGACTTATGTTCTAGAACTTACTAAGCACGTTAAAGGCTTGTTGAATAGTTGTGAATGCCATGGAAGTTCACAGTGTTTTGAAGATGAGGTGTATCTATATGAGTATTGAATGTGATTGGATAATATTTGAAGAATTTTTAAATATGTCATGAAGTTATGGGGAGCTTTTTAATTGTTCAAGTCCTAAGATCAAAGGATCGAGTAGTTGAATCTGAGAAAGAAGGTATGGAGTTTTTTGTGTGTTCCTAGGTTTATTTGTCTTGTTGTAGGTCAAATTCCATGGGATAGGATGTATGGGTTCCCAAAGATGTGGAAGCTCAAATTTTGGTTTAGAATTGTGTATTGGTTATCTCCAGGTATTTAAGAAGTTTCAGAGGTGGATGTTGACTGGAAGGTATTATGTTGACCTTATTTGTTTTGAGATTCTAGAGTTTTGGTCTCTACTAGAAAGTGGTTTGCATTGTGATTTGAGGTCTGATGATTCCTAATATGTTTAATGGACCAAATGGGTTATTAAATCAAGACTCATAGAGATTTGATGGTTTTTGGTTATCAAGTTATTCAAGTTTTTCTCAAAGTTGGAGGCCTAATTAGGTAGTAGGTTTATGAAGGAAGTATGTTTCATAGGTTTATCTAGATTTTGAAAATTGTTATGATTTAGGGGACATATGAGAGTGATCTATATATGATGTTTTAGGTCTTGAAGGTGTATATAATGAAAGTTATGGGTTATGCAAGTTCTAGGTAGGGCTATAAGAAGACTAGACATTCCTAGTGGGAAAATGAGTGCATTTTTATTTAGTTTATCAAAAATATTAAGGTGTGTATGTTTCAAGGAGATTTATTATTTTGGTTGATAGCATGTTTCCTATTTGGTGAGTGGCATAAAGTTTTGTTAGTAGTCCTTAAGGTGGTTTGAGAGAGAAGGCCGATGAGCTTGTATGGTGATTCTTCATGGTGTATGAAGATTTGAAGATGATCAAGTGATGAAATGGATAATAATTATTATGGGGAGTACCTATTATATGTTTCTTGATATGTTCCATAAAATTTAAGTGTCTTTGTGTGTTCTTTTTTCATTGGTTGAAGAAAGCATTGGCATAGAGAAAAAGAAAGGTGTCAAGGCAAGAAGAGGCAGGCTCAAAGTAAAGGGGAGTTTGTATGATATTTATAATATGGTATAATCATATTGGTAGTATTTTCAGGCCCTCAATATAATTTTATGGCCACTTTTTTATTATGTTAAAGGGGGATAAAGTTCCTATATTGAGAGTGCTTTAAGAGTGAGAACAAAAATGAGTTGTATATTGCTATATGATGTGTGTTGACATCAATAAAAAAAGGGAAGATTGTTGGAGAGTTTTCAATGATGTCATGGTGATGTCATGGATGTGTCTTTGTGAGTGGATGAAGTGATTTTATAGCCTAAGTGACAATGATAAAGTGTGCAATGTGTTTGTCCTAATGTGCTTGAAGTTGGATTGGTTGATCTTTAAAGTTTGATTGTTTAGAAATGTTTAGGGATGAGTATGGTGATTTGAGAATGTGAAATGGGTCATATTAGAATTAAATAATGATTCGAGTGCTTATGTGCATGATTGGATTTCATTTGGTAGATCAGTGTTGTCATCTAGACATTTTGGGTCCAGTAGCAAAAAATTTGAGTAGGCAGTTTGTTGACATCACCATTACCACGTGTGGATAAGTCAAGGGGATTTGGTCATATGGTTATGATAAAATTAGTCTCTAGTTTATATGTGATAAATCTCAATTCATGCACCTAAGTTCAGTCAAAGATATTTAAGTACAAAGTTGGGCTCCCAAGTAGTTTGACATTATTTTCTCATACTTAGCCAAATTTACATGAAGCAAGAAAGAGCCAAGTAAGCAATTTTATGATGGAATATATTGCATGTATGGAAAGTTTAGGATAATTTGATAATATTTATTTATTTATTTTTGTGCCTAGTTAATTTTCTATAAATTTCAAATCATGCACTAAAGCACGTCAAAAGATATGCATGTGCAAAGTTGGCCTTCCGAGTAATTCTTGACATTGTTATCTCTATGATAAATAAATATAAGGAGGAATTTTAATGTCATTATATCTTAAATGTGTGAGTTTTATGGGATAATATTGACACATGGTTGAATTATCCTATGTGAAGAGATCATATTGTCCAAATTTGAGAACATTTGAGTTTGCAAAGTAAACGATATGACTGTGCAAAGTTGGCCTTCTAAGTAGATAAACAATGGTTACCATAGTAATTTTTGAGAAAGTGTAAATAATAGGACAAAATGGTTGGATTATCCTATGTTAGGATATCATATCGTCCAAATTTTAGAACATGTGAGTATGCAAATCAAAAGATATGACTATGCAAAGTTGGCCTTCCAAGCAAATAAGCAATGGTTCCCATAGTCATTTTGAGCAAGGGTAAAGATTAGGAACAAATGGATATCCCAAGGCTCATGGGAAATCATACAGATTGATCAAATGGTGTGTACTACTTGATAATAACCTAGCTGATCTATAAATATTGATGGTGCTTGAGAGTTCCTACAACTAGATCTATGGTGCACAACAAGTCAAAGAGGTCAAAGTGTTCAAAGTTTAACATCAAGTAGAGATAAAGATCAAGATTATTCTAGGATTAATGATGATCAGGTGTTCATACTTATCAATATAAATAGTACACATTAAATTAAAAAGGTCAAAGTGACAGTTGTTTAACATTTTTAAATATCGAGCTACATATGAAAGATCAATGGAGGGTATTGAGTCAAAGTTTCTAAATTGCATGAGATGAGGTCAACGTGTTCAAGGTTTAACATTTTGGAATTTTTAAAATATGAATTAAATTTAAAATAATATTTATGATTCATGTTTAATCTAAGTAATGAGGACATGATATGCAAGCATAGTGTTTGAAGTTTAATTGTGACTATTGGCATTTAAATATTTGAATTTTGCAAAGGAAAGACCAGTGTCTAGTTTTTGAGACATATCTTTCAATCCATAATGAATTTTCTCATATAATAAAAAGGAAATATGTAGAGGAATACAATATTAATATATAAATATATATTTAAAGGTTTGAATGTATGTACACATAAAGTTATTAATCTCCAAATTTAAATGTGTGTTCGATTGTGTTCTACAAGTAACCCAAGAAGGGTAATTGAGCTCATTATAATGTTTTTTCAATGTTTAATGATGAATTATATATTTTATCAAGTTTTATACTCCATGAGGATAATTTTTGTGCATTATTAATGTTTGACCAATCATATACAGTATAAAAAAAAGGTTTAGAACTTGACTATGTGCACAAAATATTGTTTAGGTAATTTGTGCTTAAGCAAAAGGGTATTATGATGGATATGGGAACTTAAGGAGGAAATATACATCATGTGTCATGGTTTCATTATTTTTAAATTGTTCCTATTTTCTTAATTTTCTTTATGAAGTGTCAAATAGGTGAATAGGTCATCATAGGACCTAAAAATGACTTAGGCCTATTTGAAAGTGGAGTGTGCTTAAGTGAGACCCATGTGAGATGACTTAAGGGTGAAGGCATGTATTATGGCCAATGGGTAAGATTATGATCTTGATAATAATTATATCTCTATATATATTGAAATTAAAGATGATGATTTCTATACTTTTGAGAATAATTGGGAGTAGGTGCTCAAAGTGAAGACTTGTGTGAATGTAGAGCCGAGTGAAGGAAAGAGCATTTGAAAGAGAAGGTGTAGGTCAGTGAGTACCAATAGAGAGTGAGGAGGATTATAAATTTTTTTATAATAAAATTGATGAAGTTTATCACATAGGTCATTGGACCTAATAATCCTAGAAGGGGCAGAATGATTGAGTATGCTCAAGAGGTTGTTTGAGAGAGTGTGTATGGTGAAAGAAGGCAAGGTGAAGGTTGTGTGTGACTAATGGATGGGTTGAATGATATACAATGTTTACCATGGTGTTTATGACTTATAGGTCATATTTATTATGTTATAATAGTACTCTTGCAGGTTTGAATATTGAGTGTGAGTGAAGTAGAGGTAGAGTGTCCAGTTGATGAATTGATGAGTAGAATAGATTGATGATTATGTGTATGACCTATAGGTCATATTTATGATGTAAAAAATTTTATCTTGTAGTTTTAGGATATGTGAAGATGTTTGAGTGTGCATATCAGGATAATTTGAGTGAAAAAGGAGAGAGATTGAGGCATGCCTATATGAGAGGCCTATATGAGATAAAGAGAGTTTATGCAGGGGTTAGATAAATAGAGATCCATCATCAGGTGTTGAAGACATCAATACTAAGGTGTAATTTTTCAAAGGATGGTCTAAAGGATTTTATCTTCCTTATGAGTAGTTACTCCTTTTGAAATAGTTGTTTCACTAAATGCCTTTGGTCAGGATGATATGATCAAGGTTTGTTAGTCTAAAGGAGTTAACTAGTCTCTTGTTTATAATTTATTATAGGACAATAGTCCATGTGTTACAAGATTAAGAGTGGATTTTATTACCCATGAGGGTTTCCCACATGAACTATTTGTTATGCATTTGATCTTGTGTATGCATTAAATGAATGATCTCTCTTGTTAATGTTGCTTGATCAAGTTGATTTATGATAATTATTTAAATAGTTTGAAATGATTAGATTTGAGATTGAAATATCTAGGATCACTGATTCACCCCCCTCCCTCTTATTGATTTTACCTCTAACATTTCCCTCTTGGGGGTATCTTGAACATACTCACATAATGATGACTTACTCTAGAAAAATTTTAGGTCAAAAGTTACTCATGCCATGTGAATAATTATCCAAGTGCCTAGCTTTCTTGTCTAAACCAAATCATTAGGTTTTTGGATTTCAATCAATGACTAATGTTAATATAAATTACAAACCAATTTAAATTCAAAATATATATTCTTATCTAAATTATGTGATTATATGATCATTGTTCTTTTAATTCTAGTCAAATAATTCTGAAGCCAAGTATTAATTTTAGTCAAACTAATCCAAGGTCAATTGAAATCAACCATGTTTCAACATTAACCAAAGTTAGATCTTTTCCAAATCCAAAGTTAAACTTGTTCTAAATTCAACAAAAAATCATATCATTTTGTGAGGTCAAAGGTCAAAGCCTAGTTCAATTTTAATTCAAATTATTTAAAGCCAACTTTGTTCCAACATTCACACATTTCAAATTCCAAATCCATTAAGTTTCCAAGATCACAAAGTCAAGAATTAATAGTTCCCAGAAGTCATCAATTTTATTTTATTCATCCACAAAGTCAATTTTCCAATATCAAAAGCCTTTCAAGTCAAGACCAAATCCAAACATTGAATATTTACAGTTGAAACCACCTAAAAATTTAAGACAAATTACAAGTATCCAAGCCTATTTCAAATTGGAGATCATAAACATAGACATGTCAAAGTATACATATAGTGGGGCTATTTATAACCCCTACTTTTATGGGTATGACCACTATGTAGAGTATGGGGAAGATCAACAATACCTTTCCAATATGCCATCCAATAATGATCTTGAATAAATTAACCTATACTTTCTAGTCATACCACTTAATGTCAAATAAGAGTAATATAAATCATACCTTACATATGTAATGTTTGATATAGAACATGTATATAATATAATATAACTTGTAATTGCAACACCTAATGTTTAATATGAACACATTCAATTTACACAACTTTTTGATATCAAAGACAATCATCTCATAATATTTATAGAAATGGGTGCTTCTTTTCGCATTGGTTTTCCCATGGAAGATTCATGATATTTGGTTAGAACCCCTAAACAAATATTCTTTACATTATTAGACAACCAAGCCACTTATATACAATATAAGGGTTTCTCAAAACTTCTAATAAATTTTTAGTGGTGTTTGACAAAGGAAAGGGTTAACTAATTGACCCTCCTACATAAATCCAAATTATTTCCTATCAAATACAATGGGATAGTCAAGTCTTGGATAATTTATTAAATACTTAACTAGTCTCCAAAAAAAAAAAACCCATGTTAATAGAGCATAATCCTCAAACAAAATAACCAACAAATATGTTAGTCCATTAAAAACCCAACCTTGAGCCATTTTCTAGTAACATATTAGTGGCAGATTTGTTCAACACACATAATGGAAAGTGATCTTGTAACTGATACCAATACAAATCCTCCCATTAATTATTCCCAACATGCAACCAATAAATCCCAAATAGTAAATTTCAACCCACATAAAGTACCATCCACAACCCAACATAACATTCCCCAACATAACATTCGTTCAACTTCTTAACAAACACTTTCTTCTAATGTGCCAAATACATCTCAAGAAAAAAATATAAACACACCTAGTCTACAATAGTTATTTGCACATATTCTAACCAATCCTCCACCTCAACAAGTGGAAACCAATCCTTCACCTCAATAAGTGGTAACTAATACTCCAACTTAATAGGTCGTAACCAATCCTCCACTTCACCAAGTAATGACTTATCTACTTCCACAACAAGTGGTAATAATCCTTGATATATGTTGTCTAAACAAAAATGTATATCTTTAAGATAATAAGTTCCACTTAACCAACAAGTTATTTTCATAAATCAAATCCCTACTAATAACCAACAAGTTCCCTTTCATTCCTAGAAAATACCCTTTAATACCTAACAAACCATTCCTCCATTTAGACCTCAGTTCCCTCCAAATAAGTTATGCACTCAACAACAAGTTTCCCTCCAAATTAGTTATGCACTCAACAACAAGTTTCATACTGAAAAAAAGTACCCTATCAAAAATACAACCCCAATTGAAGGATAAATATTCCTAGTAGAACCAATCAATTAAAAATTCTTCAATATTACATACCACCTCTTTACATAGGTCAAATGAAATCCCTACTAATAGCCAACAAGTTCCCTTTCATTCCTAGAAAATACCCTTTAATACCTAACAAACCATTCCTCCATTTAGACCTTAGTTCCCTCCAAATTAGTTATGCACTCAACAACAAGTTTCATACCGAAAACAAGTACCCTATCAAAAATACAACCCCAATTGAAGGATAAATATTCCTAGTAGAACCAATCAATTAAAAATTCTTCAATATTACATACCACCTCTTTACATAGGTCAAATGAAATCCCTACTAATAGCCAACAAGTTCCCTTTCATTCCTAGAAAATACCCTTTAATACCTAACAAACCATTCCTCCATTTAGACCTTAGTTCCCTCCAAATTAGTTATGCACTCAACAACAAGTTTCATACCAAAAACAAGTACCCTATCAAAAATACAACGCCAATTGAAGGATAAATATTCCTAGTAGAACCAATCAATTAAAAATTCTTCAATATTACATACCACCTCTTTACATAGGTCAAATGAACCCTCCTTTGAATACCCAACAATATGTGCCTACTCCTTCTCATTCCTATCCCACTTACCAAGATTTGGAAGAGGTGAAAGATGCATTTTCTTCCATCCAAATAGGGAATCAGGAAAAAAAATTTAAACTAGATGACATATATTCTTATCCCCTTGATATGAGCTATCTTCAGGTACCTTTCTTGCATCATTTTGAGATCCATATATTTGATAAATACAAAGGGAAAGGTGATCCAAAAGAGCATCTAAAAGAGTTATTCATTGCATGTCAAGAGGTTGTATATATTAGTGTGTACCTACTTTGCTTCTTTCCCTAAATTTTGATTTGGCAAGCCTTAGAATGGTTCTTTAGTCTACCTAAGAATTCCTTTGATAATTTTAATCACTTGTTAGATCAATTTGTAAAACATTTATTTTATAATGTGAAACATGAGCTGACTATGGTTGACTATGTCAATTTAAACAATGAGGAGAAATTTTTTCTAGATATTTACAACAGTGGTGCACATTGGTTAGCCAAGTTCCACATAATCTCCTTGAAAAGTAATTGGCCACAATGTTTACTACTAATCTACAATTAGATATTACATATAATCTTAGACTTAATTATTCCAACACATTTCAAGAGATCATTGATAAAGAGATATAGATTTAGCAAGCCCTCGTCGATAAAGGGGTAATGAATATTTACTCTTAGAACAAGGATCAAACATAAACTCTTTTATAATCACAAACAAGTACATTAGAGAAGCCTAAATGAGTAAATAGGAACACAAATGTTGTAGGATGTGGGGTAACTAAATCTTGATATGTCTAAATAGGATAATGACCACCTATTCAGGAAAATCCACATACTCAACCTCTAACTTAACAAAGACCCCCTATAAGAATAGGTCATTATAAAAATAGAGTTTTTAGTGATCTTAGAGAGCCTATTGAGATGGTTTTATATAAACTCATTGTAGCTAACATGATTATTTGGCTAATGCCAAAACCATTTCCAAAAAATAACCTAAACCTGATTGGTATAAGGAGAATGAATTTTTTAGTTATCATCAAGTTAAATCACATTCTATTCATAGATGTGTATAGCTTCTATTATCATTTTAAATGCACACCCACATAATAATGAATCTTTTAAATGTAACTATTTATCACTTTCACACCTATCTCCTTTACCATAAATGCTTGAGAGTAATTTAGTGTTTTGATGTAACAATGGTATCATCCCCCAAGGTATGGGACTCTTGTGGTCCTTGGGATGAAACTTTGGAGAAGGCCATATTCTTTCTAATCTAAGTGCATTTGTTTTACGACCAACACATATACCTATAAAGATAAGAAAGGGAATCTACCACTAAGGTTAAACCTAATATCAACAAAGGAAAATGGAGAGAGAGGGTAAGAGGATTGTTGAAAGGAAAATTGGTGATGCACCAAGAATAGAGTGAGCCCTTACCCACTTGATGGCATAAAATAACTAAGGAATTGAATGCATACATCTTCAAACCAGACACCCAATACATAATTATTTCACATGGAGGTATGGGAACATAAGTAATATTAGGAGGGATGACAAAAAATTCACAAATAATACCTACACAAACCCATTTATACACAATGTGTGACCTACAGAGGATCCTAATTATATGTATAGGTGGGAAGGGAGGACAAAAATGAGAGGGAAAAAATACACAAACAAAGATCAACAGCTATTAATACACACAGAATATAGAGCATGAAGAAAGGTATTTCAATTCTCATTAATTTCAAGGCCTAAGCCAATATTACAAACTTTAATGGGGAGAGATTTATTATACCAAGGAGAGGGTTATTTTTACAATAAATATCAAGGTTTATATAAAGATAGGAAATATCATGTGTAATTAATTCACCACTTGAGATGGTGGATAGGAAATTTGAATTTGAAAGTTGGCACTTAGAATTATAGGTTAATCAAGAGGGTCTAACTCCCATGTAATAGCTGTTATGAATCATGCTCATTCAATTTAGGATGAAAATTTGGTCATAGAATTAGTTGGAAGGTCACTCTTGTATATTTAGATTATTTGTGTGTATCAAAGACTGAAGTACACTTCTACATTTAGAGGAGGTGTGTGTACATGTCTTGTGGACCTACCCACCACTTTTTCATTTAATTCAATTCTAAATCGATCTCACTTGACATCCAATCAGACCCAATTATCATATTTGCTTAGAAACACCACCTGTCAATCCTCTTAGATATTATTTACTGACATGGAAGTTACGTGGGAATTCCTTAGATTTTTTCCATGTCATTTTTGTACACACAGTACAATTATGTGCTTGTATCTCTTAGGGATCATAATCACACTAATATGTTCATGATTTATACTTTATCAAGTTTTATGATAATCTATGCATGGAGAGTCTGAATAAAATGGGAACACATGCCTTTCATTAGGGATTTTATATTTGTTTGGGAAGGGAGAGGTGAACATCATAGATTGCAGCCTATTAATCATGAGAGTGCATGTATGGATCTCTACAATTGGGTGTAGAAATTTGATATTTAGACATGAGGATTCCCATAGATAGTACCATGTAATAAGAATGAATATCTCAAGTACACACTTATATTTGGAATCTATTCTCTTTGTACTTCTCTCTTACCCAATAACCTTGCATGTTTTACTTATGCACCAAAAGTTATATGATTTGAGTGAGGGTGTGGGAATATTTACATAGGGTGTGCATTAAAGGTTGTTCAGAGGCACACATTGACACTTATTTTATTTGAAAATATAAATTGAATACTAAATCTTGAGAAACCCCACAATATGTAAGTTGATTTTGCTCAAGTGCATCCTTTTACATTCAAGTTTCATGCATAACTGGGTGTACTTATATCTATGTGTAGAATTCAAAATATCTTATGTGGGACTTCATTCTTTCTATAGGTTCAAGAAACTTATGATCTTGGGCACTGAGCTATACTGAATGATAATCTCCCTTTTGTGCTCACATATTTCTATGCATGCTCTTGCATAAAATAGTTCCAGGTACATGGTGACTTGAAGAGTTAACAAATTCATCATCTCATCCAAGATTTATTTTATTATGGAAAAATAGAGTTGGATAATGTGGCCATGCAATCTAATCATAATGTGGGTATTTATCAAAACCCTTTTCCACATCATAACTCCAACAATAATCAAAACCAAAATCAGCATCAAACTAATAATCAAAACCAAAATAGGCCTCTTAATAATTAGAATCAAAGGAAGAATTGGTATTAATAAAACTATAATCAAGGTTAGGATAACCATTCTAGTCAAGTTAATTGTAATAATTCCCCTTATGAATATAATAATTTTATAGGTCACATTACTAGTAGGCATATAGTTACCATTAAGATCAACCCTAAAGTAACTATTAATAGTACTTGATAATATTCATTGTCCATTTTAGGACCTCCATATCCATTTTTTGGTAAACCTCCTTTGGTTTTAATATCCCTAATGTTAATCAATAGCTAAGAATTATCATTTCAAGAGCTCACTCACCTTCTTTTAATTATAATAACCCCCTGTTGACTCGAGGTTACACAATCATAACTCGACACTCTAAGGTTACCATTCAAGGTCATGTGATTTCTTCCTCCAAATATCCCATTCAAGACCATCCACCTTATAAAACTAAGCTAAATTATCCTATTAATGAAAAAACTTATGATATTGTCAAACAACTTCAAAAGTCACTGGCACAAATTTCTATTTTAGATATTTTGCATACATCAAATGTCCACAAGAACAAATTGAATGAGCTCCTAAGTCAATCTAAGGTCCCAAATGGCATTGCACCTAAAACATTTCAAACACTTGTGATTCATTTGGATCCATACGAATATCTTAATTTTGATCAAAATAATATATCATCCCTTAAACCTTTGCATAATAACACACTTTATATAGAAGCATAATTTCTTGAAAAAAAATAAAATGGATCCCCATAGACAATGGTTCAAGGCTAAATATTGTAACTTTGAAACTAGTCAAGCACTTGGGATACATATTATTAGATCCTCAATTGGATAACATTACTATCAAAGAATATGATAATGAGGAGAAGGAACTTTAGTGCACCTTTTATTTTCTTGTTTTTTTTGGGACTCTAACACATGATACTCTTTGACACATTATTGACTTGGAATTATCATATTATTTTCTCCTTGGGCAAACTTGGATTCATTAAGTATGTGTCATACCTTATACTCTCCATCAATGTATTAAATTTATCCATTCTAGATTAGAAGTTATTATTCCTTGTGACATGTAGCCATACCAATTTTGTAGACACCTAGAAGTAGAGTCTGAAAGCTACAACTATCACCTTGGCATAGAGCCTATCCCCAAAAAGGACAAGGATGTAGTTGATCAACTATATGAGTCCAATTATGTGTATCCAATTATTCTTGCCTCCTTTCATCTACACCACTTATTCAAATAACCAATCATTTTATTATTTAAGATAACAGCCTTGGGGAATATAATATTGACAATGTTTCCCATATATCCAAGGTACCTAAGACACCCATATCATATGGTAGACCTAAATTAAAAACTAATAAAATGGAATGGTGTAGGAAGGATGATTCTCATTATAAATAACCCATTATTTTCATCAAAATAACTTCTTAGGAATAAGAAAAGATTAAAGTTAATGATAACTCATGGTTATATAGTGATGACTTTTCCACCTGCTACCAAAACATAAAGTATTCTATTATAAATAAGATAATGAATAACGAAGCTTATAAAGGAAAAGGCATGGGTTCAAAGTATCAAGGACCTATTGATCTATTATTAGTTTCCAAACACAAAGGAAATCAAGGTATTGGATACAAATTTCCTAAGGGTGACCCCTCAAATCTCAAGAGTGATGCTAATTTATCATCTAATAATGAAAATGTTGAGAGTGATGTAGAGTCTGTATGTAATAAAAAATACATCATGTCTATAAATCAATCCTTGCTCAGAGAAGATAGAGCATACCTACACTTCCAATTTGGGATAAAGTTTTTAAGTAGGATCATGACTAATATAGGGATCTACTAGACCTGATTAGGGGAAAACTTTTCACAATAGACCATGTGAGGTAGGGTTCCAAAGCCTACAGTCTAACATAATCATGTAACAACCCTAAAAGAGTCCTAAGGTTTTATATTTTACCTATGCTAATAAAAAATAAAATAAATATAATATACTGCACACCAAAGCTTATGGCACAATAAAATGGGTTAGTAAAGCAATCAAAACATGTATAAGACAATCTCAATTAAGTATGATTAAGACCCTAATACATGGAATATAAAGAGTAATATTATTTGAGCCAACACTTATGCTACCTTTATCTACTAAAGAGAGTAGAAAAAAGTTAGAATATACTTACCTAAATGTGAACTTGTCGAGACTCAATCTCTCTCTTGGCCAAAAGGGATTTCCAAGAGGTGGTTATGGTTTATAAGGACAACTAAGAAAGGCCAAAGCATCTAATACTTATCCAAAAGACTAGATTCTCTAAGTAAAAACCCTAAGCTAAGAATCCTCAAGTAGAATGGTAGAAGAGCAAATTATGAATAAGAATAAGTGAATAATAACTCTTGATTTCATACATGAAATATTGATGAAATGATCTTGTATTTATAGGTAGATCTTGCCTTAAATCCTCCTAAAAACATTAGTTTTACAAGGTCAGCCATGGTCGACCTTGTATGTTTTTAGGAATAATTCACTAGGTCTGAGCTAGGTCGAATGAAAGGCTAACACACCCAAAAAGTGAAAAATACCCTAAATTGTACAGGGTCAGCCATGGTCGACCTAGTACAACCAATAGTCCAAAAGGGAATTAAGGAAATAAAAGGAAGATAGAAAGAAGAAAAGACTAGAGGAATGTGTAAGGGAAGAGTAATATCTTAGGGAATTGTTTTAAGAGCTAGTTGGATTGGTAATAATGTCAAAATAAGGGACAAAAATTTTGTGAATCACCAAAGGTCTACCAACCCCTTTCCTAGTACACCCCTTAGGGCATGCACTCAAAGAAATTGAGTCTCAATGGGTTCCTGCAAGATGTAAAGCATCAACATTTGATAAAATTTTGAAAATATTATGTGTATACATATGCCCCACTTGAATCGCATCATGTGTCACTAAGGTGCAATATTGGATGGTGCTTCGAGAAAGAACATAGTAACAAACAACGTTGATGCTAAAAAAAAGTTGAAATATTTTAAAGCAAAAATAAGTGAAATTAAATGACCAAAAAGTAAATATAATGTGTACCTTGACTTACCTTTATTTCTAGATGGTTATTTGTTGAATTTTTAGTTTTGATTATGTAGGGTACAAAGACTAATTTTGACAAACCCACGAATATAAAACTAAAGAGAAAAAATAAACAAACACAAGAAAATCCAAGATAGTTAGTGCTATGAGGATGGGACGTACTTGGGAATTTTGGCAAGCTGGGGTGATAGGCACGATGTTAGACCAAATGATGAAGTAAAACATAAGAGTAAAGAGTAAATCAAGTAACCAAAAATCCAAGGATACTAAAGACTAAAAACTCAAACAAGCTATCCTTAAGTAATAAAGGCAATCTCACCAAGTCAAACCAAGGATACATGTCAAACAGGATGGTAATAAAAAATAAATAAATGGTAAAAGACTAAAATAAAATGGTAAAACAACATTAATGAGTGATCATTAATAATCCTTATCTCACTCAGCAATGGAAAAAAATATGCATAAAAGGGAAAATAACATTGGTGAGTGAAAAGTAACAAGCCAACCCTACTCAACAATGGAAAAAAGGGTATGAACTTAGGTTTTTGTAATAGAAAGATAATAAAATTATGAAAATTTGTAAAAATAAAGTAAATTAAGTGTATAAATGTAAAATCATGGTGTAAATAAAGAAGAATCCATAGTTTCTCAAACATGTTATTTCACTCCAAGGATAGATAAAACTAAAATAAAGTAGTGCTAGCAAGTTTTTAAGAGATGAAGAAAAATGAATTAAAGAAAAAGGGGAAATATATTTGGAATCAAAATTTGACTATCAAGGGGGGAAAATGAAATGGTTAGAGGGGATAATGAAGGAAAAACTAAGGTAGAGGAACTCTTTATCGAATTCAAGACACTTAAATTAGGTTTGTCAAAACAAGAGGACTTTCAAAATTAAGGACTTTGAAGAACTTATCTTAGCCACATAAGTCTTAGGTCAACAAATGGAGTATATATATCATCCTATGAAAGATATATGAATGAAAAAGTGAAATAGACCTACCTTCCCACAACATGTTCTCCATTCCTTAGGACCCCTTATAGAGTCATCCATCTACTATAAAGATTAGGTACTTACATGTAAAATTAGGTAGCACCATAGAGTTTTTTGAATTCCCCTATTCCAATCTACTAGCCTACCACATCCCGAAGGACCTCAACTCTATGTGAGGCCAATTGTGGAGTTTGAGATTTGATTGGATATAGGAGATGTGCTTGTAATCAAGTCTTTTAGTGTGAATTTGACTTTTGAGATTTGTATGTTACCTTTTAAATTTCATTACCTTTTATTTTCAAATGATTTGGATTATAATTTTCTTGAAGAATTTTTTTATTCCTCCTCCATATGGATTTGGAAGACTAAAAATGGGTGCTAAATATGAATTTCATTTGAATACTTGGGATAAGGTTTCTAAGAGAGATAAATTCAAAGAGCATGGGGTCTAAGAGTCTCATGAATCTAGGTGAAATAAAAGTGCTATCTTGACTTTGACCTTGTTTTATCTAATGTGGAGATGAAAGGAAAGGGAAATCAAAAAGAATGAGACATGGAAAATTTTAAATTACTTCAAATTTAAAAAAATTTGACAAAGGGAAAAAAGGAATACAATGACAGTAAAGTGTGATTCCTTATCATAAGAATGAGGTAAATGGAGGAAAACATGCTAACATAGATTGTTGTGCAAATTCCATCTAGTAAAAGAAGCAAAAACTAAAGTTGAGAACAAATATGAAGAACATGAAAAGGTGATAATTTTATGAGGAGAGATGGGTCCTATCCATAGTCTTACACTATAAATAAATAAAATAAGGAAAATATACAAATGTAATACACTACAAACTATTCTGGAAGACAATTTGACACTACTTGTGGAAGATACCACAAATTTCAATATTAGAACACTGTATAATCATAAATGGATCAAACTTGGAGCATCCCTCACTGAATATGAATACAAACTTTGCCATCCTTTGAGAATTTATTGATATTTTTCCTAGTCTTATTCATATATTAAGAGGTAAAAAAAAATTGGGTCCTATCTATGGTCTTACAAAGCAACTCACAAAAGAAAAACCCAAGGGATGCCAAAACAACATTGGCAAGAAAAAAAGTATGTGAAAATAAGTAAAAGATGGTGGTTTTGTGAGGAATGATAAGTCCCACATGCCTTTGAAAAGTGGCCTATACCACAACTTGGAAATTTAGATTCTTCCTATATAGGTGAACTTGATGATCCAATCAAGCCACTAGATGAATAATAATACAAATGTAATACACTACAAACTATTCTAGAAGACAATTTGACACTACTTGTGGAAGATACCACAAATTTCAATATTAGAACACTGTATAATCATAAATGGATCAAAATTGGAGCATCCCTCACTGAATATGAATACAAACTTTGCCATCCTTCGAGAATTTATTGATATTTTTCCTATTCTTATTCATATATTATTGATGTGGGTTTTATTTACACCAAAAAATGTTTTTATAAGGTAGCATCTAAATTTTTAGGATCGGTAAAAAGTATTCATTCCAAGGCACGAGTTCTAAAGTATTGGGTTTTATAAATTACATGTTAGTGGAATAGCAGTGAACTAAGTAGTTGTTTACCATGGATGGGTTAACTAGGAATGAATCTAAATCTACTTGAGATGGGTGGAATGAAAATGGTTCTAAGATAGGGTGGGTAGGACTTCAAAAGAAACTCATAAAGGAGGGTAAGTAGGGTAGGAAAGGGGGCTTGTGGACCACACTAGATGAAAAATTTTAGGAGCAACAATTGAATTATAGGTTGTACAAGAAATCATAAAACAATATTTGTTTCATGACACTGTATCACACCAACAATCAAACATGGTTAGGAGTCAAAGGGAACCAAAATACAACATAATTAAACACATGAAATCAAAGTTTGTCATGTTTTTTAGATTGTAATAACACATATATAAGGGGGATTATGATTTATATGCAAAAGGTATTTAGATCAACTATAGCTTAACATTAACTATTATATATAAAAGAGATAACTCATACACAACCAAAATACTAAGAAACTATAAAGATATAACTTATCACACAATCCACAAGTTGGAGAAGAATCAAGATTTTCACATCAAGACTAAAATTTTAAAACTTCTTAAAATTTCCTATTAATCTTAATATCCAAATTTCTCCTCCCTTTAGTACTAGGAGGATACAAGTATAAATAGCTTAGGATGGGGAAAGACTCATATCTCAATTTAAGTCTAAAAATACATTTACAAAAATATGACTTGCATCCAAATCTCATGCAAAAGATGCATGTACATCAGTTAGGCCAAAATTGAATTTCATAGTTAAAAATAAAATATATACATGTAACATAAAATTGGAACTAAAGTTTCAATTTAAATAAAAACATACAAGTACGTAGTTATATTTATCAAGTTGTTGTTGTGGAACTACTATTCAAATAAGATTCAAAAGTGATAGTTGGAGGAAGTATAGTAGTCACTATAGTTGTAGCTAGAGAAACTCAAAGTGGTATGTAAGAATGCTCAATATATGTCTACACCAGTGTGTATATAAGACACTGAGTGCTCTAAAGAGGTGGCTAAAATGACCCTACTACTAAATTTTTTGTTTGTCCACTTCCATCCATAGATATAATACATGGATTGCTTGGAAGTCTATGCCATGGTCTTTTAATCAAGCAATGACATTTTGAACAACTATGGAAGCTTGTTCATCAAATTCTAGTGTAAAACCAATGTAGCTTTGACTTCTACATGTAGTGTCTTGGATCAAATAATGTAGTCCCTATAAAAACTGACTAGTTACATAATTTCATTATTTTTATATAAACTTTAACTTCAATCTCAGCTTGAAAGTTATTAGTCATAACTCTAAGTGTGTTTTTAAAAATTGGATTAGAGACCAATTAACCATGATTGGTTCCCACCTCAATGACTATTAGATCATTCAAAATGAACATTACCTCTCTCTTGATTAGAAAAATGTTGAACCAAAGTTGGGTTTTTTTGATGAATCTTGGCATTTTTAGGTTGAACATGGATTATCCCATAATGTACTAAGTGTTATTATATTTTTTTCTACTGATTTATCATGCTCATCTTCCACTTTATTTTGTAAGGGTATATGACCCATCAACCCTTTTCATTAACCTATCTAATAAAAAAATTAGGCCTATTAGACCTTCTCTTTATAACTAACTTTTGCTCTCACCCATATTAGTCAAATAAGAACCTATAAATACTTATATCACCCTTTTAATATATCACCAAACATGTTTCACAAGTGAAAAAACTACTACATAGGTTGGTCAATACCTATAAGGGCCAAAACCACCATTACGCCTAATAGAGACCTAATGTAATTAGGCCTTCTCTAAGCACAAGTTTCTATTAGGCCTCCTTAGAACACATTGAGACTCCAAAAAAGGATTTAAAACTTCATAAAATATTCAATTAGACCCTTTATAATCTCAAATTAGGTAATCAACACCATTTATCTCATTTCACTCCTTGAACCACATAATTAGGTCTACTTGTAATTAGGCCTTTTCATTACTAGAAAGTCTATCTTGTAAATATAAAGTATACACTCAACTTATCCACATAACATAAATATAAAATCACATGGATATAATACTCATTATCTCAGGTTCAACATAATGTTCATTAAAATTCACCAAATAGGTAAAAATTACTTAAACTGATCAACTTCATATGCTCACTCAAAACTGCACATAGGCCTTAAGAACCTAGTCAAAAGCCTTTGACTTTTCACACATTAATAGGATTTTATCATGAATAAAAATTTGTCAAAATTAAATTATTAGACCTAAATAACAGACTAAAATGAATTGGATTCATAAAATCTATGCAAAAAGACTCAGGAACATCATTCTCACTCATACATAGAAACCTGTTTGTAGCTCCAAAAACATAGTCATGAAGATTAAGATATAAAACACCTGTGTGAACACTTTTATGAAATAAAAATGGGTTTTAATTATACTTAATCATCATTATAAAATATTTTAATATATATATATATTATAATTTTCAATATTAATATTTGTTTTACAAACCAATCTCATGTCTTCACCTTACATAGACTTCACTGTGTTAGACAGGTCACTTTGAGAACAACTTTTTGCTTATTTGTGTGCATCACAAAAAATTATATTCAATAGATAAAGGTGATATATGTATTTATAAATGACCCCATGTATTTTTATCCATCCCTAATCCTCTGTAACTAATCCTTAATCTCATTTTCACTTCTACCTAGTTTTCTCATTATCATCCTCATTAACCCCTTTTGGCAATAGGCAAACTTCCATGATTAGTTTTTCATAGTTTAGGTCTAAAAACTTATAATAATTTTATATGGGAAAAAATTATAAGTCTCACACATCATCCTCAAATAATTTTCATGCTTTGACCTGGTCAACTTGCCTACTAAATCAAAATTCTAAGAAATAAGGGGTTTCCTATAGCTGTTAGTCACTCTTATGACAAAACAAAACCACCTAGAGAAACCTAGAACATTCCTTTACATGTTATATAAATAAAAATAGGTCAAAAATCCATTTTGATCCATAACTAATAATATATTTCCTATCAGGTCATTATGAGTGTTTTAGGAGGGTTTTGACCGGTTTCCCTTCTTAGCAATCATTCATAAAGGATTTCCCCTCAAATTCAAAACTAATACCATAAAATTAAATATATTAACCTTCCCCAATTTAATTAACTACTTAGGATATCATTCAAATGTTTCACATGCCAATGAGCATAATAAAATCCTTCTTGAGTTTATAACACCCCATTATATGCACATAGAACACCTCAACACCAATTTTCATGCTTTCTCCTTCAAGATATGACCTAAAACTTTGTCAAAAAATTTAACACAACCTATCACACCTATTTAAATTCTCTCAAGATCTATAAAACCTTTTGAAATGAACTTGACCCCTCATTAGGCCATATTAGGTCTCTTTGCTCATTAGACCTTGAACTATCAATCATATCTAGACCTTTAACACACCTTAAAACCTCTTTCAATGATCTTAAAACCCCATACACATGTCATATGACCTGATACCAATATGAACCATTGCTAACCTTCTTCACACAATTGTCATAATATTCACCTCAACATGCTACCAAGTTTGTGCCTTCTCACTAGGTCTCTTAATGTAAGGGCTAAGCCTCAAAACTAACCTTAGAACTCATCTGAAGGATTATTTACCTCTTTCTCATGTTTACATAGATTTATACACTCTCTCATGCCTATAGTAACATAAATCACCATGGTTCACTATGCTCTATGCATACACCTGCTCATCGGATAATATTAGGCTTCTCAAGACACCTAGTATTAAATAGTAGCTTACCTTGCATCATGATCTTGACTTTGACATGCCATCAACCTTAAAATAATTTCCAAGTTGCTTTCAAGTTATCTCAATAGATAAAAAAAAGGCTGCCTTCAAATTTTCTCTTATCATATCATAAGACTTATATTCCACTCCACCAAGTATGGTCTCAACTCTTGACCTTGACACCCATCTTGACTTTTACATCAATGCCTTAATAATAAAAATAGTAACGTACCTCAAAAATCTCCCCCTTTATCATTGATGGAAAAACACTTAAAAAAATCTAATCACTCACATCTCCCCAAGCAGGATCTTCTTCAAACTAACCTTTCTTCCAAACTAGAACTTTCTCCCCCTTTGAAATTAATGACAAAGGGTCATCTTCTTGATAACTATCTAGTCCTTGGACCTAGAACAACATACCTTTTTCTCTTCAAAAAAACTCAAAAAATTTAGGCTCACATACCTAATCATGAAGCATGATTGGATACCCTTGTCTTTATGAAAATTTTAGACACTTATCATGATTGTGACTTGGTTTGATCAAGTCATCATACCAACTCCTTATGACCTATCTATTCTGATCACATGTAAAATAGACTCTTGACTGAACCTTAAATCTGAAAGTTAATAAATAACACAAAAACTCCCCCTAAGATCAAGCATCCTTCATGCTTCTGCTTAGTAGCTAAGTGCCTCCATGAAGCCTAATAGAGTCACCTATTCTCTCTTGAGTAATAAAACAACATAAATTTAGGATATTCCTAGATCTCCATGTCCTTACTAGACTAAACTTTCTTCATGATCCTTTTAGTCTTGAATTCTTCAATTTCTATTTGAACACCATCATGACTTGGTCTATTTTACTTGACTTCTCTATCCATAATCTGAGTTGATAGGGAGATTTATTAACACTCCTTTAAATCTAAACTATGCTCCACCATGTAAAATAGTCCACTTGGACTTGCAAATTGATCATCATTCACCTTATCTTCTTTTGGTTTCTACTTATTGTCTTGTCTTCTTTCATACATTCTAGTAGTCTCAAATTTCTTATTTTGGCTTGAGAATCCATGCTATATTTTTCAATATGGCTAATCTTTTGACAATTAAAACAAACTATTCCTCTTGATTCAAACACATTATGATCCCTACCTCTTGACTAATGACTCTCCTCATAGTTCCATGCATATTCATTCTTTGAGGGCCTTCTACAATGCCTTGCTCTATGACCAAATTGGTTACATGAATAATAATAACCATTGAAAGGGTTATCATACTTTATAGTATTGGGTTGCCTAATAGTATTAGCCTTAATTCTACCATAACCCTCATTCTTTGATTGATCATTAACATTCTTGATCACGTTAGTGTTCTTTTGGTATTTATTGAAACCAAGGCCTATTTTTTCATTAGCAGTCTTTTGACTACTTAGAATGTTGTCTAGATCATTGGTACTATTTTCAAACCTCACAAAATACTTAACCTTACTTGATTCTTGATTAAATTCAACTCTTAAAAATCCACTTTAGTTCCATACCTTGCACATTCTTTTTTGACCTTTAGGTTTGCAATCACAATCTCAAGTTGAGTCTCCACCTATTTGACTATTTCCTCTTGTTCCTTGGAGTTGTTGCTTAGTCTAGCTTCAAATAAATTGATTTTATCTTAAAATTATTTAATAAGAGACCTTATCACCCTATTTTTATTCTTCACCATGTTCAATTATTTTAGAGTATCATCAACTCAGCCTCTAAATCTACCTCATCTTCTTCTTCATCTGAATCACCAATAACACCTCCAATCCATATGGACTCTTCTTGATTTGAATATCTTGTTTCCTCAACCATGAAGTTTACTTCATTGAAATCAAGACCATAACCTTCATGGTCACTCTAAAAATAACTCCTCTCACTCTTATCAGATGAGCTACAATCTTCCTTGGTGTAAAATCTTATTTTGTTCTTGAAAAAATTCTTCTTGTCATCATACCTTCAAAAAAAAATTCTTACTCTTATCAAACCTATAAGAATTGTTATCATCATCATGACCTTCATCATGATATTCATATTCTTTTTCCTTATGATTATGATGGCACTTATTGTCAAAGTGTCCAATCTCTCCATAATTGAAGCATTTAAAGGGTATTTTGCCCTTGTATTTACCTGAGCCTATCTTAAACTTTCTTGCAAACATAGCTATCAACTCATCATCATCAATATCATATTCATCATTGTATTTTAATTTATTTCCTTGTTTTTTATTTTCTTTTGAATTCTTTTTTTACTTGAAGGTATCTTCCTTCTTTGTAGGTTTTCCTTCACTTATCCTCATCTCATATGTTTTTAGGGTGCCATGAAGTCTATGCATCTCTAACTTGTCTAGATCTTGTATCTTTTCAATAGCAAATACTTTATAATCAAATTTAGAAGTTATAGATCTCAAAACATTTTGAACAATAGTATACTCTTTCAATTATTCACCTAGGCCTCTTATGATGTTGACCACTTCATCAACCCCCAACAAGTAGGCTGCAATGGTCTCATCTTCATTCATTTTTAGGATTTCAAACTATCTTTTATGGGTTTGAAACTTATCCAAATTGACCTTGGATTATCCCTCATGGATAGTATTCAACTTATCCCACATTTCTTTAGAATAAATATTATGTATTAATTTCAAAAAATTTGCCTCTAATAGGCCCCACATAATACCATTCATAACTTTTGAATTGTTATCACTAGCTTTCTTGCCTGCTACATCTGGAGGAGGAATAGGGGGTGCAATATATCCATCCAAAATTTATTTTCAAACATCATGACCTTGATACATTAGATATTTCCTCATATTTACACTTCAAAAATAATAATTGGATCCATTAAACAACATAACCTTACTTGTAGAAAGACCACCTTGTGTTTGACTAGCCATCTTCACTTACTTAGGATCTCTTTTAGGATTTTAAATTTACTTAAAAGTACATTATCTAATACCAAATATTTTAATTACATATACTAATATTTTGGGTTAATTATATGCCTTAAAACAATCTTTCAATTTCACTTAACAACCATGAAGCATGCATTCACATACATACATTAACCAATGCATACACAAGCATCTATGAAAGTAAACAACATAATAAGATAGAATATATATGTGAAACCCTATTGGGAGATTAAAAAAAATGATAAACCACTTGTAATACATTATTATAATAAATTAATAAAACTTTTAGTGAGGCACCTGCTCCATAAGGAGCACCAACCCCTCACTAGTCAAGCACCAACTCAACTAGTCCTTTAGCAAGCACCAACTTGCAAGGAAGCACCAACCTCCTTAGGTAAATAAGAAAAAACTCATATAAATTTAATATATTTTCACCCTTGGATACCTTTTTATCACTCAAATAAATATTACCTCATTCTTTTTCTCTTCTCACTCTTCTATATCTCTCAAATAGCCTATTAGACTTTCTCGCTCAACTAGCCCTTTATTTAGAAAAATTAGGTCATATGACCTTGATCATCACCTATATAAACATATTTATATATTAATGAAATATTAACCATACCTATATAATTTTTTTCACACCCTTTACTTGGTTTAAAAAACTCTATATCATTATCTCATAATCCTTAAGTTTTGAACTAGTCAAAATAGGCTTATTAGACTTTCTCTTTATACTTGAATTTTGATCTCACCCATATTGGTCAGATATAAACCTATAAATACTTTTATCTCCATTTTAATATATAACAAAATATGTTTCACAAGTGAAACAATTACTACTTATGTCAATCATTACCTATAAGGGCCAAAACCACCATTAGGCGTTCTCTAAGCACATGTTTCACATAGGCCTCCTTAGAACACCTTGAGCCTAAAAAAATGGATGAAAAACTTAATAAAAAGTTAATTTATACCCATTATGATCTCACCTTATTTCCTCAACACCATTTATCTGATTTCACTCCTTGAACCGCATAATTAGGTTTACTCGCAATTAGGCCTTTTCACTACTAAAAAGTCTATCTTGAAAATCTAAAGCATAAACTCAACGTTTACACATAAAATAAAATTTATATAATCTACATGACCTCATGTTAAACATAATTTTCATTATAATTCACAAAATAGGTCAAAATACCTCAAACTGATCAACTTCATATGCTCACTCAAAACTGTACATGGGCCTTAAGAACCCAGTCAAAAGCCTTTGACTTGTCACACCTTAATGGGAATTTATCATGAATATAAATGTGTTAAAATTAAACTATGATACCTAAATAACAACATCACATTCATTTTATTCATAAAATCTATGCAAAAATACTCAGGAACATCATTCTCACTCATACACAGAAACTTGCCTATAGCTCCATAAATAGTAATGAAGATCAAGATATAAAACACCTATGTGAACACGTTTATGAACTTAAAATGGGTTTTAATGATACTTAAACATAATTATAACATATTTTAATAGATATATTACAATTTTAAATATAAATATTGGTCTTTATAGACCAATTTGATGCCTTCACCCTACACAAACTTCATTATGTTAGACATGTCACTTTGAGAATAAATTTTTGCTTGTTTGTGTGCATCACCAAAAATTATATTAAAGTTTTAAATGTGATATAATACTTTAAAAATTATCCCATGTATTTATATCCATCCCTAATCCTCTGCAACCAGTCGCTAATCTCATTCTCACTTCTGCCTACTTTTCTCACTATCTTCCTCATTAAGCTCATTTAGGAATAGGCCAAATTCCATGATTAGTTTAGCAAATTTTAGGTATTAAACCTGATCATAATATTATATGGGAAAAAAATATAAGTCTCACACATCATCCTCCAATAATTTTCATGATTTGACCTGGTCAACCCTGCCTACTACATCAAAATTTTGAGAAATAAGGAGATTTTTATAGCTTATACTCACTCTTATGACAAAAAAAAAACCACTTGGAGAAACATGGAATATTCCTTTAAATTTTCCCAACATAAAAATATTTCAAAAAAACCATTTTGATCCATAACCTACAAGATCTTTCTTATCGAGTCATTATGAGGGTTTTAGGAGAGTTTCAATTGGTTTCCCTTCTTAGCAATCATTCATAAAGGATTTCCCCTAAAATATAAAAATAATTATATTAAATTAAATATATTAACCTTAAAAAACTTCCATTAAATTCTCAATATCTCATGCAAAGGTTTCACTTACCAATGAGCATAAGAAAATCCTTCTTAGGTCTGTAACAACCCATTATATGCACACAGAAGACCTCAACACCAATTTTAATGATTTCTCATTCAAGATATGACCTAAAACTTGGTAAAAAATATTTAAAAAACCTATAATACCTATTTAAATTCTCTTAATGGCTCTTTCACCTTGGGAAATAAACTTGACCCCTCATTAGGCCACACTAGGTCTCTTTGCTCATTAGGCCTGGAACTGTTAGGCATACTTAGACCATGAACACACATTGAAACCTCTTAAATTAATTTTAAAACCTCATCCACATGTAATATTACCTCATACCAAGATTAACCACTACCAACCTTCTTCACACAAGTCTCAAATTATTCACCTCAACATGCTACCAAGCCTGTGCCTTCTCATTAGTTCTCTCAATATAAGGGCTAATCCTCACAACTGACATTGAAAATAATTTAAATAATTATTTTCCTATTTATCATATTTACATATATTTATACACTCTCTCATTCCTGTACTAGCATAAATCACCAAGCTTCATGAAATTCTATGCATACACCTTCTCATAAGATAAGATTAGAATTCTAAAGACACCTAGTACTAAACAATAGCTTACCTTGCATCATGATCTTGAATTTTACATTCCATAAACCTTAGAATAATTTACATGTTGACTTGAAATTATCTCTCAACAAATAAATAAAAGTTTTCCTTCAAATTTTCTCTTGTCATTTCATAAGACTTCTATACCATTCCACCAAGCATGGCCTCAACTCTTGACCTTGACACCCATCTTGACTTTGACATCAATGCCTCAATACTAAAAATAGGAACATACATAAATAGTAATAACATGAAATCCCCATAAAATATTTTCCCTCAATGATGAAGGTGAGGAAATTATTTATGGAATTAAAGAAGAGGTTTCTAGGTACCAACTTTTGGATGCATCCCTTGCCATTCTACTAGAACTTCTATGAGGACCTAATTTAGATGTTGAAGAGAATGCATTTATAGGATATAATTAGGTTATAAAATGAGATATACTTCAACATACATATTTATAGGCACTTTATTGGCAATGACATTCTAGTTGAGGACCTTATTTAATGAGGATACCTAAAAATTTGTTACACTCGTGATGAAGGTGGAAGTTCCAACTTATCGGCGATGGGGTTGATTAGCTATATGAGCCATAAAATTTTAGATCTATATTTTGGTGGCCTTTCATCTTGAGATAATACTAATTATAAATGTTTACATTAATTAAAATCATATTTCTAGGTTGAAATACTCACTCTAAGTGGTGTTAGTCTTCATGTTGCTTCATGTGATTTTGTGCCATGTGGATATTGTCCTTGAAGAGGTGAAGGATATTGTCTTATATGTTAAGGGTAGTATTGAATTCATACACATAATAACTACCTAATCTATATGAGATAATATATGATGTATTTTGACCATAGACAACTTCATATGGGTCATCTTAATGGTGATGTCTTAAGAGGTGTTGTAACACCATTTTATAAGTGAAAACTATTTTACCCATTGATATTATTTCTTCATGGAAAAATAAAAGAGATAGGTTTATAAAACTTTATTGACACTTTTTGTCTTACCATAAATATATGGATATTATCTTGAACTTTTTTTTTAGATGGGTACCTAGGCACTTGAAAATTTCCTACCAGAAAAGGCTTATAAAAGCTAAGTCATGATCCAATATAATGGATGTTATAATGTCATAAGCTATAATATTTTATCAAGATATATTTGGGACATTTTTGAAGTAGTATAGGGATGGCCTAGAGCACATAATTATTAATATTTATAAATTAAATCTACCATCATGAGAATAAATTATTTACCTATTGATTTTTGTAAGTGTTCAATCAAATCTATCAAAAAATTTATCCAGAGATGTTTTGGAATGGTTAGTGGTTGGAGTAAACCAAATGATTCATTATTACCCCTTTGTGGTGTTTGATAAACATATTTATATTATTATTTATTTTGGGCTAGCCAAAATTATGGCTAGCTCACTCATAGATTTTTAGAAAGCTTGAATGAACTATGAAAGGGTAGGCATGTAACTCATGCAAGATATGTTGTTTAAACCTAGATCCAATGATCAATACAATGAATAATTTATATCTCAAGCTTTGTCCATCCCAAATATAGTGAGGGTTATCAATGGGATCAATAGGTAATTGATGAATGAATTATTGTGTGAGGTTGTTATGATGTCACTTATATTGAATATCATTTAGCCACTCTAAAATGGTGATTGATACATCATAAATCCATGCTTGTTATTAAAACTTAAGAGAGAGTGTATTGACCACAAATAATTTCCCTTTTGTATGTGATATTATATTCATACCCCATGAGTTTAGAGACATATTTATTCTACTCCATGGAAGAGAACCATTTCTCAGAAAAATATTTCAGACTTTGGTGGTGAGTTTTTATGAAATAATCCTATCCTAATAAGTATAGGTGCCATTTCTTGACTACATGGAGGATAACCATCATCTCTTTCTCATATGTGGACCCTACCAAATTATGCCTAGTAAGGGACTTGGTAATGAAGGAATTTGGGCATCTTTCCTACATGAGCAAAACACCAAGTCTCATTCTATAAGCACCAATTTCAATATAAAATAGTTTTGATAAATTAGTCATGGCTAATACTAGTGTAGCACACATTGATTGATTAAAGTGATCAAAGACTTGTTATGATGCATTATATTGTATAAACGAGTCTTTATTGAGAATATTTTTTAATGGGGAAGCATTATTTCCATTATAATTAACAAAATTTTGATAGTAATCATCAAGTTGAAAAATACACAGAACTTTGAGTCTCATGGGTTTAGGCCAATTTTTCATAGCCTCAATTTTTTATGGTCTACATAAACACTAGTTGTTGAGACAATATGTATTAGGTACTCTACCTCATTTATTGGTCTATGAAATGACACTCATCTAGCACATGATTAGTTCATACAACTTTCCATCCTTTCCATTTATATAAACCTCAAACCATGCTTTTACTCCCATTTATATCTTTGTTGCAAAGCCTTATGTTTGGATATATAATAATGAGTTATGGATAAAATAATGTGATTAATTTATTTTATTATGTGGTTTTTATAATGGAAGAATATTAAAATCAACTAAGAAGCTTGTATTATTTCAAGGAAGACAAACTTAGTACATTGGTTACATCATGTAACATCTATTTTATAGATTTCTCTATCCCACAACATCTACCCAAATCATGTAGCATATACCTGTAGACACCCAAAATTGGCCAAAATTAGCCTTTGACTGGATTTTAGACCAATTCCTACCAACCATTGTAAATTAAGCCTAGGAATCACTAAACATCCCAAATTTACATGTGAATCATTCATCAAAACTCAAATCACATTGAGGCATCCCTAATTGGGGTATTATATCATATGCAACAATAAACTCTCATGAATTCATCCCAAATCACCTTGCAACATCCCAATTATCAATTTATCCTATGGATCTATTAAGTGGGGCACTTGCACACTTAAATCAAATCTTGAAATAGCTAAAATGCTAATCAGAATAATTAATAAGTTAACTAGGATTAAATGCCTAGTTGAATTATCCATTTAAAATTAATGAATATCTAAAAAAATAAATTCAAAATATCCTATCCTTTCATTATTGCCTTATGAGTTCTTAAGATCTTTGAAAACACCCTAAAATATCTAATTCTTAGAGCCATGCCTAGTAATTGTAAATCATAATTACTTGAAAACTATTAACTCTACTAGAGTTAGTTTTAACTCACCTAGGTTTAGTTTAAACCCATTCCAATCCTAAACTTAACCTTAACTCACCTTGGGTGTGAGTTAATTCCTAAGTCTATAAATACAAGGACATACCTCTTCATTTCTAAGCATGGATATTTTATAGTTATTATGTAGGATTTGTGCCATAAGACTCATGCCAATAGCGTTATAATTTCAAAATATTAATCCAAGACACATCAAATCCAAGGTTCCAAGGAGAGAAGAAGGCATACAAGCTTCATTACAAAATACTTCTTTAAGCACAAGTTGAGTAAGCCACTCAATAATGCATTTGGAGCTCCCAAGGTAAAAGAGTTATTATCTTTTATGTTTTTGTTGTGCTTTCATTTAGTGTTTGTTTCTAATCTCTCCTTAGTATCTAGGTTAGGAGTGTAAGTGTTATTATGTTTATTTTATTTTTTATTGCTTGAACTAACACTATACTAGCCTTCCTTCTTAGATTACTATGATCACAATACCAATATACTTCATGTACCATCTATAACAAAACTTCTTGTAGTGATTGTTTTATCATGTAATAATTGGTTAGCATTGAGTTGGCAAATCAAAGAAAGAATCTCTTTTATGAGTATAGGATCAAGAATCATGCCATGAATATATGGAGTGATTCATTCAACCAAATCCTTCTCTCCTTATGGATGAATTATTTCATTTGGTTTTGTATTTGGTTATAATTAATGTTCTTTATTATAGTATTTAGTTACAACCATAGTTTTTGGTTGTAACCTCCTATATTTAGTATCATCTAAATAAGGAACCTATCTCTCCTATATAATAAGGAGATTTTAAGTCACATAAGATCATCAGTCAATAATTTAGTATTATTCAGATAGTCAAATAGTTAGTAAGGAAGTGAGACAATAATTATGTAAATCTACTATGAGCATATTTGTTAAGTTTATGAAATAAAATGAGCTTGTTATAATTCATTTGTCTTAAGAAGTAAAAGAGTCAATATCCAACCCAATTAGAGTAGGGACCACTTTCATGGATTAGTATATTGATTCCTTCCCTATTAGTTTAGTATTATTTACATATTATTCACATGTTTATTTATTATCTTATGTTGCATTTTAATGTGTGATTGAATTCATGTAAGTATATTTAATTATGTGTATTGTTCATAATTTAATTCTATAATAAATTATATTTATTTTTATCTTTTAATTTATTGAAATTAATTCATGCGATTATTTTTATGTTTTCACAATGATTAGGACCCAACCTTCAAAGAGACACTAGTGCCACACATATAGTGTTGACACATTATGAAGCTAACACACCTTGATTGATAATTAATGAGGTAGTAATATTGATAAGCCAAGTATCCAACTTGTCCCATGAATAGGTTTGTGCATATAGAGATTGGTCTACATCAATTTAATTATGGGTTTAATCCAACCCATCATTGGTGTCATTGTCAGTGAAGGTGTCAAGTAATAGTAATATAAGAATGTTGGTTTAAATTTCATGCTTTCCTAGATTAAATTCATCTTCTAGAATTATGAATTTAAAATATTATAAATTTCACCTTTCATTACAAAATATAAACAATGTTAGATAATACCTTTGTTTATCTCTATGTGATATAAAACTAATTAGGAGAAAATTAGGGAAAACAACTTTAAAAAGAAACTAAACCTATGCACATAAGAGTAATGGTTGACAACAATAAATCTAGGAGAGTTTTATTTAGTAATAATATATATATAATGAAGGGAAGATTTAGTTATACCAATAATTAGTGGCACTTAAGGCCATAATCCAAAAGTTTTAGGAGAGGTTACAAGCCTTCATTAACCCATCCAAAATAGGGGATAAACATCCAAAACTAAATTAGTTGTATTTGTTGGTGAAAACTAGCTTGTAGTATCTTCTATTAAGGAAACTCATTCCCTTGTACCTAAATCCATTCTTTTTACACCTACTAAGGAATAAAAGATAGAAATAATGGGGAAATGTGCACCTATTAATGTAACCTCACCTACAACAGTTCCTATAATACTTTTTGATAAGGAGAACCAATTTACAATAGATGATATAAAAAATTAAAGGAAAAAAATTAATTATTTTTTATGCATTTATTTACCAAAATTTTAAGCTTATATAAGCCTCAAATACCCCTACTAGGGAATAATACAATTATGTAGTAACATATGTACCTATTGTGTAGAAGATCCTTAGGCAGTTTCCTCTATGTATGGTGGTGAAGAATACAATCTTGTAGCAACCGTCATTACACCTATTGATAAAATTTAGATTGTAATAGTTTCTCCTACATAATTATACACCTATGTTAGTGAAAAATAACATGTATCAATTTATTCAGTGCATGGTAAAATGGATCAACTTGTAATATTTTGTGTTAGATTACCTTCATCCACCTAAGTAGTTATGGTAAATCAACCTATATCCAAAATTCCTATATAGTCTCTTGTAGTTACTAAAAGAGAATATCATTCCATAATAATATCAATAGTAGTATATGATTCTAAAAGTGAAAAAAACTTGTCAAAGTTTTTATGAGAAATCCACAAACCTAATTGTATTCACTAACGAATAGAAATGAATAACTACCTGAAACATTTATCCATCTCTTGATGAAGATAATTGATCCACAATAATTGGTGAAGTAAGTTGGCATATAGTAATTATATGGGCACCAAGCATTAAGTAAAATTGGTATATAGACATCGTCCATAGGAAAATAATTGCATATAATGGTAACTAGCAACTCGTATCCATTTCTCATACACTCATTGATGATAAATGACCATTTACTTCTATGGAATGACCCATAGCAATTACTTATGCACATTGTTATATAAGTGAACCTACAACAATATATAAGGAAATATTTTTGTGTCAACTAATCATGCATGTGTGGGTAAGGAATATCAAGATGCAATAGTTTAGATAATGTCTATTAATAAATAAAAAAATCATACTTCTATTTCTTCTTGAGAAGATTAGATGCCTTGTGATGAGAATCAACATGAAAAATATGTAGTGATTGTACATGTTGAATAGAGACCTACATATGTGCATAAGGAAACATGGCATGTAGTAAAATCCAATGAAAATAAATACACTATGAATGGAGAAAAACAACCTACATAAATAATATTAAACATATCCATGAGCAAGTTTAACTTGTAATAATTAATACTACACTTGATAATGAAGGAATGTGACTTTAAGACACTAATGATATGATAATACATGCACATGATTATATGGAACAATATAAATTAATAATATTTTCACCTAGATGGAAGGATAAACAAACCAAATCCATCTTTCACATTAATCATGGTGTTATGTAGAGGTGAAAATGCCTAAAAATAGCATAATTGGAGCATTTTTAGGGAAGTTTGGATACATCTAAATTGGGAGAAAAAATCATTTTTGAAGGAGCATTACAAGTCTACAGAAGAGGAAAAGTATCATTGGGTTTGGGGTATCTTTCGACCCCACCCTATACTGTGATAGAGAGCACATTAGGGCATTACCCTCAAACCCTACAAGGGCTCCATTCCTTGATACTTTTTGGGGATGTCAACCCCAGACCCTTGCTTCCACTTTCAAGGACTAAAAAATTAGAATGAGAGTCATGCCTACTACAAATGGTATTTTTATGACTTCTTTTCTTGAAAAATTAGTTCATACTTCTCTATTTATTTAGTGACATAACTATAAATGTATGAATAATTTGTTCTTGTGACTAAGAGTGAAATATTGAAATAGGATGCAAGAAACAAAAGGATTATGTTGGATAATACAATGCTTGAAGGTCATGTTATTCAAACACATCTTAAATAATATTTTATTATTTCTCACCTTGATGATTATAGGAAAAATAATGCACATGGATTTCAATGTGGTTGGTAATGGGAAGGAAGCATTAAGAAGGAGATACAAGCTAGAAAAATAAGAGAACAAGACTTATTTGTAACTCAAATTGGATCTTGGCTACTAATACATGTAAAACTAGGTATGTCTAATGACTTATTTAATTTTTGTGTTTATGATTTCCTTCCTACTATGCATTCAATTATTGGAGTTACATCCCACTACCATCCAAGTTTTTTCTAAAAAAATACCAATAACCACATGTTAGTTGGCCTTATTTTCAAGGTCATTTATGATATCCCCCATCCTAAAACTAACTACCACAACAAAATATAGGTCTGAGTAAATCATCATAGGTTTGTTAGTCTAAAATAACCAATAATCCAACCCCACATTTAGGATGAAAGATCATTATTAGATTATTTGTCAACCAATTGTATATTTGAATTTGATGGCTCAATTTTGTGGCTAAGAGTTGATGTTTTAATATTGATTAATACACACAACCTTCAAGTTAAAAAAATTCTCTCATTTTCCATATAACATTAGCTTACCTAATTTGTAATAAATAAATGATAACACTCCCCATTACATCGATAAAATTCCATATCTTTTTAGGATTATAAACCACATTCATGGCCATCATAATAGATATAATATCTTCAAAAAGTCTTTAAATCCAAATAAACAATCCATACCAATAATGAGTCAATCCTTAACTCATAATCATTTAAAATTTGGGTTGTACCACTAAGAACTCATGGTTACAATAATTAGCCTTGTAAAAATTTCACTTTTATAAATAAATTTTTTATGTCTTCTTGTTTAAACATATTCATGGGAACAATTCTTAGTGGCATAATAATAAAACTGACCCACCAATATATGGTTTAAATTTTAAATGCAACCAAAGGCATGTAACAACTATAGGATTAACACATAACAACTATTGACCAGCCCATAACAACTACAAACCTAAGACCAAACCTTATTGTAACAACAAATGATGTATCATGTAGCAATTATAATCATATTAAACTTAAATATTTGTAAGATTACTATATTTTAGATAGGGTGGTGCTCAAAATATGATATTTATTAACCACCATAGAGAAACTTGGTCAATCTAAAGATAAAAATATCATAGCTACCCAATCCTTGATGAAACCAAAAACCATCATATGGCTGAAAATTATATAAATATGAAAAAACTCATATTGGTATCATTCATTAGAAGCTATAATTACATGCACCTAATGCAGGCACACTCTATTTAATTATTTACAAACTATAAAAACAACCAATTTAACTCATTTGCATCATTCTTCTCCATCAAATTTTTTGTCCTTTTAGAGAGAAAAAATCTTAGCACCCAATAAACTTCATATTAATTTCCTTGAGGTTTATATAAGTAAATTTTTTCACACCTCAACCATCAAACAAATTTTATACATTCCCTTGAGCATGTTTTAGCTTCATGACAAATCTCAATATTTATTTGATGTAACAAATGTCATGAAATTTTTTTTTAGGTTTGTATAGGGTAATCTTATGACAACTAAAGATTGATTCATTCACATACACCCAACAAGAGTTTTTATCCATGCCATACATAATATCATAATAATGTTTTGGCATAGGAAATATCTCTTTGTGGATACAAAAATATCCACAAATGTGATACTTGTTGGTGTAGGGGGAACCCACACTTTATGATGCACATTTTAAAGCATTTTCACATCACCTATTGGTCATATAATAAATATTCCTATAGCATGATGAGTAAAAATCACAAAGAGATTTCCCATAGAATATTGGACATTATTTTACACAAGAAAATTATGAAGATTCACTTTGATGAGTTTTTTAAATAGGTAACTAGATAATTGGAGAATAAAGTACACAAGTCATGTATTTCTAATTTTATTAGGATCTCTTTCTTGTAAGCAAACATCACTTCTCATTGCATCACTATAGATAATTCTATGTAGATAATTGGGATAATTTAGAGGCTATGGTACAAATTTTTCCTAGCCTCTCTACCATGTTATCATTTTTGAAAAATTCTATAAATTTCAAAAAAAAAAGACAATAATGAAAACCCTTAGGCATTGTTAATGGTTTTGGGTTAAGAAAACCAGCTTGATGGTTACCCAAAATTGAATAAATGGGCCTAAGTGGAAAACTAACCTGTTGACCACATAAGAGTAATATTTTTAAAAATAAATCTTGAAGTAGCAATTTGTTATGTCCTTTCATTTTTACAGTGATTTCCATTTTTATTACTTACACCTATAGCCTATATTTATGTTTGTATCTTTCTCAAATAGGCTCTAAGGCTAGGTGCTCATAGAAATAAAATTCTTGTTGAAAATTACTTGAGATTAGTATTTTCAAGGGAGTAATATGATCCATGCTTGTATTTTTCATGTTTTCTATTACTCACTTACCCTATTAAATATTTCCCAGATTCCTTCTCAAGCTGGAGATCTATGTTTCATCCTTTCGTATGTGATCTTACCTTATTTTTGCCTCATAGATATAGGTCCCTAGGTTGTACTTATAACTTCTAATTCCCAACTATTTTACAAATACCACTCTTATAATTGATCATGTATCACCTACCACCATTTTGTTACTAGTTTTGGATGTTTTGCCTTGTTCACTTTGCCTATATGTTTTCTCTTTGTCTCCTGACATACTAAAGACTAGATTAGGCTTCCTAGGAAAATAAGAGATTATTTGTATACATCATGGGAATGTTTGTATTTCATTTTCATCCAACCAAAAATCCATTTTACTATCAGACTTCATAATTTCCATTTATTTTGATAGTTACTTTTGTTGTTTACATCCTTCTTACATATTATTTCCATCATTCAAGATATTGGATTGTTAATATCTACACTTGATCACACTACCAATGGAATGATTTGTTATTCTATCACTACATTTTATATATGCATTAGCTATTAACTCTTGGTTTTCTCTTGGTCAACCATTATAAATTCAGTTAATTACAATACTTTTTTAGTTATTCTTTATTTTTATCTTAACCCAATTTATTCATTTTATCCCAATTTCACAAGCTAAAATCTATACCCTACACCCTCTTTTTTAGTATTTGACTTGCATATTTTATCCCTTTCCCCACCATCCATCATCCATAACACTCTTTTCCATTTTTGACCTTTTCTATTCCTATCCATACCTTCTTAGCACTTTAATCTCTAGTGTTGTGCCTTGCATATCCTTTATACCTATACACACCCCTAATTATCCCTAAATTTTAGCCACTTGAGGAAAATTGATATAATTAAGTTGGGAGAAAGGGTGGTCTTCACTTTTTTGGGTAAAAAATAGTTTTTATATTTATAAATTCATAGTTATCTTCAATAAAATATCTAAGATGTGATACTTGAGTTGATTACATGTATATCATAAATAAAAGTTAAACAGATGCATGAAGGAGGCACATATTTTATATTATCATGGGAGGAAATCTAAGCATGCATGAGTCTTGTGATCATATTGTTTCAGAGAAATTTTGATTATATTCTTCATAAGGAAGAGAAAAGAAACTTGAGAAGGGTATGGTTAGTAGAACATGATATGTTATGCATGTGTTGATCTAGACAGTTGTAGATACTCCTCTTTAGCTTAGGAGGAATGACTTACAGATAAGAAAGCACTCAAATAAATGGTTTGATTAGTTAAATAGTAGGGTGGATTGCTTATCAAGCTAGATCCAAGAAGCATGAACTTCCTTAGATTCTATAAATCCATACTTTTAAACAATCAAATTTTGAAAAAGAAAGATAAAGTACTTGCATATATCACAAGAGATATTGAAATGAAATACAAGAAATGATTGATAAATGAATAGATGAATTTGATTAATTATAGAAACAAATAGATTGATATTAATGCCAAGTAGGTTGAGTATGGTTCAAAAAATAGGGTGAGGCTCTGTGATCAGGTAGAGGAAAAATAAGTTGGATTTTTATAAGGTTTGGTGGGTGAAAATAACTTATTATTTTGTCACACAGTGACCATCGGTAATTGGGGTGACCGTCAATGGTTGGGGTAACTATCAATAGATAGGATATATCATCGGTGGTCAGAGTAGCCATTGATAGTTACTATGGGTTGGGTCTAGTCAAGAAAATATTATTTTGATGAGGTTATAGAATGGAATTTTGAGAGATGGGTTTGGGTTGGGTTGATTGCAAAATAGAAACAAAGTAACTAAATGATTGAAAATAGATAGTTAGCTTGTTAGTTTTTGATCTGATGAATGGTTGAAGGATATATTGGTGAAACTTAGAGTAATTTTGGTAGATTAATGATACTTAGTTGTTGGCTGATGAATGGTAGCACTTTGGATCTCTGTCACACTTATTGGTTTATTATTTCACTAAAAGAACACCTATAAAAGGAAGTACTGATATAAGAGGATCTAGCTCTAAATGCAGATAATTAATTAATTTTAGATCTAGATCCCTTTCACCTTATCCTCATTTCTTTTTATAGGAAGGAAGGAGAGGTGAAAAAATATGTTAAAAATAGGTTCAAAAAGTAGTTCAAATTTAGCTTTTGCATACATTAGCTCACTCATTAATTAGATGAACCAAATATAAAAAAGCAAGCTATAATCGACTAGAGTTTGACTATTTAGGTGGTGAAAACCTAATCATTATTGGTTAGGCCTAACCATTGTTGGTCAGGACTAACCATTGATGGTTAGGGTGACCATTGGTGGTCAAGGGTCAAAGGCTAAGTGGAATCAAGGTGGGTTAGTGAGCTAGTTATCTAATAGCTAACCTGACTTAGGTTTGCAGTCAAAGGGTTGATGGATGGTCCTTAGGGGGTCCTGAGGTGGTCTAGCCCTACTTTGACATGTAGAACCATTGTGTGTAATTTTATAATGTCTACATTTTACATATTTTTGTTATACAATTTATATCAGTAAGTTGTAAAACAGAAATAGATTATGGGTTAAAGGTTTGGTTGCCCTTAGCATGGGAGGAGGTGTTCTCCCTAAGACCAAGAATTGATGAAGTGAAATAAAATTGGGTACAGGTTTGATAAATGGTTAAGTTGTTAATGAAGTGGGTGGTAGGTTTGTAAATGAATCAAAAGCATGCACATAAATTATGACTAATAGCGATATCCAAAATCATGTATTGACTAGGTTTCAATGGTTCGTTTAAAAAAAGGTTAGTAATAGAACGACATGCGACAAGTGGACCATGTGACTATATGTGATGGTTGGGTTATACTTGTAAACTCAAGTCTCCTAGACAAGGTAAGTGTAGTTGTGGGTATCCAAGGTAGGAAGTGCTCCCAAGAAAACACTAATTAGTTGGGTGTGTGTAAGGTAGTGCAAGTTCAAAATTGTTCAACATGGCAAGTAGTTTGTGTGGTCAAAAGGACCAAGGTATAGTCATCATAAAATGTGCATGAGTTGGGCCAAAAGGGTCAGTGGTGAGGTAATGAGGTTGGTGGTCAAGGTTTATGGAAAAGATTATCTTTGTTGATGGGCATTAGGTTTGGTACAGGGCTAAAGGTGGTTTAAAAATTTGTAGTTTGGAGGGAAGAACCCTATACCCTAACCATTGATGGTCAAGGTTGACACTTGTGGTGACCATCAATGGTCATAGTGATCATTGACAGTTAGGTGCCAACCCTAAAAGGGTGACAAAAAAAATAACTACCATGGATTTAGATTACTCATTTGATCATTTTGATTTTTGGTGATGGAGCATTAGTTTATTGTGAAAGAGATGGTGATGGGTTACTAGAATTTGATTGGTTGATATTGTTGAGGTGTGTTGTCCCCGAAATCTGTCACTCATTTTTGGGATAACATATGAACTATTTTGGCCCTGCAAGACCAAAATTGTCTCTTCCCTTTTCAAAAATTGTTATGAGCCTTCAAATTCTCCATTCTTCAAGCTTTTTAGTGAATCTACAAACTCTTTAGGCTTGAATCTATGGACTCTATAGGTTTGAATCTACAGACTCCACGGGCTCATTTCTATAGACTTCACAGTAAGAAATCTACGAACTCCCCCAGATCTATGAACTTGAATATACGGACTCTACAAGTTAGTTTTTATGAACTCTACAGGAAAGAAATAGGTTCAACAACTTTAGCAAGTAAATTCTCTCAAAGAAACAAGCTCTCAACACTTAGGCAATTTCAAGGTTGGTTCAATGACTTGATTTAATCAAAAATGTCCATCAGTAAGCTTCTAAGCAAGGATTGAACCATTGAACCCTTGAACCTTGAACCATTTTGGTTCAATGGGTTCAAAGGTTCAATGTCATCAGCAAAAGTTAAGTGCATTTGTCAGGGTTCAAAGTTCAACCACTTCAAGGTTTAATGGCTTCAAAACACTTATCAATGAGAACAAGGCTTGAACCATTAAACCATTTTGGTTCAAAGGTTCAAGAGGTTCAATGGTTCAAAGGTTCAATGCATGGTTAGTTCAAGCAAACAAAGGACTTAGCCAAATAAAGGGTTTGAACTAATTGAACCATTGAACTATTGAACCAAATTTGGTTCAATCAGGAAGTTCAAAGAGGTCTTCCAAGAGCCTGAAGGACAAGTGCCCTTGCAAAGGGTGCTTAGCTGCCAAAATGAACCCTTGCAACTTTTTTGAAAGGCAACCTTGAAATCTGAGTGCCCTTATGGAGGGTAATGAGCAAATCTGAGTGCCCTTGTGGAGGGAAGCAAGCAAAATTGAACAATGTGAACTCTTTCATAAAAATAAACAAGGCAAACGAAAAAGCGAAATCCTTTAGACAAAATTCTGAAGGAATTACTTTAGACAATTTGTCTAAAGGATTTTGCTTTGTCATTTGCCTTGTTTATTTTTTTGAAAGAGTTCACATTGTTCACTTTTACTCCCTACCCTCCGTAAGGGCACTCAGCTTTGCTCATTTCCCTCCGTAAGGGCACTTAGCTTCCAAGTTTTCCTTTTAGAAAAGTTACAATGGTTCATTTTGGTAGCTAAGCACCCTCTGCAAGGGCACTTGTCCTTTGGGCTCTTGGAAGACACCTTTAAACTTCTCAATTAAACTAACCAATTGAACTAACTTTGGTTTAACAGTTCAATGGTTCAATCAATTTAATCCCTTTATTTGGCTAAGTCCTTTATCCACTTGAACCAACCGCATGTTGAACCTTTGAACCATTGAACCTTTGAACCTAAATGGTTTAATAGTTTAATGGTTCAAGCCTTCTTCTCATTGATAAGTGTTTTAAAGCCATTGAACCTTAAAGTGGTTGAACTTTAAACCTTGTCAAATGCACTTAACTTTTACTGATGACGTTGAACCTTTGAACCCATTGAACCTGTTGAACCAAAATGGTTCAAGGTTCAATGGTTTAATGGTTTAATGGTTCAATCCTTGCTTAAAAGCTTGTCAATGGACATTTTTTATTGAACTAAATCGTTGAACCAACCTTGAAATTGCCTAAGTGTTGAGAGCTTGTTTCTTTGAGAGAATTTACCTGCTAAAGTCGTTGAACCTATTTCTTTCCTGCAGAGTCTGTAGAAACTAACTTGTAGAGTCTGTAGATTCAAGTTCATAGATCTGGGGGAGTCCATATATTTCTTACTACAAATTCCATAGAAATGACCCTATGGAGTCCATAGATTCAAGCCTACAGAGTCTATATATTTAAGCTTACAGATTTTGTAGATTCACTAAAAAGCTTGAAGAATGGATAATTTGAAGGCTCATAACAATTTTTGAAAAGGGAAGAGACAATTTTGGTCTTACAGGGCCAAAATAGTTCATATGTTATCCTAAAAATGAGTGATAACTTTTGGGGACAATAGCTGGATCCAGTTGGGAAACTTCTTTCAGTTGAAAACTTGAAATAGCTGAGGGGAGTAGAAACCAGAATCTCTAGTGCCTTCAAGTATGCCATTGGGCTATGGAGTCATGCTACCCAAAAATAAAGGTGCCAAAAAATGAAAATGAAAATCACAAAATAGAACTAAAGACTATACAAGTGTACATATGTACAGGTGAACTCATTTGATACTTCAAAAAATGAAGTGATTTAGATGCTACCCATTGTGAGACAAGGAAGATGGCATTCCATCCTGATAAACCAGCAAGAAACCATTTCGTCCCTGAAATCGATGATGGGTGAATGGAACTCTCCACCAGGTTTCACATTTTCTATGTACTCCTTTTGGCTCTCTCTTCTTACCCCATGACAAGACGTGGTCTTCAATCTAAAAACTGTAACTCCTTGCTCTCTTGGCAAAGAGTTCCTTTTGCTGACTTTGGAGTACATCAGTATGGTCCACTACCATAGCTCATTATTTTGGTAGTTTAGTCTAGCACATGTTTTGATTGTCAGCATCAAACTCCTGACAAACCATTAGCTTGGCATCTCCTTTGGCATGAAGGAGTTTGACATCTTCATCCTGAGCAGCCTTCAATTCAAGTAACAGAGATTCATACTCGACAGTGTTGTTGGTGTTGCTAAACTGTAACTTGTGTGAAGGAAGAAGAATATCTCCTTGAGGAGATATCAACACCATCCTAGCTCCAACACCAGTAGAGAAATTGCTACCATCAGATTCCAGGATCCAAACATCATCAAAAACTAATCTTCTATCAGATTTCTCTTCATTAGAGATGGAAGATCCTTTTTTTTTTGTACTGCACCCTACCAATTCTTCTAATGTCTTGTTTGAATCAATTCCTAGATTGCCAGCTATAGGACTTTCATCTATAGAAATGTGAACATCCTCTATGGATAAAAAATAATTACCCCTACCTAGAGACTCAAATAGAATTAGAGCTTCATGTGCTGATGTCTGAGTGACAACATATTTTGCTTTCTTTTTAGGGAGTAGCCTCTTCATGATGCCTTTGATAGGGATCCTTGCTTCAGATAGGTCCATGCTCAACTCACTACCCACATCCTTGCATAAATTTCATCTCAGTAGAATGCCATATGAGGCTGGGATGTTGGCCACCAAGACTTTCATCTTGATTCTCTTTTCTGGGAATGCTGCAAACACAAATTGGGCATCCTTGATTTGCCCCAATAGTGTCACTTGTTTTTTATCCATGGACAAGCATCTCCCAAATGCCTTGGTCAGTGTGAGGCCAAGATATTCTACCAATTTGGTAGGCATGATGTTTTTAGATGTACTAGAATCAATGATGTAGTTGCTCAGCTTGTGACATTTTATCAACAAGGAAACATAGAAAGGCTCTATTTTCCTAGGGGCAGTAGGAGGAGTAATGACAAGGTTGTTTGGGATAGACATGTTCCTTGGGGGATCATGATTTACCTTCTTAGCTTCTTTTCCTATAGGGATGGTTGTATTCTTCACACACTCCACCAATCTATCCAACTGCTCAGGGTTGGCTTGTAGGAATTCAAATTCAGTCATTTGAATTTTGGTTTTCTTGACATGGTCAATTATGTCAAATGATTGAAATGGACTAGGAAGGGAGGATGGGAGTTCATCATTTTGGTTTTTGGGAGGGGGAGGATTGGCCTATGAATTTGAAGTTGAAGGTGTAGAAATGTTTGGGGTACTTACTTTTTTAGCAACCACCATGTCTTTTGGCTAGAAAGGCAGAGTGGTTCCATGCTTAGCAATTGAAATTGCTAGTTGAGGTCACTGCTCTATCTTCTCTTTATCAACTTGTTGGGCTGATTGGTTCTTAGACTGGGTGAACACTACATATGATCCCTCATCTACTTTATCTTCACTTCTAGGTTCATCTTGATAATTCAAGAAACTAATGTGGGAGTCGCTAGCTTATTCTTCTTGGTCTGATACAAAGAGATTAGTGTCATTTTCTTGATCAAACTCAAGTTGGAAAGAGAAATCATGTTCTATTTCTAGATATCCAACTGTTGAGTTGGTTAGAGGTGCTTCAAGGGCAAGGTTCCTCTATGGGGGAGGAAGATGATTTGTTTGCCCTTGATTCTTGGCAGCATTGCCTTGATACGACTGGTTTTGAAATGTCTTCCTTAGCATATCTTGATAAGGATGAGTAGACATACCTTGGGCCACTTGTCTTTTCAAGGCTAGTAGTTCATTTGCTAGCTTTTGCACCATTTTATCAGTGGTGCCTGTAGATGGATATTCAGAAGATGAAGAGGATTTACATCTTTTTGGGTCTCTCCTTATCTTTCCTACCAAGATAAGGTCATCTTTTACCTCAATAGCCAAGGCCTGAGCAGCAACAAGGTCTATGTGTCTAGCTCATCTCAATAAAAAACTCACTTTAGGTAGCTATGAGTTGATGAAGAAACACTTGAGATTCTCAGGTGTCGGCTAGGTGATCATGGGAATCCTATCCTTTAGCTTGTCAAACTTGGAAATGAAGTCCCTCATAGGTTCATGGGGCTCCTTCTTCATCTGTGTGAGCTAGGCTATCAAGGCATGCACATCTTTTATAGGATTGAACTTGGCTTCAAATCTATCTTTAATAGTGTCCCAATCAGTCACTGATCTAGCTTGCAGATGGTAGAACTAGTTTACAGTAGCACCTTGTAGTGTTTTCACAAAGAGCCTGACTATAATGTCCTTAAATTCCACTCTTATTACACCACAGGCTATGTTAAAGGATGTAATGTGTTCATAATATGAACTCTTCCATCACCAAATAATTTGGGGAAATTCTTTCTTGAGCTGTGTGGAAGTTCATGTAGAGGTGGAGTAAGATTTAATGGGCCAAATGAGTTACCCCAGGGGCCTTGAACTGCCATGATTGGATTATGGAAAAGAGGGATAACAAATCTAGATGGCATGTGGATGGAAAAGCTCTACTAACAATAGAAAAGGAAGCTCTGCCTTGTGTTGGTGACTCGGTACGAATGGGAGGAAGACTCCTAGTTCGTTGAAGGTGAGGTTGTGGAGGAAACAAATCAAAATTACTCTACTGCACCAACTCAAAAATAGGGTCAACAACACCTTGAGATTTTTGGTTTCTTGTATAGTGTGGAGCTGCTAGATTGTAAGATAAAAATGATAAAGAACTGGTCCTACTTCAGCTTGAAGCTTGAGGCTTCAAACTATTGTTATTCCTCAGTAGATCTAGTTTTGCAAACTAGATAATATAATGGAGATGGTGGAAGATGGTAAGGCTATAATGATAGTGGGTAAGACATAGAATGGAGTCACCAGAGTTTATAATGGATAAGGGTAGGGACTACTTCAATCTAAAACTTGAGGCTTTAGACTGCACGTTCATCCCCAGCAGAGTCGCTAAAAACTATTGCATAAAGCTGGGAGGAAAAATTAACAATGGGAAAGCACTATAGCAGCTCATTCTTCCACAGTTGATCATTTTGATTTTTGGTGATGGAGCATTAATTTTTTGTGAAAGAGATGGTGATGGGTTACTAGAATTTGATTGGTTGATATTATTGAGGTGTGTTGTCCCCAAAAGTTTTCACTCTTTTTTGGGACAACATATGAACTATTTTAGCCCTGCAAGACCAAAATTATCTCTTCCCTTTTCAAAAATTGTTATGAGCCTTAAAATTCTCCATTCTTCAAGATTTTTGTGAATCTACAGACTCTACAGGATTGAATCTACAAACTCTATAGGCTTGAATCTACAAACTCCACAGGCTCATTTCTACGGACTTCACAGTAAGAAATCTATGAACTCCCCTAGATCTATGAACTTGAATCTACAGACTCTGTAGGTTAGTTTCTTCAGACTCTATAGGAAATAAATAGGTTTATCAGCTTTAGCAGGTAAATTCTCTCAAAGAAACAAGCTCTCAACACTTAGGCAATTTCAAGGTTGGTTCAATGACTTGGTTCAATCAAAAATGTCTATCGACAAGCTTCTAAGCAAGGATTAAACCATTAAACTGTTGAACCTTGAACCATTTTGGTTTAGCAAGTTCAATGAGTTTAAAGGTTCAACGTCATCAGCAAAAGTTAAGTGCATGTATCAAGGTTCAAATTTTAACCGCTTCAAGGTTCAACAGCTTCAAAACACTTATCAATGAGAAGAAGGCTTGGACCATTGAACCATTAAACCATTGAACCATTTTGGTTCAAAGGTTTGATGGGTTCAATGGTTCAAAGGTTCAATGCATGGTTGGTTCAAGCAAACAAAGGACTTAGCCAAATAAAGGGATTGAACTAATTGAACCATTAAACCATTGAACCAAATTTGGTTCAATTGGTTAGTTCAATTAGGAAGTTCAAAAGGGTCTTCTAAGAGCTTGAACAAGTGCCCTTGCAGAGGGTGCTTAGCTACCAAAATCATTTCTTGCAACTTTTTTGAAAGGCAACCTTAGAATCTGAGTGCCCTTACGGAGGGCAATGAGCAAAGCTAAGTTCCCTTATAGAGGGCAGCGAGCAAAAGTGAACAATGTAAACTCTTTCAAAAAAATAAACAAGGCAAATGACAAAGAGAAATCCTTTGGACAAATTGTCCGAAGGAATTCCTTTGAACTTTTGTCTAAAGGAATTCACCTGGGAAGAAAGCCTGGCTGAAAGGAAAAGAAAAAGACCAAAGAGTAGAGCGTGCCATGTGTCATCATCCGCATGAAGTCCAAATGAGTCTCAAATGTTTCTATAGTGTTTATAGGAGCTCAAAGGAAGCCACCACGTGTCATCTTCTACAAGACTCTCAAAATACATATAAAGTCTCTATAAGTTAAGAAGATGCTACCACGTGTCCTCAGCTATTTCACAATGGAACATGCCATGTGTCACTTATTGAGATTAGTGGAAAGTGGCCAGAGCAAGTAGGAAAGACACGAAGGAATTGCTAAGGAGGATGATGGACCTGAATGCATTCAAAGACCTTTAATGCCAAAGGGAAGAACCGCTAATGAAAGAGTGTAAAGGGCTAGCAAAGATGAGGATATAGCACTGAGAGCTCAAATTCCAAGAAAAGACAAAACTAGAAAGAGAAAAGATAGCCTGAGGGCTCAAATCATAGAAGAAAGAGGGAAAGGCCAAAATATCTTCAAGGGAGTTATTTCCAGTAGGTGAAATAGTGGATCAAGTAGACTTCCAAGCATACCAAATCAAAGATGTGGCCTATTTTTATTCCATGAAGTAAAGGCAAAGGGATAGCTATGGAGACACTAGGAAAAGGACCAGACAGTCCATACTAAGGAAGAGACATCTAAGATGAATTAGCACACCATAGTTAAGATAGCCACCCTGTTCCAACATAGCCCTCCTTGACAAAACTAAAAATGCATTCAAGGCATTGAATGCAGCATGGGCCATTCCATGGAACAAAGTGTCAGACCTTTCTTGGCTGCTATATAATGTAATCTCTAATTTGATACAAGGGAGATCTTCCCAATACAAAAACAAAACTCTGCCCAAATTGAAAGGTGAATACTGAGACTTTGAGCTCAAATTGTTGTTCATATCATTTTATCTGAATGAGAAAGCAAGTTGTTTGTAGACTTTGTACTATTATAGCTTGTATCATTTTAGGAGATTGTTCTTATGTCTATCTTCTGAATGTGTTCTTGTTTATTTAATTTGGTAAGCAGAACTTGTGAAAATAATTAGGAAGGTGTCCTGAATCCAAATATGGAGAGACTTTGTACCCCTATAATTGCCTTTAGTGTGTTTTCTTTCTTCTCCTATGTAAAAGATCTTAGGACGACTTTGTGCCCTCATTATCCTTCGTATTCTATTCTTGTGTAAAGGATATTGGGATGACTTTGTGCCCTCATTATCCTTTGTATTTCACTCTTGGGTAGTTGAGGTAGAGACTTTGTGCTACATCTCAGTCTATTGGTTACTGCTCCATGTTACCAGTTACTTGTCACTACTTGAAAGAACTCCTGCTGTTACCTACAAGAACACTTCTGAAAGAAGAGAAGTGCCTTCAGTGTCTTCACCAAGATTTTCTCCTTTGTTTGTGAAACATCATCTCTGAAAGAAGAGAGATGGATGGTGTATCCTACCCTTGAGTGTTATTTTTTGCATATATATATATATATATATATATATATATATATATATATATATATATATATATATATATATATATATATATAGGTAACCTCCCCTTGATGAGAGGAGAGATTTGTCCCCTGTTGATGTAGTAAACCTACACATCTGGCTGACCAATCTTTCTATGTTGTGGTTGAAGAGACCTATTTTGCTCATCAGTTAGCTAGTTGACAAAATATTCACCCAACAAGGTGGACCAAGTGTTTCTAGAGGGTTGAGTTGAGTGAGGATGTAGTGTAGATGGGTGAGGGTATGTGGCCAGGCTATAGGTCCTAGAGTTCTTCCTTGATGATGGTCAAGGAATGAGGTAGGTACCATGTTGAATTGGTAGAGTAGTTTTGAATTTGGATAAATACATTTAAATTTGAATTTATTGTTTGTAGTAGGTAGTTAGGTTATGAGAGTTTTGTGGTTAAATTAGACGGTGAAATAGAAATTGGTAAGGGTAAGGTAGATGGGGAGGTAGGATAGGTAGAGGTGGTAGTTTTTTGTGTGATTATTATCTTTGGGTGGGTTCAATAGGGAGGTATGTTTTATTTGTTCCATAAACAATCACCCAAAATGACCATTAGTAGTCATTACCAATCATTGATAGTTGATAAGTGATCATCATAAGTTGGTAGCCTAACCATCAGTTATCACTATGACCATCGGTGGTTGATAAGAGGTGGATTTATTTTGACAAGTTATTTAAATGTTTAAGTATTTTAATGGTTGATGATTTATATTTTAAGTTAGAAAGTTAAAGGCTAAGGTGTAGGAATGAATGTCATAGCATAGATATTAAAGTTCAAGGATATAGTTGGATGTTTAGATGTTAAAATTAGGAGTGAGGTTTGGTTGAATGTTGTAGGATAGAGGGTATGAGTATTAGTTTAAGTGTTTCATAAGATTATTATGTATTTGGGTAAAGTTTTAATACATAGATAGATGAGGTAGGTTAGGTTGAATAAAATGATGTAGTTTGTATAGGTGTCATTAGGTGAAAAGGAATAGTATATAGGCAAAGTGTGTCAGTGAAGTAAGGTTTTTTTTGTTATCAAACCTTGCAAGCATGAGAGAAGATCTAGATGTGAGACCAGGTGCCTAATGACAATATTCACCAAGGTATGATTACTAACGACTAGGACCATATAGAGGAGGTGGGTCTCAATAATATGATGCATTACTAGTATGTGCCACGAGATGTGGCTATGATAGTGGTACTCATTGAGATATGGGACTTTCTAATTTTGATAGATGAGATGACTATCCTTCTTGATGATATACACATAATCATGCAGTTACCCATATGAAGGGAGATAATCTATCACATAGAGAGGGATGAGCGAGATGAGTTCATGGAGTTGTTGTATAAGGATGACCTTAATTTTATGAGGTGGAATATAGGAGGCTTCATGTATACTCCATTATACTATAGGGATAGAGATGCATAGTGATTTTTGACCATGATGATGAAAGTAGTGACATGCTATGCATTACTTGATTCGAGTAGTGAGAGGTTCCCTTATTTATTACTAGGGGTATTGGTGGAGATGTTTTTAGGTTGCACAATGTTCACATGGGCACCTATGTTGTTGGTTCATATTTATAGGGAGCTATGGATATTTCGAGCCCATAAGAGGTATGGTATTAGTGTAGGGTTTGTTTTGCATTGTTGAGCATATGAACACATCTGAATGCTACTATTGATGGGGATAATATGGGAGGGCTATGCTTAGATGGACTTTTAAGTAGGATTTATGAGGTGGAGAGATGATTTTTCCCTCTCAATGCTAGGTTCAGGGGTTCATGATATAGACTAGTTTAGAGGCTTACTAGATACCTTGGTTATTGGAGATGTGATTTGGAGACCATACATCAGGTTTTTAAGATGTGTGTATTATGCTTGGCACATGTTTTCCCTATAGAGATACCAATGGATACATGGTAGTAAGATGGTGAGATTGAGTAGATAAATTTTGATAGGGTGAAATGATATTTTGGATTGGTATATGGTATCCCTAAGGTATTTCTGAGGTATAAGAGGGAGGATGTATAGTTTTCATTGCTTACTCCATAGCTAGTTCAAATATTCATAGATCACAAGGAGCTACTAGTGAAGATAGAGATAGATGATGCAAGTGTCATAGATGGATATCCTACCTGGTAACAAGTGCTCTATGTTGTAGTCAATATTAGTCTAGATAATGAGGGTTAGTAGGTGATAGATGTTGATGCTAGAAGAGATAGGTAGTAGGTTTAGATGTTAAGGGTTGCCCTAGATGTATAGGCAATGACCATGGAGAGGGATCAAGCACAAGTGGCCCTAGCCATGACATAGGCATCCTTGGTAGTGGTATAGGCATTATTGGTAGTAGTGCAGGATCAGTTAGCCATAATTATAGGTGAGATGGATTAGGATAGGTCTCATCTAGCCTTGGTTATGTAGGGTAAAAATTCTCTTTGGTATGTAAGAGGAAAAGTACCAATAGTTAAAGGACCAATAGGGATGGTCTTTATGGAGAGATATGTAGTGACTATAGAGGAGCTATGATACTATGTGGCCTTGGTGTTTAATGTTGTCTAGATGAGCCCCTATGGGGTGAGTATAGGGTTGGGATTGTAGGGGGTGTAGGTATAGTGACACTAGGTCAGTGGGTCACATCTACAAAAGGATAGACAAGTATAGGAGGGTAGGCTCCAAGAGGTAACGATGCACCAAGAGGCAGTGGGGCCTCAGGTTCTTAGTTTATTTAAAGATATTATACTTATTGTGTATATGATTTTTGATACTAGCTTGTGAGTTGATGCAATGAGATGTATATTTATTTTGAGAGACATATGTACATGATTTTACACATGATGATTATGATTATAGACTTATGATTTATAAATATGATCCTTGTTTATGGTTTTTGGTTCATAGTTATTGTTATTGTTATTGTTGATTATGATGTGATGTTATATTGATTATGGTTATGCTCATGATGATGTTGATGTGGACTTACATATCTAGGCATGTGATGATATGTCCTTTTAATTTATGTTCATGATGACATTGATGTTGATGGTAATGATTATGGTTTAGCATGTCATGGTTCATGTTTTATTGTTCATGATTATGTACATGTGATGTTTTTTGTATATGATTATGTGATGGCAATAATGATGTTTATGGTTTTGATCTTCATATAAATGTGATGTTTATAGTTGGTGATCTTGGGAGGATTATGGTTTAAGTGATGATTTTTCATGGATGGCAAATGACATGATATTGATATGATGAGGTTGTTATGGATTGATGTTATCTCATGTGATTATGATGATAATGTGATGTTGTTTGATGACTAGGATGATGTTTTAATTTTATGTTTGAGATTATCATGTTTATGGCATTGATATGATGATGGTGTTTGTGATAAAATTTAATGAGTATGTGTTTCCTCCTTTAGATTTAGACATGTGGTGAAAAATGGTTTATTCTATGTTTGTTCATGGATGTTATGATGTTATAATGATGTTGATGGTAATGATTATGTTCATGGATATGGTTTATGCTAGTGATTATATTATGGGATGTGGTTATGATTATGGTGATTTTATTTAAATTAAGGTGAAGCACATAAATTAAGTTAAATAACAAAACCAAATGTGAGAAATAAAAGATAATCAAGATACAAATTTCTAGGTGAATATATCAACCAGTATTAGAGGATAAGAAGAGGGCACAATGCTTCTTCTTTGGCAAGGACTAAAATACCTGAAGTTGAATTATATTAAGGAACATAAGCCCTTTAAATTCTTTACATTAGCATTCATTAGTTGGTTAAAATGGTGTCTTGATCACACAATGTCAAATAAGCTCATAATCCCTTATTTATAGTGTATAAATGGGATATGGATGAAGATGGAACCTTCTTGTGAGACTATCATGCCTCTTTTTGAGGTTACTAAAGATACAGTATAAACAAGTCCATGTCATATAAGTTGTAGATCAATTGATGTGTAAATTCTACTCATGAGAGTCGATTGCGGCTTTCATAATTATTTTGCTTTTGAGAGCCGATTGTAGCTTTCAAAATTATTTTGTTTTTTCTAATGTTTGATAATGGGTCTTTTGATATTTTATTTTTGTTGGGGATGGTTGGGGAAGATGATCAATGCAGGAAGCTTCTAATAAATTGCTATGCTTTGACAAATGCTTTACTCAGCCATCCTTCAAGGGACTGGTCTAAGTTTGTCTGCTTTGTTTAATGCTTTTGGTAGTTGTCTTTCAAGGGAGTAGTCTACCTTACTTTAAGCAATATTGATATGTTTTTGGTAGTTTTCCTTCAAGGGAGTAGTCTATAAATACTAGGAATGACCCATGATTGTTTTTGGTTATGACTTTGCTTTTGATTTTGCTTGACATAGACTTTCTTATATAGGCTTAAAGGTTTTCCTTTTATGAAGGAAAAATTAAAATCACAAGAAGATGTAGGTGTGAAAGAGGTTTAAGTGACAAAAACCATGGGAATTCATCCTAGGAAAGGGGTAGAAACTATGATAAGAATTATGTCATGGGTAGAGCCATGATACCCATTATTCAAAATTAGGCTATGATTGTGATGGATAATCACATGATTCAATTTTAATCAATTTCCCCTAAAATAGGGAGATGAATGTGGTTTGAAATCAAGGGATGAGCTTAAGTTTGACAAAAGTTGAGTTTAATCCTTTTTAACAAAATAAAGATGCATATGTGAAGCATTAAGAGGATCAGGCTCTGGGTTTCCCTCAAGAGAGGATAACTGATAAGCTCCTAACCTATACTTATGCATTATGATATAAGGTCTAAACCAATTAAAATCAAATTTTCACCACTTATTTTTCTCCATATTAGTGATGTGTTAATTTTCCTTTAGGATGAGGTCTCGTATATTGAATTTTCATAATTTAAGGTGTTGGTTATAAGTGCAATTGGTTCACTCTTGATAGACACAAATTTGAGTAAGGGCTACTAAATGATGCTCGTCAAGTTGATCAAATTAGGCTAAACATTCTTGATGATAATCACTCTTAGAGATGAGATCTTGTAAGGAAATGTGAAGAGAGGGAATTTGGACTTCAAGAGGCAAGATAGCCTCTACTCCAAAAACTAGAGAGAAATGGGTAGCACTTGTAAGGGTTCAAATGCTAATATGATATGCCCATAAGGTGAAGGGGATATGTAAGTGCCAATCCTGACCATATACATTAACCATTTTAGTTAACATGCTATTGAGATTGTCCATTTGCTTGACAATGATAGGGTGAAGATAAACTTAAATTTATGCCAAATGCATCACAAAGACATTGGACTTTTTGTTTTTAAAATATTTTCCATTATCGGTGATAATTTTATGGGGAACATCAAAATGACAAATGATGTGATGATTGATTAAGTTGGCAATCTCTTCAACTTTGGTTGAGACAAGAATAATAGCCTCTACCCATTTGGTAAAATATTTAGTCATAGTGATGATAGAATAATGTCATTGTGAAGAATGGGGGTTAATTTCACCAATAAGGTCTAGACTCCATTATGAGAAGGGCCAAAAATCTATGGATACACAAAGACTATGGCTAAGTGCATGATGTAAATTGACATGTTGTTGATAATTAACACACTTTTTCACATAATCACAATAATCTTGGTTAAGGGTAGGCCAGTAATAGCCAAGATAGAGGATGCATTTAGAAATGATGAGGCCACTAAAGTGTCCCTCACATATCCCATCATGTGTTTCCCTAATAGCATAAGAGGCATCATGTTGACATAGGTAGCGAAAGAGGAGAACATAAAATCTTTGTTAATAAATAATTCCCCCTAGTATGGTATAATGTGAGGTACTCTAGATAAATACTCTTTGAGCATTCCTAGAAAGACCTAAAGAAATGATGGCAAGGCTAAGATAGTCAAAGGTCTGTTGATACCAAAGGTCAAGTTAGATCTCCTCCATAATGAAGATGGTGGGAGAGTCTGATTTGACATAAGAGGGCTAGGTAAGTCTATGTATAATGATAGATATCTTAGATTTAGAGGGTGTAGATAGGATCTGAGAGGTGAGGGAAGCCATCATATCGACAAACTTATTCATAGATCATGGGGTGGTTTGGATATGGTTATACTCAAATGAGGCTAAGATTATGTTAGCTAATTATTTATACTATTAAAAACATCATTATTACACTGGTAAGAGCCATTTATTTTATTGACCACAAGTTAATAGTCACCAAAAATGTTGATCATTTTGACTCCCAAGACTAACGTAGTTTGAAGGCCTACTATTAGGGCTTCATACTCAACCATATTATTGGTACATTCAAAATACATCTTGAAGGATAAAAGAAGACATTCATCATGAAGGGGGATAAGGATAATGGTGGCTCCCCCACTATATTGACACTTTGATCTATCAAATAACATGGTTACTTAATAGGTGAAGTTTATCAAAGAGAGGGTTGCGATGGACTTATCAAGGAACTCAAGGGAAGGAGGTTGATTTTCTGCTAATGGTTCTCAAGCTAATTGGTTAGTAATGACTTACCCTTTAATTGACTTCTATTGATTAAAATCAAGGTAAAACTTAGCTAAGATCATGATCCACTTAGCCATACATTGGTTTTGGTATGGCTTGGAGTGCATATACTTGAGTGGATCAATATTGGTTATGACATAAGTCTTTTGGTTGAGAAGGTAGTGGTGGATTTTGGTGGCCATGAAGACCAAAACTAGGCAAAGTTTCCTAGTATGGGTGTATTGAGTCTCATACTCTACAAGCATAGGGATAATGTAGTAGATGGCTTACTCTTTATGTTGTTCATCTTGATGAGCAAGAATTTCCCCTAAGGAGTGGTTGGTGGTGAAGATATAAAGATAAAAATGTTGATCTTCCTTGGGAGGAATGAGGACAAATGGAGAAAAAAGATAATTTTTATGTGAATCAAATGGATTTTGATAGTCATTATTCCACTTAAATGATGCATCCTTCTTCAAAAGGTGATGGAAGGGTTGGCACTAGTCTGAGATTTGAGAGATAACGTGACAAATGGATTGGAGCTTCCCCTACAAGATGTAAAGTTGCTTGAGGTGGGTAAGAAGAGGTAGGTCAAGGATGGCTTTGATTTTGGTTAGATCAACTTTAATTCCCTAAAGGGATATAATGAATCCAAGGATATTTCTTGATAAGACCCCAAAAATACACTTTTTGGGGTTAAGGCAGACATGATAATGGATGAGTCATTCAAAGATCTTGAGGATGGCCATATGGTATTTACAACATTTAGATTTCTCAAAAAGGTCATCAACATAGTCTTCTATCATTTTTTGAATAAGTTTATGAAAGATGTAAGTTGTAGAACATTGGTAGGTTGCATTCACATTCTTTAGTCCAAAAGGCATGACCTTATAGCATAAGGTCCATCATGGGGTGATAAAGGTAGTTTTGTGTTGATCCTGAGGGCAAATTAGGATCTGATTGTAACCCAAGAATCCAGTCATGAGAGATAGCATCTCATGGTAAGTTATAAGATCAGCTAGTTAGTCAATGCTCGGTAAAGGAAATTCATCTTTTGGGTAAGCAAGGTTGAGGTCATGAAAGTCCACACAAATGTGTAGTCCTCTTATGGCTTTGGTGATAGTAATGATGTTCAAGACCCATTGGGGGTAGTTAATGGGTTGAATGAAATTTATGGATAAAAGATGTTGAAGTTCTTCTTTGATGAGGAGGGATATGCAAGGGTGCATTCATCAAAGTTTTTACTTAATGGGCTTAGCATCATAGTTGGTGACTATGTTTTGGGTAGTGATGGAGGGATTGATTCTTGGCATGTCACTATAAGACCAAGAAAATGCTATGATGTAGTCTTGAAAGAAGGAGGGGAAGTATTGAAGCTCTAGAATTGAGTGATTGGCTAATTTTGACAATGCAAAGGTTATTTAGAGTGCCCAAGTTAACATCCATGGTGAATTCATTCAACATGGTTGAAGTCTTAAGAGGAAGATATTTTTGGATAGAATAATCTAGTGCACTAAGATAGGTGAGAATGAAATCATCATCCAGAAACTAAATGGTATTAATGATAGGATATTGATCTTATATCATCTTAAGATGGTTCAGAGGAATGGTTTTGGTTGCCCCATCCTTTTGATAATTCAAAGGTTTGAGGTTGATCATGTTGATGAAAAATAAAATTTAGGGGTATGATGTTGAAATCCTCAACTATTGATGGTGGAGTGGATGATGAAGATGGGATTTCCTCATCAATGATAGTAATGGGAGGCAAGTTAGTTTGTTGTTTAGGTGGCATGAAATTGAGGGTATGATTTTCATGAGCTTTTTGTGTTTTGATTAGAATCAACTCATTTAGCCCATGTTCATATTGACCTAGGCTTAATTCATTCCAAGTACACCTATAGAGGTATGTTTTGGCAAATTTTGGATTATCTAGATAGGAAAAACTAGATGTGAATCATCAAGGTGAAAAGGAAGTGGCAAAAGTGTCAAGAGGTTTATCAAGTTCCCCATGGTGGAAGTTGAGGACCCTAAAGGAATAATGGTTCTAATATTGGGGTCATAACCAGGTTGGTGGTCAAGTTTCCCATACTCTTGGGGAGTAGGGAAAGCATCAAGGGTCAGAAGGTGATACTCCCCCAATGAAAGGCACTAGAATGTTGATTCTAAAGGCTCCTTTGTGGGGATTTGGGTAGAAGGAATAGATGAATTGGTGGATGTTTTAGTGGTAGAATAAGATTTAGCCTTATCTTTTACCAGTGAAGGCTTGTTGGATGGAGGAAGGATAACATCATTGGGTTGGTACATCATGTTGCATGATGTAAAAGGGTTTAAGTCAGCTTGTATGGTAACAACTTGACCTCCATGCTCAAATTTGATACACAAATGTAGATTGGATGGCACAAAACCCATAGAAAAAATATAAGTTCATCCCAATAAGACATTATATTAGAACTCTCCTTCCACTACATAAAAGAGCTCAGGAAGCATGCAAGGTATTAGGCAAATGTGAAGGACAATAGTTCTTAGAGTTGTGCCCATGGTATTGTTAAATGATCAGATCACTATGGAGGTTTTTGACATGATGTTTATGATTAATTTGAGTTATTTTTAGGCATGGGAGGAGATGATATTGATACTATCTCCTCTATCAATCATAACCCTCTTAATGTAGGTCTAGTTGATATAGGTGGTAATAAAGAGAGGAGGGTTTAGATTATCTAGATGGATAGAGGGTATTTCTAAATCCTTTAAGGAAAAAAGGTTAGAAATGTGAAGAGATTTGAAAAAGGCTACTAAAGGTTGAGGGTCTTCTAGCCTCACCTCTATAGATTGCAATGCTTCTATCATTGCTTATTAGTAGTGGGGTTAGGTATTGATTACTTCATACAAACTCATCTTTATTAGTGTCTAGTGAAGTAATGTTAGAAATACTCATTAGATTGATTTAGATGGATTAGAGTGAGAAGGTCCTAAGATGGACACTTTGGGTTTGGTTAAAGCTAATGGTGTTTGGTGTTATCCAGGTGCTTAGGTGGAGGAAGAAGGATATGTCTATGGAATGGACACCTTTGTCTTCCCCTTATCCTTTGGGTGAGCCTATGATCATGTGACCACATAGATGCTATGGATTGGGGGAGGAGTCAAGGTAGGTTATGGCTTTTATTCCTCTTCACTCTGAGTGAGAGTGGAGGGGTAGGTATGTGTTGGTCAATGGTTGTTAGTTATTAGATTGATGTGGGGCTCATAAGGGGATTATCTAATAATAATTCATCCTCATGATATAGATGATGGGCTAATGCTTGGAGAGCCTTATAGTTATTTATGTCATGCATGGGTGTCCTATGGTATGAACATATTAATTTGTCATTACACTAAGATAGTTTAAGATTGTGTGGTTCAAATGGTTTGATAGGTGTCAAGGTTAAGCAAAATGCTTGTAATAACCTCTATAGGATGGTGGAGTAAGACCCAAAAAATGGTAGCAGAGGCATGGAGGGATTAGGTTTGGAAGTGCAAATGGAAGCCATTTTAGAAGAGGTTTTGATGGTCAAAGACTTGGGTAAAGGGGTGCCCTTTTTGGATGGTTTGGATTTTGGTATAGAGGTTGAGGGTTTGGGGTTAGAAAGTGTTGGGGTAGACATTCAGGAGATAAGCAGTTTGTTTATATCCGATTGGGAGATAGGAGGTATACCCATGGGTGTCATAGTGAAAATAGGTGTGGATGAAAGTAAAAGTGATGGTGTAACCGAAAGTGTTGGTTGGGTTTTGATTAAGATGGTTGGATTCCTAATTAAAGTAGAGGGATGAGGTCCCAAAATAGAGGGCAAATTGGAGAAGAGAGGTATTTTTTGGTTTTTGGGCTCCTAGGTGGTTTAACCTTCTTTATTGGCTTAGCTTGGGGTTTGTTTGATAGGTTTAGTTGGTTTAGTTCCAACTTTGTTGGTAGGTGAGTAATGTTGTGGGTAGGAAATGTGCCAAGGTTCTTGGTGGGTTCAGTTAGAATGGTAGAAGGTGATTTGGTGACTTTAAGTGAGTTTGGTTATGGTGGTGCTACTATAATTTGATGGGTAGAGGTGTTTGATGGTTGGGTTATGGTGATATTAGATTTGATAGTGGAAGGGGTAAGTTTTTATGACAAATAATACTCCTACTTAGTTTTATATATGAGCCTAATCTATTTCCAAAAGGTGACTCAGTCCATGCTAGGATCATATATGAAGTCTAAGTTTTTAACTGATCTAGAGAAAGTTTTATAAATGGATCTAAATCCCCTAGTAGTGGAATTAAAGGATAGACTCAGGGGTTAATGGGAAGGAACAATTATCTCATCCTTATCCTGAGTAAAAGGTTCCAATATCTAGGAGGGTGACTCTTTGGTGGGAGTTGTAGGCAAAGTGGTTTCTTCCTTAGGTGTGATTGCTAGAGGAAGAGTGGATTGTTGTATGATTGAGGAAAATAATAAAGTGGGAAGGGTCTCCTCTTCTAACATGAATATCAAAGGAGAGGTTGGTGACTCCACTACCTCAATAATTAGAGTGGGGGAAGAGGTGATTTGGTCTATGGTATTTTTAGGAGTAAGTTCACCTAAAACCATATTGATGGTATGGACCTCATGGTCATGAGAAGATTATACTTTATTTTTGTCATTGGTAGAAGGAGTATGATTGGGAAATGGTTGTCTGAATATGTCAATTGATTGGTTTAAGGGTGTATTTGGGTTATCCAACATAATTTCCTCCTTGTCAATGAGATTTTGGACAATGTTATTGAAGGTATTACACCTATTAATGTCATGTCCAATGACTCAATGAAAGGCACACAATTTTTTCTCCTTGTACCAACTTGATATAGTATGAGAGGAATTGAATTTCTATGGAGGTTTGATTAGGGGAAGATGTATGATATTGGATTTTAATAACTTATCCAATACTAAAGTGTATGACTCCCCAAGTGGAGTAAATTGCTTATGGGTGTTATAGTTTGGGTTCCTAGTGTTTTGATTGGAGGAATTAGAAGAGTTGGATTGGTTGACAATGAGTGGAGGGATGGTCTTAAGGATAACCACATTCATGGTTCCTTTGTTCTTTAAATTGGTGTTGGTTTGATTATTTAATTTGGAGAAGGAAGCCTCATTTGATTTGAAGGTGGAATTATTGTTTCTTAATTTCAACTTCTCCTCATCAATGGCTCTATTTTCTAGTTTTCATGCCATGGTAAAATATTCATCAAATGTCCTAAAGCTTTGAACCTATAAGTTAGAGGAGATGTGTCTAGCACAAGCCCAAGAAAAGAGTTTAATCAGCTCAAGTTGGAGTATAGAGAAGGAGAGTTGGATTATCAAACTTTTCCAATAGGCTATGAAATTAGCAATGGATTCATCATCAAATTTTTGAATGGAGTAGAGATCATTGATGGAGACTTTCTTAGAGATGTTTATGGAAAAATTATCTAAGAAAATCTAAGTTAGTTGGGAAAAATAAAATAGGGAGTGCTTTTTAATAGCACTATACCAATCTAGTGCCAGACCTGATAGAGACATGGGGAAGGTATGGATAAGGATGGCATCATCATAGGCAATCATATAAGATGAATGCTTAAATGCTCTTAGGTGATATTGAGGGTCCTCCTTACTCTAAAACTTCAAGAACTTCAAATTTTCCCATTGAAGAAGATAAGGCCAAATGGGGATAGATGGGTGAATTGGTTCATTACAAATTTGGTCGTATGATAAGATATTATGAAATTCATAAATGGATGACTCTAAAGTGGTCATCTTATCTATTAACATTTTGAAAAGGTCAGTTTGGGGTTGTGCACTCATGTAATTGTAAGGTAGGCTATGTTGGGTCTAGGTAGGTGCAACATATAGGTAGTTGGTGGGGGGTTGAGAAGCCACCACATATTGGTATGTGGACATGGGTGGTTGGGATGATACCACATACAAATAAATGGAGATAGGTATTTACATGGAAGGTAGAGGTACATACCTTTGTGGTTTAGGGATGTAGCTTAGGTTTGGTGTGATGGGAACCTATTGAGAGATTAACATAGGTTGGGTAGGAGGCATACTTGGGTTAGTAGGTAGAGGGTATGTGGTTACTTTAGTGCTGATGGGTGGAAGGGTGGAAGGTATGAGAACCACCAAACTCTTAAATGGAGTGGAGGTAGGTAGGTTAAAACTGAGAGGAATGGTGGTGTCACTATCAAGGGTACTTCTATGTTAAGGGATTTATTGATGCCCAAAGCTTGGGTTGTTCCTATGCTCAAAGGGTTATTAGTTGGGGAAGAAATTACTTAGGTGTTGCTTGGTTGAGTGGGTTGGTTCTAAATGGTGGTATCGATGGGGTTATGGGTAGAAGATGATGCTTGGGTGACTAAAGTTTGGGTAGAGATGGTGGCTACAAAAATTTCACCAATAAGGTGGGATGTCATGTTGTAAGGCTAGTTAATAGGTGAAACTAAATCAAGGGTATGTTGGGATATGGTATTAGCTAGTCAAAACCATGCATGTAAGGAAAGGAAGAAGATACAAACAATCTCACAACTCAAATAAGGAGAAGACAAGAAAATTCAAGGAATAAAAACACACACTAAAACACATTAAATTGTAAAGTTCCTTTTAGTCTATCTTGTGGCTTATACCTTAAGCTTTAATAATTATGTAATCCAACTTGGCTTGTAAAGAAAGTACTAGAAAAGAAGTCTATGGTTGGTTTCAGGTTGTGTTTAGGCTCTCAAAGGGATATTTATTGGAAATAAGTATGTGATTTGATATTGGGGCCTACTCCCTCACATCACACATCAAATTAATAAAGATGTCAGGTGCTTAGCTAAAATATACTGATTGCCAGAGTTTATACTCAACTAGAGAGCTGAGTCGGTTCTCCCCTTGGTGATGAAATCTAAGTAGGATAGTTGAGAAAGGTAACTGCTAGGTAATGAAATACTAGTTGAGCCTTATATCAATGTTTTTATGCTTCATTAGATTTAGTGTTTTTGGTATTGTGTGTGTGATAAGAGTGAAATTATGATTGACTCAGTTGATTAATTAATCTAGGTGAGCCAAAATAATCAAGCAAATAATGTATGCAGTCAATTTTAAGCCCCAAAATAAACTTTGATTTCATTGTATGAGTAAAAATATAAGAACAATAAAGTAGCTAGATGCAACTATGAACCCAAGAAAAGACTCAAGGGTCCCACTGAGCATGCTAGAATGTTTTAGAGAAGACTTTTATTATGTTTTTTAGAAGGAAGATAAAAGAAACTCTAGAAGGGTATGGTTAGTAGAACCTAATATGTTATGCATGTGTTGATTTAGACAAATGTAGATAATCCTCTTTGGATTGGGAGGAATGACAGGTAGATAAAAAATCACTCAAAGAAATAGTTTGATTAATTAGATAGTAGGGTGGATTGCCTAGAAACATAGATCCAAGAAGTATGAACTTCCTTGGAGGCTATCAATCCACACTTTTAAACAATCAAATTCTAAAAAAGAAAGATAAAGTACTTACATATATCATAAGAGATACTGAAATTAAATACAAGAAGTGATTGATAAATAAATAGGTGAATTTGAATAGTTATAGAAATAAATGGATTGATATTAATACCATGTAGGTCAAGTATGGTTTAGAAAATAGGTGAGGCTTTATGATTAGGGAAAGGGAAAGGAAGGTGGATTTGTTTAAGGTCTGGTGGGTGAAAATATCTTGTTGTTATTTTGTCACATAGTGACCATCGGTAGTTGGGGTGATCATCAATAGTTAGGGTAATTGTCAATGGTTAGGGTAAGCATCAGTAGTTGGGATAGATCATTGGTGGTCAGAGTGACCATTGATGGTCAAATTGGGTTGGGTCTAGTCAAGAAAAGACTATTTTGATGAGGTCACAAAATGGAATTCTGAGAGATGGGTTTGGGTTGAGTTGATTATGAAATAGAAATAAAGTAACTAAATGATTGAAAATAGATACTTATCTTTTTGGTGTTAATCTGATGAATAGTTGAAGGATCTATTGGTGAAACTTGGAGTAATTTTAGTAAAGTAATTATACTTGGTTTTTGGCCAATGAGCGGCAACACTTTGGATCTCTATCGCACTTTTTGGTTCATTGGTTCACTAGAAGAACACCTACAAAAGGAAGTGTTGATGAAAGAAGCTCTGGTTTTAGATGTAGATAGTTGATTGATTCTAGATCTAGATCCCTTTCACCTTCTCCTTCTCTCTTTTTATAGGAAATAAGGAGAGGTATAACAATATGTTAACAAGAGGTTCAACAAGAAGTTAAAATTTAGCTTTCACATGCATTGGCTCACTCATGAATTAGATGAGCTAAATATAAAAAGCAAGCTAGAGTTGACTAGAGTTTGACTATTCAGGTAGTGGGAACTTAACCATGAGTGGTTATACCTAACCATCGATGGTTAGGGTGACTGTCATCAATCAAGGGTCAAAGGCTAAGTTTAATCAAGGTGGGTTAGTGAGCTAGTTAGCTAATCAGCTAACCTAACTTAGGTTTGTGGTCAAAGGGTTGGTATATGGTCCTTAGGGGGTCCTGAGGTGGTCTAGAGTTACTTCAAAATTTAGAACCATTGTGTTTGGTTTTCTAGTGTCTACACATATAGACATACTAAAAAATCCAAAAATTGTAAATATTTTTTGGATGTTAGTTGGATATATTTTTTCATGAGATTCATGGGATTTGATGCAAACATAGCAAGGTAATTTTCCTAAACTATGCATGATAACACCATCATGGTGAAGGGAATGAATAATATGTTTACATAGGAATTAATTATAGAAGTTAATGGTCTTCAAACAAGAGGAAAAAGAGGATTTTATTGTAGGCCTAATGTAGTAGAGGATAAAAACATATTCTACCACATAGGGGAGGTACTGAAACTCACTACTCAAGGAACTCCTTGAAAATAACTACCCTCACCTTGGGATGAATTCACATCCCTCATTATGAGGTATATCATTTGTGATGGTAGGCATTCAATTCTTTTCAATATTCATTTTAAATTGATGAATCATTTGAGCCATAATTTCTATATCAATATGCCTAATCTCCTTATGCATTTGTTGAGTAAATTAGCCATAAATATTCAAAATGGAATTTCAAAGGCATTGGATCATTGTTTTTTTATATAGTTGATAGTTTAAAAAGTGTTCATTGATAATAAAAATGGATTATCATTGACAAATTTTATAAATTTTACACTTCTCCAGAGACTGAACCTAAAAAATCTAGCCAATAAAAATATAAAGGGAAGGAACCTCCACATTAAGTGGAGCCACTAAAGAAGTTTGTGTTTTAAAGGTAGCCTGGGCCATGGGAAGAAAATAAATGCTATTTGTGGAAGTGAATGAATGAGATTAATTATAATTTTTGGAAAAATAAAATTATTAAAATAAATAAGTTGATATATTTCTATATAAAAAAATCAGACTCAGTAATACAACCAATAAGTATATTTTAATATAGTTTATGAGCAACCCTTAGCCTAATTGCATGGTTGCACAAGTATGTGAAATGAATTAAGTTGGGGGGGTGATGAGTCCAATAAATGGCACTCATCTGAAACATTATTAGTTCATAAATATTTCCATCCTAACCATTTATATAAACCTCAAACCATGATTGTACTCCCATTTATATCTTTGTTGCTTAGTCTTATGTTTTGATATATAATAATGAGTTATAGATAAAATAATGTGATTAATTGATTTTATTATGAAGTTTTGATAATGGAAAATTTCAAAATTCATTTGATAATCTTTAATTAATGAAAGAAAGATAAACCTATTATGTTGGTTGCATCTTTTAGCATTTGTTCTGTACCTTGCTCTATCTCATAGTGTATTCCCAATAGAATTCTTATAGCATCTAAAATAGAACTTCCTGTAACAATTGTTTTGTCTCGTAGTAACTGGTTGCCATTGATTTGGTGACTTGGAACAATAATATCTTACATTATTCTAGGAGAAATAATTGTGTCATGAATATAGGAAGGATTGATTCAATCAACCAAATCCATCTCTCCACATGCATGAATTATTTCATTTGGTTATGTATTTGGTTATAACTAATGTTATTTATTATTTTATTTAGTTATAACCATAGTTTCTATTTGCGGCCTCCTAAATTTAGGATCCTCTAAATGAGGAATATATCTCTCCATATAATAGGAATAGTTTAAGCCGTATAGGGTCATCAGTCAGTAATTTAATATTATTCAGATAAGTAGATTATTAGTAGGAAGTTAGGGAATAATTATGTAACTCTGCTATGAGAAAAACTATTACATTTACAAAATAAAATTAGCTTGCTATAATTAATTTTCCTTAATAAGGGGTGAAGTTAAGATCCAACCTAATTGAGGTAGGGCCCATTTATGTAGATGGGTAGACTAATTCTTTGTCTATTAATTTAGTATTGTTCACATATTATTCATGTTTATTTATTATCTTATGTTGCATTATAATGTGTGATTAAATTCATGTAATCATATTTAATTATGTGTATTATTTGTAATTAGATTATGTAATAGATTATATTTATTTCTATCATTTACTTTCATGCAATTTACATTATGCAAGTGCATTTATTTTTATGCAATAATTAGGATCCAATCTTCAAAAAGAAATTAGTGTCACACATACAGTGATGATACCTTGTCAAGCTAATGAACTTTGGTTGATAATTAGTGAGGTAGTGAGATTTATAAGCCAAGTGACCACCTTTTCCCATTAATAGGGTTGTACATACAGATATTAGTTTGTGCCAATTTAATTAGGGGTTTAATCTAGCTCATCAATCAACTCTATGTGATAACATAATGGATAAAAACATAGTGATAAAAAATGTAGTAGTAAAAATGCATTATGACAAAAATGTAGTTTGATAAAAACATCGTGAGGATAAAACATAGCAATTAAAAATTTAGCGGTACTGGTAATGTTGCAAAAATGCCACAAAGAGCATAATCAAGACATTTTAGTGATTATCATATTGTTTATTTATTGTCTAGTTCATCTTGGTGATAGTAGTTAACATTTCATGGTGGAAAAGTAATGCACCAAATTTATAATCAAAATAATAGAGGAAAATGTGATTTCATGATTTTGGACCTTTAGTTTAAAGTTATGTCATCTTCTGTGTGAGCACATCCTTTACTATGTTTTAATTGTATGATGTTTTATCCTCACTACATTTTTCATGCTACATTTTTAACCGGTACATTTTTGTCTGCTACCTTTTAGTGGGATGCCCATCAATCATGTTACACAAAATAAAATTTAGAGTGCTTTACATATAATTAGTTCTCAAAAAGAAGTTTCAGGGTAGTGTCAAGGTATTTCAAGTGATCCTCCCAAGTTATGATTTAGATGAGAATATCATCAAAGAAGACTAAATTGAACTTCCAAAAAATGGGTGGAATATTTTATTCATTAAGATATAGAATATGGAATGGGCATTAGTAATATCAAATGTCATGTATAGAAACTTGTAGTGACTATCATGTGTTTGAAAGGTAGTTTGGGGAAAATTTGCCTTATGAATGCAAATCTAGTGATAGCTAGAGAGTAGATCCAACTTAGATAAAAATTAGGCACAATGAATTAATTCATAGAATGGGAAATTTGTCCTTGATGGTGAGCTTGTTTAGTTCTCAAAATTCAATGTAGAGTCACTAAGATATATTTTTTTACAGATAAACAAGATTAGGGAAGAGTATGGCCTAGTGTTGGGTCTAATGACTCCATGTGTAGGAGGTGTTGAACCATCTTTTCAATCTCCATTTTTTGGTGAAATGGGTAGTGAAATGGTTGAATGTTTGGTGGTGAACTACCTAGGAAGAGTTGGATGTGATGGTCTTCAGGTTGGTAAGGTGACAATCTTGCTAATTCCTCAAATACTATTGTGTGATTGATCAGAATATTTTTCAAGTAGGTTAGTTGGCTAGAATCATTTGAGGAACCTAGGTAAAAAGAGTAGAGTTAGGAAATGATTCCATGGGATCATTTCTTGAGAATTTTCTATGTAATGATAGCTAATGACACTAGTGAATCTTGGAAGTAGGTCTTTCAGTTTGTATTATCATCCATTCTTAGAAAACTACATTTAAAACTTTGAAAAATCTCACAAATATAGTCAAAGAGTTTATAGCCATTGTATACAAAGAATAGAATCATATCCACCCAAGAATAAAAAAAACATGTACGTCATGAGTTTATAGTGTTTTTTAAAATGTGAACATTGTGACAATTAAATTTGTAGGGTATTGCTCTACCATTAGAAACTATTACCTCAAAACTAGAACAAAGACCGTGAAAAAAAAATATACTTATTTAACCAACTAAGGACCAAAAAAATTATGCATGGTCCTATAATCAATAACAATAGTGAGGGGGTGATTTTTGAAAAAACCCTTTTCATGCATTATTTGAGGAGTGGTTACCCCTACCAAGGCATGCATATAAATTTATAGATTTGATTCTAATGCCACTATTTTTTTAATTTATGTCTTGGGTTCATGCAAAAGTGAATTGGTAACATCATCCCATTCATCTTTATCAAGATGAGAATAAAAATCAAGAATATACAAATTTTATTCGATGCATTTGTGTTCCTTGGTTCATTTGCTATTAAAATTATAGTAGAACCCCTTATTTGGGCATGCATGCATTTCTACCTTAGTGAGACATTTAATATGAGTTACTTTGAGAGGGTGGTTTGTGGTAGGATGTTGTGAAGTAAATGGTAGAATGGTGCCAAGTTGGAAAAGAAATTATAGGATGTGATATTGTCTTCTATAAGCTTAGTTTAGCCAAAGGCTTCCATCATGGTCTGAGATTTGAATATTTTGACCTTAGATCAAATCAATCCTTGAGTCCCATGATAAAGAAACTTTTAAATAAATAATTAGATATCCCCTTAGCCTAGTTTTCTAATTTATAAAAATCAATTTGATACTCTTGAATTATACCATTTGGCAATTCTTAGTCAAGGCTCCTACAAAATCATCATAGGCACTAGGCCTAAAAAGTACCAATAAGAGATAGGAAAAGTCAACCCAAACTAGTTATTCATTTTATTTTTGATACCATTGGTACCATTGGACAAATTCATTTCCTAACTAGAATGAAATGATGTGTACCTTATCTACCCCCACTATGTTATGGAAACTAAAATATTTTTCAACATGATAAATCTAATGAGTAGGTTTTATACCATCAAGTTTATGAAATCTAATTTAGGGCCATGTAAAATTTCTCTTGAGGAAAATATTCCATAAAAATGTCTGACCACATTATTTTTGAGTGCCTTATTTTATAGATTGAGGCCAATTATTTGGTCATTCAACTAAGAAATCCATGAGTCAAATTATGTTTATATTCCATCAAAGAAATTCATAGTGTTGGCCCCTACACATGTGATAACGATTATTTAGGGGGGTTTGGGGTTGTCAAAAAAATATGACTTCATTTATATGTTAAATTGATCATCTCTATGAGATGATCACAATCATATAATTTCTAAAGAGATGAAAATTTTATGGAAAAAAAGCTTTCGAGACTTCAAGTGAAAAACATTTTATATGTGATTTTTTTTCAAAAAAATTGAAATACCTATTAAAATGATTGTTTGATGATAAAATCACAATGGTAGTTTACCTAAGTGTATGTAACTATTTTAGAATATTTTTACCATTTTTAATTCTAATGTTATTGTATTTCTATCATATAGAAGAATCTGCTACCCTGGTTTTGACTATTCATCATCACTACTTTTTTTTCAAGAAGTCAAGTTAGGCTTATGACTATATGAATGTCAGGGTTATAGGAAAGGGTAATACAAGGAGTGATTAAAATGTGATATTGAAAATATACTAATATAATTTTGATAATATTTACATAGAATAAACCACAATGAAACTTTATAATGAATCTTGACCTCTTTTTTGGAGTTATGCCACCAAAAAGATTCAATGCAAGATTTTACTTTTACATTAATAATACAAACATCATCCTATTAATTAACACATTTAATCAACACAAATAACAATTACACTCTTTTATAAACTATTGACACACATTGATTCTATTATCTTTGATAAATAAGTATAACTTCATGCTTAGATAGATGACCTTGACCAATGATTGTTCCATAGAATACTTTGTATATTAAATACACATACATACAACATATTCAACAAAGATTAATCACTCTTTATAATTAAAGTTAGAAACTATCACTCATCATTATAAGGAAAAGTGAAACCTAATCGTAATTGATTTCCAATGATCATGCATAATCATAAAATGAACCATAGGATTTATAAAAATGAATACTTAATTGTATGCTTTATTGTTAGCATTCAATGTCAGGAAACATTTTAACTTCTCTAGCACTAATAGATTATATAGTTTCATTCTTATCATTGAGTACCATTCATGCCCTTATATGCATGACCTTATAAAAATATTTTTATCAAATGAGATGAATAAAATTTCTAGATCACTATAATATTGGTAGTCTTTCTTTTTTTTTTCAATTCAAATACTCATTTGAAATAAAGCAAATTTATATTTGATATGTGTATAACAGTCCCATTACTTATGAAATACATTTATAATAAATCAAATAAGGATATAATAATGAAGGGATCAAATAACATAATTTCTAATTAAAATGAACTAGTCTGTTATATGTATGTGGTTTACTAAATGGAACTATACTAATCATATAACACCATCACATAGTCTAATGGAATAACCCTTCAATAACTAGATGGAAACAGACTACCCAATCACCCAGAATAGACTTTAAACATGGTAATATAATTTCTAAAATAATATTAACATTTATAACCTCTATTAGAGTATAATTTAATTTAATATTTAAAATACCTCAAGGATAAATTCATAGAACATAGATATATTTGCACAAAATAAATTAAATAAAACTAATGAATCAACTAACATCCAGTCTACTTGAACTAACTGAGAAACCATAATATCAATCAAACTAATGTTTATTTTGTACAACTACCCAAGCATTGATTTCATTTAGTATAAAAATATCTATTTGTTATAATGAAACAATGATATATTAAGTTACAAGTAGAGGTTTCATCCTTCATTCATTCCAAATGGTTTACATTTCAAAATGTGCATAAGCAGTATAACTTAGTTAAAAATTCATCCATAAATAACATTTCCATGAGAATCAATTCATCTACATGAGAAAAATGAGTCCATCCATCAATGGATTTCCCTACCCACTTGAACCATTAGTTGGATGTGGAAGTAAACACCAAATAGAAAACTTAGAGCATCCAGGTATTACTAAAAGCATGATGGAATAGGGTTAATGACTAGATTTTGGGTTAGTAGGCAACCAAGTAAGTTAAAGGCAATATAAAACACCCAACCCTAAATGCCATACCATAACATTTTAAAAACACAAAATTCACCCTATACAAATGGCCATACACAAATAACTCAAAATGTTATTAAAAACCAGGGTTCAAAACAAAACCCAAAAAATATCCATTCAAAAAACATCATATGAAAAACAAAAGAAAATTCAAGATCAACCATCAACTTGATTTCCTTTTAGTTCACCTATATGCCATTTATGGGTGAGGTGTAATTCTCAGTCTCTCCCAACAGGGTTTCCTTGACTACATTCTAAGTTTATGAATAGTTCAGGTCTATTTAAGAGCCTTTCCATGCTTCCAAACCTTAAAAAATAGTTAATTTAAGAAATACAAGCACCCAATAGAACATTATTACTTAAAATAGAAATTATTGACCACTTACTTGTTTTAATGCAAATGTAAGACTAGATAAGGCTCAAAAGATTGTGCACTTCTCTATATTCCTCCATCTATCTTCCTCCTATTATATCCTTTTTTCTACCATTATTTATGTATTCATTATATTTACATTCCTAATGGTATTTCCAACTGGTATAACTACCCATCCTACTAAGTGGAACTTACACTTGAAATCCCCTCAAATCTCATGCATAGTTATGACATTCATGAAGTTGAGTTCAAAACCATTGACCCCTTGCATGCATCTTGAAACTACCATGAATTGTCCACCAAAACCATCAAGTGGATCGACAAAATGAAAACCCTAATCAAGTATTGCATGCCAAAGTCAACCATCAAATTACTCACATGGTTAGGATAATTAACCACTATGATTGCATGCTATCAACCTAAGTTGTTATGACTTGTGGTTTGATTTAATTAATAACATGAACTTTCATTATCATACATTAGACTTCTTAGTGACTACCAACCTTAGTGGATGGGTCCATCCATGGATTAGGTTAGTTGAAACAACACCATAGTCCCTTTAATGGACTTCTCATTAGAAGTATCCATTTAGACCTAGAAAGGGATCTTAAAAATATAAAATTTTAAAACTATCAAAGGTCTCATGACCTTCTACAACCTTTTCCCATGCACCAAGATGCCAACTACATCTTGAATTAAATATAATACATTATTATTAAAATAAATGTGTTCTCTAACTAATGTTGATTAGTTGCTTGAAATGCAAACATGAAAGAGAAAGATGAAAACTAAAATAATAAAATTAAGTAACTAAATTAAAGACTAATACCATAATACTAACCAACATAGCTTAAAATCAAACATCAACAAAAAAAAGGTTTGGGTTTGACCATAATTTCATCATGTTATTACCATTACCTACACACTCCATTTTTTCCATTTCACATCAGCTTTTAGGTCCAACTTAACTCATCTGAGGCAACATTTGCATCCAAGATGACCAATATACATCAATAGTATCTAAGCATATAACAATACTAAATAAGTATATTAATAATGTTTGATAATAAAATTAGTTTAAATAATATTAAATGTTACATAATCCTCCATAATGTCTATTATAAAGTGTTTGTAAAATAATATAATCTAAAAAATAGTCATAATCAAGTACTAGGTAGGTGTGTTCATGACATCCACCCTCCTTTAAGAATAGATCCATCTTCGGGGCCTAAAATAAGTGAGGATAGTGTTGATAAAAAATATTTTCATCTTCTTAGGTAGCACTTGTTTCACCTATTTTATCCCATTCAACCAATACTTATTGTAATTTTATTTATTATAAGTTAATGTTGTGTTGAGCTAGAATCTTTATGGGCTCTATCTAGATTATTTCCCCACCCTCCACCTCAAGATTATTCCAATTCATAATATGTGATGGATATAAAACATATTTTCTTAGAAATGCTACATGAAAAGCATCATGAATTTTAGATAGAGAAGGGTGAAGATCCAAATGATAAGCCACCAAACTAATCTTTTCCATTATGTCAAAAGGTCTAACACAGTATTGTGCTAACTCAAAATTCTTGACAAATTTGATTGAACTTTTTTGAGTTCTTACCATCATAAATACCTTATCAAGGACATCAAATTCTCTATGTGATCTTTGAAAATTTGCATAGATTTTCTACCTATTAGTAGTATCTTTTAACCTTTGACATATGATAGTCATTTACTCATCATACTATTGTAAAGTTGTAGGAATTGAAAAAACACAATTTTCCAAGCTATTCTAGCCTATGGGAGTCCTACACTTTTGTCCATGTAAGGCTCTAAAAGGTGTCATCTTGATCAAAAAATGGTAATTATTATTATATTCAAAATCTACCAAGTGAATAAAACATTCCCACTTATATGTTTGATCCTTAACATACATTTCTATCATGTCCTCAACAATCATGTTCAGCCTTTCAGTTTGACCATCCATTTCTAGATGATAAGCTGAACTAAAATTTAACTTTGTACCAAAGGTAACCATCATGGTTTTCCAAAATTAAGAATTGAATGACTTGTCTCTATCTGAGATAATCACTTTTGATATGCTATGAAGATAAACTAATTCATTTATAAATATTTTGGCAAGTGTGGCAGCATTGTACTGAAATTACTTATATGATTCACAATAATAGAATAAAATATCACAAAATTAAGAAAAAAATAAGTAGATCCATGATAACAATTGGTCAAATAGTAGAGAATTTAAATATTATGATTGAGCCACTTCAAGGGGGAAACCTCCACATTGATGAAATAAGAATAGAATTCAAAATATGATGATAAAATACTAACCACCACCTCCTATATATACTCTACTTAGCCATGATTATTCTATAGGCTAACCATACTAAGAATATAAATAAATTAAATAAGATAATATGAAGGTATGTTAGCCACAAGTCAACCACACATATCCCTAAATGCACTATAGGTTAAGGTTTTAGCATGCCCCTTCCTTTCAGAACAACATTTTCCTTAATGTTGAATCAAACTAGGATGTTTCTATAAGAATGTTCTATCATCGCATGTTGCATCTTTAGAATGAAAGTTCTTCCATTTGATCAAATACTCCTTAATCACTCTAGTCCATAGTTTCTTAGTCCACATGTGAAGGATATATTCAGGCTCTAAAATGACTAAACCTTCTTCATCCAATTTAGGTAGCTTAGTCTGAGTGGAAACTTTGTGTCTAATTACCTTCTTCAAGCAAGATACATGGAATACTAGATGTATACAAGTGGATAGGGGTAATTCCATATTTTAGGCCATACTACTAGTTTTTTACAAGATATGATAAAGGCTATAATACTTAGGGGATAGATTTTTATCCTTTTTCTATTACTTTAGAGACATATTTTTATATGGTTGTAAATGCACAAATACCCAATCACATATGTCAAAATATCACTCACTCTGGTGTTGATCTATTCACTACTTCATTCTTTTTGTGCCATTGCATGTTTTTATTTAAATTTAAATATTTGTTTCAATTTTATGTTACATTTTTATATTGTATTTTTAACTATGAAATTTTATTTTGGGCTAACTGATGTACATTCATCCTTTGCATGATATTTGGATGCAAGTCATATTTTTGTAAATGTATTTTTAAACCTCGCTTGAGAGATGATAGCTTCCCCATCCCAATATATTTATACTTGTATCTTCCTAATCCCAAAGGGAGGATAATTTTGGCTATTACGATTAATATGAACTTATGAGAAGTTTTGAAATTTTAGTCTTGACATACAAATATTGGTTCTTCTCCAACTTGTGGATTTTGTAATAAGTTATATCATTCTAATTTATTAGTCTTTTGGTTTTGTATGAGTTGTCTCTTTTATATACAATCATTCATATTAATCTATAGTTGATCTAAATACCTTTTGCATATAAATCATAATCCCCCTTATAGATGTGTTATTACAGTCTAACAAACATGACAAAATTTGATTTCATGTGTTTAATTATATTGTATTTTGGTTCCCTTTCACTCCTAACCATGTTTTATTACTAGTGTGATATAGTATCATGCAAAAAATATTGTTCTATGATTTATTGTCCAACATATAATTCAATTATTTCTCCTAAAAGGTTTCATCTAATGTGGTCCACAAGCCTCCTTTCCTACCCTACTTACCCTCCTTTATGAGTTTATTTTGAAGTCCTGCCCACCTTAGGTTAGAACCATCATCAGTCCACCCATCTCAAGTATATTTAGATTCATTCCTAGCTGACCCATCCATGGTAAAAAATTACCTAGCTCACCAATATTCTACTAACATGTTTAAAAAATCCAATACTCTAGAACTCATGCCTTGGAGTGAATACTTTTCACCGATCCTAAAACTTTAGGCTACCTTGTAAAAAATTTGTGGTGTGAATAAAACCCACGTCAATAATATATGAATAAGACTAGGCAAAAATATCAACAAATTATCGATGGATGGCAGTAAGAAGTTCACATTCATCTTTAGTGAGGGATGCTCTAAGTTTGATCCATTTATGATTGGATAGTGTTTCAATATTAAATTTTGTGGTATCTTCCACAAGTAGTGTGTAATTATCTTCTAGATTAGTTTGTATTGTAGTACATTTGTATTATTATTCATCTAATGTCTTGACTAGCTCATCATATTCACCTATATAGGAAGAATCTAAATCACCAAATTATGAAAAGGGCCATTTTGAAAAGGCATGTGGTAAATTTTAAGCCAACTGATCAAATACTTTTTGATCCTCTAAACTAATTCTTGATTGGCATGAAGCTCTAGAACTAGGAGAGGCTTAGAATTAATTTGAAAGAGGGTGAACTTCCCCATCCAATAGCACCTAAAACATGTTTTCACCATGGGACTCATATTTTTCTTTACTTTTTCCCTTATCTAAAGTACCTCAAAGAGGTTTTTAGTTTGGGACCTCAATTTTCATTTTCTTTGTAACTAAGGAAGTTCACCTGCTCTATGAAATAAGTAATAAGATCCAATGTAATAGAAAATCCCTGCTTGTGACCACCAAGTGGAAAACCATCCATGAGTCCCAAGAATTTATAAATGATGTCATCATTTTAAAAATAGTCCAATGATATGTATGAATGTTATTAGTTCTAGTAAATCAATTGGGGATGATGGAGGAAAAGAAGGGAATAAGATTGAACAAAATTAGTGGCCCCAATTTTATTAGATTCAAATATGTTAGTGTTAGCTAACTCATCATAAATGGTATAGTATGACTCTATATCACTCTCAACATTTTTATTTCTATATGATAAATTAGTATCACTCTTGAGATTTGAGGGGTCACCCTTAGGCAATTTGTATCTAATACCTTGAGTTCTTTTGTGTTTGGAAATTGATACTAGCTCAATAGGTCCTTAATACATTATCCCTATGCTTTTGCCTTTATAATATTGGTTATCCATTATCCTATTTAGAATAGAATACTTTATGTTTTGGTAGAAGGTGGAAAAATCATCACTATATAACCATGAGTTGTCATCACCTTTAATCTAGTCTTATTCCTATGAATTTATTTTGATGAAAATAATGGGTCTTTTATAATGAGAATCATCCTTCCTACACCATTCCATTTTATTAGTTTTTAGTTTAGGTCTACCATATGATTTAGGGGTCTTAGGTACTTTAGATATATGGAAAGCATTGTCAATCTTGTATTCCCCAAGGATGTTATCTTGAATAGTAAAATGGTTGGCTATTTTCATAAGTAGTGTAGATGAAGTAGAGGAAAGAGTACTTGGATCCACATAATTGGACTCACATAATTGATCAACTACATCCTTGTCCTTTTTAAGGATAGGCTCTATGCCAAGGTGATAGTTATAGATTTCATACTCTGCTTTTAGGTGTTTACAGAATTGGTATGGCTACATGTCACAAGGAATAGTAAATTCTAATCTAGAATGGGTAAATTTAATACATTGATGGATAATATAAGGTACGACACATACTTCATGAATCCAAGGTCACCCAAGGAGCAAATAATATGATAATTCCAAGTCAATAATATGGCAAAGAGTATCGTGGGTTAGAGTCACAATAATAATAGCCAAATAAATGGTGCACTAAAGTTACTTCTCCTCATTATCATATGCTTTGATAGTAATGGTATCCAATTTAGGATCTACTATTGTGTAGCCCAAGTGCTTGACCAATTTCAAAGTTACAATATATAGCCCTCAATCATTGTCTATGAGGATCAATTTAATTTTATGTCAAGAAATGATTGATTTTATATAAAGTGGGTTATTATGCAAAGGTCTAAGGGATGATAAATGAGTTTGATCAAAAGTAAGCTATTATTATGGATCCAAATGCATCACAAGTTTTCAAAAAAAATTAGGTGCAATGTCATTTGGGACCTTAGATTTACTAAGGAGCTCATTCAATATATTCTTGTGGATATTTAATGTACGTAAAAGATCTAAAATAGTAATTTGTGTTGATGTCTTTTGAATTTGTTTGATAATATCATAATTTTTGTCATTAATAGGAGAATATAGCTTGGTTTTCTGAGGTGGAGGGCCTTGAATGGGAATTTTGGAAGAATAAATCACATGACCTTGAATGATAACCTTAGAGTGTTGATTAATGATTGTGTAACCTTGAGTCGAGAGGGGGTTGTTATAATTAAAAGAAGGTTAGTGAGGACCTATAATGGTAATTCTTAGCTATTGATTAACATTATGGATATTATATCCAAAGGAGGGTTACCAACAAATGGAGGTAAAGGTCCTAAAATGGATAGTGAATGTTGTCGTGTACTATTAATAGTTGGTTTAGGGTTAATCTTAATGGTAGTTATATGCCTGCTACTAGTATGACCTATGAAATTATTGTAGTCATAAGGGGAATTATTATAGTTAACTTGATTAGAATGGGTATCCTGACCTTGATTCTAGTTTCTTTATTACCAATTTTTCCTTTGATTCTAATTATTAGGAGGTCTATTTTGGTTTTGATTGTTAGTTTGATGTTGATTTTGGTTTTGATTATTGTTGGGGTTATGATGTGGAAAAGTGTTTTGATAAATACCCAAATTATGATTAGTTTTCATGGACACATTATCCAACTCTATTTTTCCACATTCAAATAAATATTGGATGAGATGATGATGTTGTTAACTCTTAAATTCACCATGTACCTTGAGCTATTTTTTGTAGGAGCATGCATGGAAAGATGTGAGCATAAAAAGGAGATTATCATTCAGTATAGCTCAATACCCAAGATCATGAGTTTCTCAAACCTACAGCAAGAATGAAGGCCCATAAAAGAGAGTTTAAATTCTATGCATAGATATAATTGCAACTATTTGTGCATGAAACTTGAATGCAAAAGGTCATGCTCGAGCAAAATCAACTTGAATAGCATGGGGTTTTTCAGGAGTTAGTAGCCAATGTAAATTTTCACATCAAGTAAGTATCAATGTTTGCCTATGAAAAACCCTTAATGCACACCCTATAGAAAGATTCACACATCCTCACATAAATCATAGAAATATTGTTGCATAAGTAAAGCACACAAAGTTTTTACAATTTAAGTAGTGGTAAGAGGGAAGTGTGCAAAGAACAAATTCCAACTATAAGTGCACACTTGAGATATTCATTCTTCTTACATGTTCATATCCAAGGGACTCTTCATATCTAAATAAAAAATTTCTACACCCAATCATAGAGATCCACACCTATTCTCTCATGAATCATAGGCTATGATATATGATGTTTGCCTTTCCCTTCCCAAGCCAATGTAAAATACCTAATGAAATGCATGTGATCCCATTTTGTGAAAAATCTCCACACACAAATTTTCATAGAACTTAGTAAAATATAAAGCATGCATAGGTTAGTGTGCATATGATCCCCAAGAGATACAATTACATAATTTTACCATGTGTACAAAAATGACATGGAAAAATCTAAGGAATGCCTACGTAAACTCTACATCAATAAATAATATCCAAGAATATTGACAAGTGGTGGTCCTACGAAAATATGGTAGTTGGGTCTGATTAGACATCAAGTGATATTGAGTTATAATTTAATTAAATGTAAAAGTGGTAGGAAGGTTGTTAGTAGATGTTCCTGAAGCATTAGAACATACTAAGGACAAGGATAGTTGTGATATACTTCATGTGCATAGAATAGTTTATTATATAAATATATGAATTGGGATGATAGAACCATAGGAAATGTTAATTATCCTATGTTATTGAGGAATTAAGAATAAATAATGTTTCATAAATAGAAAGAATGCATTTAGATTAATTAGATAGAAAGTATCCCAAAACATTAAATATGAGAATACACGTAAGGAACATAATAATAAATCTCATAGGTAACCATAACCAGATAATCATTGTTGATCTCTATAAGTATAACCTCTTCTTTTTAAAAACAAAAGTATATATAGACATTTCTAGTCTATGACTGTTCATCTTATTCTCATACTTGGAAATAAAAGTGGAGTCTATTCATATTCTAGCCTATTACAAGTTATGAATATAGGATAAAATAGACTTAGACAATGATAAAATGAGTACATAATGCATGAATATAGGACAAATATCTTGCACAGATTTATAATCCATGTTCTTCTACCAACACTTTCCTGAACTTAAAATGTTCTCATTTGAGACATCATAGGATCTCCAAGAGTGCACAAGTTACCTGAGGTTGAAGAAATGATTAGACCAATAAGATTCATATAAATATCTCAATGTGTCATTTTTTATTTTCACCTCTTGTACACTTCTTAGCTACTCTTTTGGGTTTTCAACTAAGTAGCGTACCAACCTACCACCCTTTGCCAATTTTCAATAGGCTAGCATAACTAGAAGGCTATAATTTATGGGTTTTCAACCAACCTAGCCCCACTTATCTTACTAAGTCATCCCCAATACAAAATTTTATATAGAATTTTCAAAAAATTTACTTTGCGTAGTATTTAACTTGATGGTGGTAGCATGGAAACAGATAATGATTAACCAGAAGAGTCCTTAGACTAGGACAATGTAACCTTGCACTGAGTGATGATCTGTTGGAGCTCTAATGGTGGCCTATATACAAGTGTCTTGAGAATATAGTTAACTACATTAGTGAAGGGATTCAAATCCATTTTATAGGCATTCTAATCCAACATCACTTCTTAGATCAATAATAATAAGGTATGCAATATAGCATAAAAGCCAATGATCTACTTGAGATTTACATCATCCATTATGATCAAGGTTGCCTTGGTGTTTGTAACCCATGTCTAGATCTCTCCACTTAGTTGATCCATATTATATGCATGTTGTTGATCTTGGAGGCTGGCAAAAGAAATGTGTAAAAGCTGACTCTACCAATTCATAATATTGTTCCTAGAGTGCTCTATCCTTCTCCTCCCCAATGGCAGTGTGTTTGTCCATGGTTACTTTGGTGATGGTGGCCATTATAAACTCTATTCTAGAACTAGATAATGTGGTATCCATTTGTTACTTCTAGTCTAGTAAGTTGTGTAAAACCTATTAAGCTTGAAGTGTGGCAGCATCAAACATTCATTTATAATCTTCCAATAGCATGATGAGTGTTGTAGCTTTAGCCTTGACATCTTAACCTAATGTTCTTGCATGGAATTTTTGTGTTGCATACTAGTCCTTTGTTAACTTAGAGACTATTGTCTTGAGTCTACATTGGTTGGACATTACTTGGTCCCTAATTGCTTGAATGACCAACTCGAGATAAGTGTCCTAGATAAGCTTGGTAGTTTTGTGTAGTCAAGCCTTCAACTTGATGTTTTTAGCCTTAGATTGATCAACCTCCTACTCCAAAGAGATAAATTTATATGCAACAAACTCTTGGAATGCTAAAACACCCTCTAACAACTTATTTCATGTTAACCAAGAGACATTTAATGAGGCTTCATGTTGAAGTGGGAATGCTATCAATTTTTTTGCAGTCAATAAAGGGTCAGGTCATGGCATGGTCACAAGTAGAAGTGATAAAGTGATGTGCCAAGCACCCATAGTTGGAACATCCCATAGCCAAAATCCTCCCAAAGGCAAATCTGGTTGTTTTGCACCTATTGGAGCTATAGGTTGATCTTTTTGTTGCCTCGGTTATTTTAACCTAGCTTGTTCTTATTCTAGAACTTGTTATTGTTGTGCCATAGCCTCTTCTATAAACTTTAGTTATTTTTCATCTTCATCTTGTTTTATCTTGGCTTCTTCTACTACCTTTATGTTGTGATTGTATTTTGAATATTTATTTTTCTTCTATTCCTCCTCTTATAGATTTTGTGCATGTTTTTCTTCCTTTTTCTACTCTGTAAGTATAATAGCCTTATCTTATTTTATCTTAGCCTATGCCTGTGCTTGTGTCTCTAGTTCAACGTGCACCTTGGTTGTACTTTCTTATTATTCCTATGACTTAGTTTTTATTTACATAGGACTTCGTCTTATTCTTCACAACTTTATTATCTTGTTTCTATGTGAGATTGACATCCTCTAGAGCCTTTTGTGCCTGTGTCACTACATCCTATTATTATTTATCTTCTTCTACCTTGGCCTTGGCAATGAATGTAGCCTCTTTGTTCTTCCACTCTTCATCCATATTCTTTTGGTGTGCTTCTTATGCCTAATTTACTACATCAGTAACTTCTTGCAGCTTCTCAACCACCTTGATAGCCTTTTATCGATCATCCTTTGTGTCTTGGGCCTTTTAAATGGCCTCAACTTCATCATCTTGATGACTTGCCTATTGAGCTTGCTATTGTTATGCCAACTCCTTCTAGTATTTATTTTATTCTTATCATACTCATCATTATGTCATTCAAGTATCTTCCTCCCATGATGCCTATTGTTCTTCAGTTGTAAGTTATTTTAGTGTGAGCTCTTCAGCCTACAAGGCTTGTTTTGACAATGGTGAATCACTTGGCTGGACCATGGAGCTAGAGATAGAGTCTTTCTTACACCCCAAAGTAACCAACTTAAAATTAGGTCATAGTTAATTCAAAGATAGAAAAGGTTTCACTTCTTGCACCATGGATGTCTTGCTAAATGTGCATTCTTCTAGGGTAGGAGAAACCATAGCCTCTTGTCAAGTTTTGGTTTTACACACTAGAGACTCCTATGGACCTTTTTATAGTGGCATAAATATTTTGATGGATATAAAAGTGGTTGAAGGTTTCTTGTGGAAGATGTCAACCCTTCTTTGCATTTATTGAGCTTTCTCACACATAGTGTTGACAATAATAGATGCAGGGCATGGTGGTAGTTTCACCCAAAGACTTGGCAAGACTTTCTTATGCACTTGGAAAATGTGTATTGCCTTCCAAAATAATAAAACCTTCTCCTCTTCCCTATCATATAATTTTCCTACCCTATCTATGAACATCACCTGGTAAACCTCTTGCTCATCAATTCCTATCTGAGGTAGTTCATAGGAGCATGTAATTTGGGGTACCTTAGGGTCATCTATCTAGGTTGTGGTGATCCTTATTTTACACTTTAGTGAAGGTGATGGTGGTTATTTTTTGGTAGAGAGATTACACTTTCCTTTATACTAGTGCAAGGTTATGGATTTTGATTATTAGTGTACTAAAGGGACTACTACACTAGGTGGTATAGCTTGGAGTGGTGTCGCATGCCTAGCTACATAGGATTTTTACTTGGTGACTTCAGCTTGTGACATGGCCATGATAACAAAGAATATAAGGGGTCAAAATAATGACTTTGATATATCATGAATGTGGATGAACACACCTTTTAAGAACAAGGTAATAAAAGTATGTTGTCTTAGGTATTGCATGACATTCGAGGATGTGTAGAAATCATCTCCAAATAATTGTTCCACCATGTCTTGAATTTTCCCTCATGTGATAGGGTAGCATACTCAGGTGTCCAAATTAGGTTATGTAATTATTGTGTAGGTCAATAGTTAGTGTTAGGGTGCACCTCTCCTTAAAGTGACTTTTATTATGTGAAACATAGCAAAAAGATGAGAAACTAGTAATGGAAGGTCTACTTAGAAGTCATGTAGCACTTATCAATGTTTATAAGTAACTCTTATACAAAGTATTTAGGCTAATTGAATTGCTTATTCCATTGTATTATTCAATGTGTAATATCCACCACTCCTTTAGGAATTTGCTTTGTAGACTTGGTGGTCTACTAGAATCTTTGTGTGATGCATTTGACCAAGATGTGCACTGGTTCATCTTGGATTTATTTAATTAGGATTCTTCAAGATCCTTGAACATATAAATCTTTAACCTCCTAAAGGATAAGAGGCATTATTGTCTTGTATGGAGTAAGAGAATCACCTCACATAGGCATGCCCAAAGCTCAGGCCATTGCTTTGGTATTAATTACTATAGTGGTGTTGGGGCCAATATAAATGTTGGCATCATTATAACACTCGATAAAGATTTTTAAAATCTCCCCCAAGTCATCTAAGGTAGGCATAAAAATAAATTTCTTGACATCTATGTTCTATAATTGATGTGAAGCTACAAGAGCTAGCGGTTTCACAACATCTATGGGATCTAGTCGGAAGAGTTTTTACTTTTCCACTTGGAGGCAATCAAATGGCTTTGGATCATTGAATTTTATCTAAAAAACACAAAGTTGATGCCCAATTATTCCTTATGAACATTTTTCAAGCTCCTGATGAGTTAAAAATTATCCATGATCTCTAAATAATGAAATTGAAAAACTTTTGACTTTCTATGTAGTAGAAATTAGCTCGGCTCTTAAAGCTTAATCTCATGAAAATATTTGCAAGAATGAAAAGTAGACTTGGTTCAAAACCTTATGCCTTTATATATTTTGCACCTATTATTTTCCACATAAATTTCATGTTGAGTTATCCATTTGATATTAATGTGAGTGATGATGTGGTAAATCTTATCCAATCTGGTAATTAAGGTAGTTAGTCATTACCACATGCATCAATATACACTGTTATATTCTTTGGTATCTATACTAGCGTTGAGTGGATGATTTTGACTAGCTACCGATTTGGTGAAGATTAGGTTAATTAAACTTTATCTCTAGCATTAATTACTTGAGGGTGATCATTATACAGCTAAAATATTGGTTGATGTGACTTAAATGTACATTTCATAGACTTAATTGCTTACTTTCTCTCCTAATGACATCAATAATGGTGCTCTTAAATTATTCTATGCATGGTTAGAGCATGCTATACTTGTTATATTGGTTCCAAAATATACTAAAGATATCATCTACAAACACGCACACATAGATAAAAATTAACACACAAGAAAACCTAAAAAAATAAGAAATCCTAATCTACTTGGTCCTACTCAACAACCACTCATTTGGAAAAAAGAGATCAATTAAGACTATTAGTGGTAGGGATTCAGCCTACAACCATTCACCCACCTTATAAAAATGGTTCCCTATAAATATCTCAAAATAATGGTTCCTTGTTATGGTATTTCATGTATAACATAAGGCCCTTTCGATATAATCTATAATTTACTCAGGAATGCTCTAAAGCAACTATCATATAACAAAACTAGTTGATCTTTGTGAAATTCTTTATGGCATAGATTCTTATCATGCCATGATTTAGAGCTCTACTTATGAACTTACTAAATGCAAGATGCTCTACATTGATACTCATCCATCCTATTCAATTTAATAAGTCTATTCATGAAAGACTCATGATCCCCTTGTCTCATAACCATTGTAATGTGAAGACTGGGAACCAAGTATTCCATTGGCATTACTGCTTCAAACCCATAGACCAAATAAAATAGAGTAAAATCTCTATTCCTTTTATAGTGCATTTAATAATCCCAAAGAATCATAGGAAGGTGATCTTCCCAATTATCCCTCTTGCCATCACATATCTTTGTCAACATATTTCTCAACACTTTATTAGAAGCCTCAACTTGGTCATTAGTTTGTGGATGGTACACAATACTTTTATGATGAGAAATCATGAATTCTTCAGTAAAATATTTGATAGTAAATTTTAAGAAGTGTGTCCCTCAAATACTAATTAGCTTGATGGGGCATCCAAAACTTCTAATGATATTCTCATATATAAACTTTGTTGCATTCTTTGTGCCACAACTAGGTATTGTAGCAGCTTCAACCCATTTGGTAAAGCAATCTATCATAGTCATAATATATTATGCTTTGCTTTATTTACTTGAAGAATTAATCAGTCCTACAAAATTGATGCCCCACTATTCAAAGGGTTGTTCAGCTAATAAAGGCTACAAATGCATTTCATCCTTCTAGAGTGGTTTACCCATGCATTGACATATGTCACAATGTTGCGCTACTCTATGTGCATCTTTAAAAGGGTTTGGCCACCATAACCCACCCTGTAATAATTTCCTTACAGTAGCTTCTCTAGAAAAATAACCTTCTACTATTCCTTAGTGTGATTCCTATAAGAGCTATGGTCATTCATGTTCTAAAACTACCCTACATAGTACTTCATCCTTCCCTAGATGATACAAGAGCCCATTTATAATAGTATATGGAAATGCTCAGGGGATAAACTGCTTCTTGTCTTTTTCATGGTAGTGCACAGGGAAGACTCCTTGTTTTAGTAAATTATCAATTACTTCAAAAAATTTAGGGATTGTAAAAATGTAAAAGAGATGGGCATCAGAAAAAAATCCTATATTTATTTTTGTTCTTCACCATTTGGGATACGACTGAGATGATCTAGCCAACATTTTCTATTCCTAGTTTAGCATTGATGCAAAATTGAAATTCTTTAAAGAGCGTCAACCATCTTGAAATGCATCCTCCAAGCATAGGCTTATTAACTAGGTAGCACAGAGCTTGATGATCCATGAAAAATTTAAATGGTGTCACAAGAAGATAATGTTGGAATTTTTATAGTGCAAACACTATATCCAGTGTTTCTCTTTTAGTTGTGTAATTATTATCTACATTAAACAACTTTTGACTTGAAAAATAAATGGGGTGGTCCAATCCACCTTATTTTGGCTGTGTATGCATAAAAACAACTGTGATACCAAAATCATAATCGTTCACATGAAAGGGATTAATCCAATCTAAAGATAAGAATAGGCACAGTGACCAATCTTTGCTTTAGTTCTATGAAAGCTACTTAATAGTTGGAAGTCTAGACAAAGTTTATACCATTATGCAAAAAATATTCTAATGGAGATGAAATGGTTGTATATCCATTGATAAAATTTTGATACTACCCTATATGGCCAAGAAAGTATTTCACTTAGGTGGAGCTAACTAGTGGACGCATACTAAGAATGATTGCAATTTTGGCCTACTCTACCAAAATCCCTTCACTACACACTACATGACCTAACAAGACACCAAAAGGTGTAAAAGATAATCACTTTTTCAAATTTAGGGAAATACATAGATCTTGGTAGTGTTCTAACACAAGGCATAGCTTAGGCAAATGTTTTTTAAATAAAGAGAAGACTACCCAATCATCTAGATATACTTCTAGGAAGTCGTGAATGAAATCATTAAATGCAATTACTACTACTCTAGAAAAAACTACAAGGGCATTCTTGAGGCTAAAAGGCATTACCTTTTATGCAAATAATCCCCACTCTATGGCAAAAAAATTTTTAGCTTTGTCTTATTATACGATGGGTATTTGATGATAACTACTAAATCCATCTATGAAAGAGTAAACATCATGACCTATGATAGATTTTAAACTTCATACGTGAAGGGAATCAAAAATGGATCATTCACACATGCATAATTCAAAATGTGATAGTCACCACATAATCTGATCTCCCTTATTTTCTTAGGTTGTACTACCATGAGACTAACCCAATTTGCCTTCTTTATGGGATAGATTATACCTGTGTCTTGCATTCTATCTAGTTCAACCTTTACTTTCAAATTCATGTTTGGATTTAACTTGTATGGTTATTTCTTTATTGGTCATGTGTACTCATTTAGTTTGATATGTATTTCCCTTAGGGATGGATATACTCCTCTAACCTCTAAAAATTTTATGGGAAACACATCCTGATAATCCTACAAGAGTTGCATAGCTTCTGAAATTTTGAATTCAGTCTAATAATCACCTATATGTGCTAGTTTAGGAATTTCCTTACTTTTGATATTTTCCACATGATTTTTAATATGTTTTTGATAGATTTTTCACTTTTCCTTAGTAATATATTCTTTTATCATTATTTTCCCTTCCTATTTTTGAATTTTTATATTGCATAAATTTTCTTCTTCCGTGGGTTCTATGACTAGATCTTTTAATGGTTCTACTGGCCATTTAGGTTCAAACAAATTAGTTAGATTAATATCACCATCAATATCTAATTCTTCAATTGACTCCTTTTCATTATATATTTAGTGGCATCTATGCATAAGATATTTTTCTTCCATCTTGGTAGATTTATATCTTAATAATGTTGTATTTAGATCACAGGTTATATTATTCTATGTAGTAGACTCAGTCATGGTGCTTAAATCTTATATGCACCCATGGCATAGAAAATGTTTGATTTTTAGCAGTGTATTATGAACCATAGGATTCTCATCTTCAAACACAAAATTTTTTATAAAGTCATTTTACACCTTTGCCCAATGCTTTGTCTCCCTCCTACATTCTTGATGCATATGTCAGGCTAATGGTAAAAGCGTAAGTGTATAATGAAACATATGAAACCAGTACTTAGGTTCCACACGTTCTTCAATCTAGACCTCATCACATTTGTGGATATGGAATTTATGGTACTCACCTTCCTAAAAGTAAGGATAATTAATTTTAATGACTTTTGGTAGTTGAAATATACTAATCATAAGTTTGTATGCATCATCCCAATCAAACTAGTCATCTCTACGAATTATCCATCATGTCACTACAACTCCCTTCAAAGCATAATTCAATTCACTAACCTACTAAATGATTATAGACATATGATCTTATAGGCATAGAATGAATTGACTAATGTCCTCAGTTACATAATATAAAAAAAGTTGTCTTTCCATGACAAAAACCACTATCATAGGCCAAAGTTTATGATCACCCCAAGCCTAGTTGAGTAGATGCATATCTAAGTCTCCACTAATAGACAAAGTTATTTCCCAAGACAAAGTGATTTCTCTATTCAACTCTATGTAATCTTACATACGATCATCTTCTTGATAGAAAAAATTAACTTCTAATCGAGTAGGGGATTTAGCAGATATGGATGCACAATCCTATATCATAAACTAAGGTGCCAATGGTTGAATAAATACCAATTTAGGATTTGATTAATCAAACATCTTCAAATTTTGAGTGAGTAAAGATTTCACTTTAGGTTTAGTATGCTCATACAAGAAATTGAACTCAATTGTGCATAAAGATTTTGGGTTCTCCTCAGAGTTTACCTTCATCCAACCAGTTTATTGTGTGACATAAGGAGAGTTTGGTTGAGCTAGAATGATGTAGGGTTTATGCACCTTATGTAAAATAATTACTACAATATTATCTCCCTGATGTGCCTCTAACTAATTTTTCATAGTATTGATAGTCATATGACCATTTCATGCCAATCAATGTCGGATAATGAGTTGTTATCTTCATATTGATTAATTCAAAGTCACCTCACAAGATCAATTCTAAAACTTTGATTTCAATGTCTTCTAACCATCTAATTGGTTCAACTCTTCCATAGTCTACTAAGCTCAGAGTCACTGGGTTGTAACTTAGAACTAGTCATCCAATCACCTCCCATGTAGACTTGGGGATCATGTTGATCGTGCTACCAAAATCAAAGATAGAATTTATAATTTCATATCTTGAAAATTCAATGTCTTTTCATGTATTTACATCCCATGGATTATTTATTTTTACATACCAAACAAGTTTTTATGTCTTCTATTGCCCTCACTATGTACACTAGTAAATTATGTAGCACATTTTTGATATTCTAATAAATGTCTTCATTGTACAGTATACTTAGTAGCTTTAGTAAATTTATTAGCATAGTAACAACTCCATCCTAGAATATAATATACATTATATTACCATACACTTGGGCATCTATTGTTGTAACATCTCCTTCAGTTGTGTCTTGGTGTTAAATATTTTTCAACATCTATGCAGCTTCATACATGCACCCATTTTCTATAGTTGGGTCTAGGTATTTATCCTATTTTTCTTTCCCAATTCCCTAATCTTGAGGAATTTTGAGAGTATTAAATCCTCTTTATGCATGCTAATATCTTGTAATGGAATTTATAAATGCATCCTCCTTAGGTTGTGCATTCACTAGTTGACATTCCTGATGGACTTTTCCTTTCTTTGTTTTTCTAACATAGGACAATATTTTATCTTGTGCTACTCATATACCCTATAATATGCACATTAATATTGTATTTGGGGCTTAAAAGATTAATTGTGTTTTATTTTATTATACTCTCCATACAAGTAACACTAAAAAGGAGGGCATTGATAATTATTCCCTCTACCACCTTGGTAACCTCCTCTATATCTACCCCTAGATCCTCCTCTATTTGACCTCCCTATTTTTGCCATGTATTCTAGTGTTTATACTACTGAGTATTATATATGATTCTAAATTGTTGTTATCTAATTGGTAGGGTCCAACTAATTTTCTATTTCTATATCATTGTTAGATTTCAAGGTGTTGCATACTAGTATAGTGGTGATGGTGGTGTCCAACTTGGTGAAGGAGGGGTCCATCTAGCTAGATCTTGAGGTTTCTATTGATTAAAATGGGAATCCATTGTATACCTTCTTATTTATCACAACCCTTATCGAACTCTGGGCTTGGAATCATCTACTTTTTTTAGGACACTTGTTACATAGTGATGGTGAATACATTCTTTGTGATATATTCTTTGAGCTCCTACAAAGCCCTATAATTCTTTTCATTATGATTATATGATTTACAAAAATTATAATATAAACTTTGTGGGATTTTGATATACTATTTTAGGATATGGTACTATGTTTTTTCTTTCCCTACTACTCTAAATATTTCACATAACTCTATCTTGATCTTAGGATAATCATTCTTGTGATGTCCTTATTTCCCACATTCCACGTACCATAGATTTAGCTTAGGTTTATGTGTTTCATGATATTGTTCCATCCTTTCATAAAACATTGTAATGTATTTCCAATCTTAGAACCCATTATAGGATCTTTCCCATAGTCTTCAATTCACTCCACTCAAAGGGCAGCAATTCTAGCATTTACCTTAGTAGCATATTGAATCTATGTTATAGCAAATCTAAACCTAGAACATAGACCTTTAACAAACCACATATCTTTATCTTTATCTATTACATTAAACTTCACCTTGTTCATAACATCAAATAGCATGTGATCATAGTCATAGACTAATTTTCTTGACTTCTACCTAATCTCCTTTGGGTCTTGAATAGTTTGACTTGTACGTTTCTTTATTTTGAATTTTGTGATGAGACACTCAACCTATTCTAGAATTGCCTTAAAAATTTATCTATAGTACATAAAGTAAAGTGATAGTCCATTAAATTCCATGATTAATTCACACTTATTTATAGCATCATAGGTAATACCCTTAGCCTTTCATCTCATCTCACATGTTAGTAATAGTGCTCAAGATCTATAGACCCATCATATGTCACCAAGTTGATAGATGCTCATATGGCATCCATATTATAAACTAGTGTGTAAGGGATATATTATGTAATTGTTATAGTGGGAAGTTATGTTATATGTGATCCTACTTGTCCACTATGAATATTTACCTATTCACTAGGAGAATTAATATGCACACTTAGTTTTTATGTGTTTCCTTATTTTCTCTGCTTGGTTTCAATAAACCCTATATCCTTCAAAGCCTTAAGAATTGAGGTTGTTTCAATTTTATTACCCCAAAAATGCATTTTTTATTAAAAAAATACCTTTCCAACTACTATATATCTATTCTTCTATTGAAAACCTCTACTATAATATAATAAATTGGGTTGTGGGGGCGTGTGTTCTTATAGTGAATGATTCTTTCCTACAACTTTTTCTTCTTCTAAGTTTGAACATATGATTACTATATGACTTTGTTCTACTTATTTTCTCAATAATTCACATCATTTTGATAATACCCATTCTTGTATTTATGCACTACATCTATCATCTAACTGACCTACCTCTACACTATTTTTGCCTTCATCTTTGAACATCCCCCCTTCCTCTCGTTCTTCATCACTTCTTTATTTTTATTAGCATCTATCTTATTCTTTCATTTCATCTTTATTCATTCTTCATCTCTTTCTTATTTTTCATCACATATTCCTACTCATTCTTCATCTATGTTATTGATACTCTTAACTTTACTCATAGCTACTTGCGTATTTTTTTGTTTATTCCATATATTATATTATCGTAACTCACATCTGAATCTAGACTTTTCTTCTAACTCTTCTTCCCTCATGTTTAAATTCTAGATGTAATTTCAAGCCTTATTCTCTCATCTAATAATAATTCACTATCATGTTGTACACACACCCTATACACCTAAAGTGACTACTCCATATTGGCTAGAGTAGGCACCATGGCCTTGTCCATAACAAACATCTTCATAAGGATAGGTAGTCATTGTAAAAATTTCCCTAGAATTCATCTAAAGAACAAGTCTGTTACAACTTCAAAATATATTTTTCCTTGCACTTAAAACTTAGTTATATATCCATATACTCTAGTATCAACCCAATGATCTATTACTCTTGTTCAGTTGGTTTCTAATTTTTATAACTAATCTATCTTTTATTCAATCCATATTATAGTTTCTTCCATCCTTGAGTTAAGGTAATAATATTCCAATTGTGTTAACTAGTTAACTCATAATTCAGGTAATTCACACCAAAAAATTCATAAATATCTCCATAAATATGCTTTCAAATGATCTCTTGAATGGTAAGACCAGTCCTTTATTATTATTCTTTTGCAAATTTACATATCCTTTGGTCTAACCATATCTTAATATCTCTCTGCTTTATTAACCATCTTAGCATAATTCCTTCCCAAAAAGAGTTTCCACACTCACCACACCATTGTTAGCAGAGGTTTCTGAATCATCATAACATGATAAGGATGAGGATAGTTGTGATATAATTCATGTGCATAGAATAGTTTATTATATAAATATAGGAATTGGGATGATTGAACCATAGGAAATGTTAATTATCCTATGTTATTGAGGAATTAAGAACAACCAGTATTTTATAAATAAAAAGAATGCATTCAAATTAATTAGATATAAATTAACCAAAACATTACATATAATAATGCACACAAGGAATATAATAATAAATCACAAAGGTAACCATAACCAGATAATATTTATTGATCTCTAGAAGTGGAACCCTCTTCTTCTTATAAACAAATGTATATATAAACATTTCTAGTCTATGATTGTTCATCTTCTTGTCATACTTAGCACCAAAAGTGGAGTCTATTCATATTATATCCTATTACAAGTCATGAAGATAGGATAAAATAGATTTATATAATGACAAAATGAGTATATAATACACAAATATAGGACAAATATCCTACACAACTTTACAATCCATGTTCTTCTACTAACATAGGTCATTAAAACATGCACACACACCTCCTCTAATTGTAGAAGTGTAATTTATTCTTTGATACACACACAAATCATCTACATATCTAAGAATGACATTCTAGCTACTTATATGACTAGATTATCGGCTTGAATTGAATGAACATGGTTCATAATAGCTATTACATGGGATTTTTCATATTTACTATCTACCATCTCAAGTGGTGAATTAATTGCACATGATATTTCCTAGCTCTATGTAAAACTTCATCTTTATTATAACAATAACCCTCTCCTTGTTATAACAAAGCTCTACCCATTCGATTTTGTAATATTAGCTTAGGCCTTGAAATTAATGAGAACTGAATTGCCTTTCTTTATGCTTTGTGTTGTATGTGTATTAACAGTTGTTGATCTTTGTTTGTATATGTTTGTCCCTCTCATTATTTTCCTCCCTTCCCACCTCTACATCGAATTAAGATCCTATGTAGGTCACACACTATATACAAATGGGTTTATATAAGTATTATTTGTGTATTGTTTGTCATCCCTACTAATGTTTCATTGTGTTCCCATACCTCCATGTGAAATACTTATGCAGTGGATGTCTAGTTTGAATATTATGTGCATTAAATTCTTTAGTTTTATTATGCCATCAAGTGGGTAAGGTGTTCACTCTATTCTTGGTGCATCACCAATTTTACTTTCAACAACCCTCTTACCCTCTCTCCCCCTTTTTCTTTGTTGATATTAGGTTTATCATTAGTGGAGATTCCATTTCTTCTCTTTATAGGTATGTGTGTTAGTCCTAAACTAAATGCACTTAGATTAGAATGAATATGACCTTCTCCAAAGGTTCATCCCAAGGACCACAAGAGTCCCACACCTTGGGGGATGATCCCATTATTACATCAAAACACTAAAATATTTTCAAACATTGATGTATAAGGCAATAGGCATGTAAATGTTTCATGGTTACGTGTGAGAGAGTCATTCTTGCATGGGTGCATGGTTTTAATGATAATATAAGCTACACACATATATGAATAGAATGTCATTTGAGTTGATGATAATCATAAAATTCATTCTCCTTATACCAATCAAGTTTAGGTTGGTTTTTTGGAAATGTTTTTAGCATTGGATAAAAAATCCCGTTAGCTATAACTAATTTCTATAAAACCATCTCAATAGGCTCTCTAAGATCACTAAAAACTCTATTTTTATAATGACCTCTTCTTATCTGGGGTCTTTGTAAAGTGAGAGGTTGAGTAGGTGGGTTTTTTTGAATAGGTGGTGGTTATACTATTTACACATGTTAAGATTCAGTTATCCCACATCCTACAAAATTTATGTTTCTATTGACTTATTTAGGCTTCTATAATGTACTTGATTGCACTTGTATAAGATCTTGTGTTTAAGCCTTATTCTAAGAGTAAATATTGGTTACCCCTTTGTAGATGAGGTCTTACTCAATATGTATTCATTTATCAATGATCTCTTAAAATGTGTTGGAACAATTAAGTCTAAGATTATATGCAATATCTAATTGTAGATTAGTAGTAATCACTCTGGCCAATTACTTTTTAGGGAGATTGTGTGGAACTCAGCTAGCTAATGTGCACCACTATTGTAAATAACTAGCAAAGTTTTATCCTCATTGTTTAACCTGACATAAGTCAACCATAGTTAGCTCATGTTTCACATTATAAAATAAGTGTTGTACAAATTTCTCTAAAAAGTCATTAAAATTATCAATGGAATTCTTAGGTAGACTAAAGAACCACTATAAGGCTTTCCCAACCAAACTTTAGTGAAATAAGTGAAGTAGTTACATATTGATATATATATAACCTCTTGGCATGTGATGAATAAATATTTTAGATGATCCTTTGGATCACCTTTCTCTTTATATTTATCAAATTTAGGAATCTTAAAATGATGTAGGAAAGGTACCTGAAGATAGATCATATCAAATTGATAAGAATATATGTCATCTAATTTAATTTTTTTTCCTTGATTCCCTAATTGGATGGCAGAAAATACATCTTTCACCTCTTCTAAGTCTTGGTAAGTGGGACTAGAATGAGGAGTCGGCACTTATTTTTGGGTATTCAAAGGAGGGTTAATTTGACCTTTGTAAAGAGGTGGTATGGAATATTGCATAATTTTTAATTGATTAATTCTACTAGGAATATTCACCCTTCATTTGGGGTTGTATTTTTGATAGGGTACTTGTTGTTGGTATGGCACTTTTGTTGAGTGCATAACTAATTTGGAGAGAACTAAGGTCTAAATGGAGGAATGGTTTATTGGGTATTGAAGGGTATTTTCTAGGAATGAAATGGAACTCATTGTTTATTGGTCAGGGTTTGATTTATGAAAGGAATTTATTATTGGTTAAGTGAAACCTATTAGCTTGAATAAATACATTGTTGGTTAGACAACATCTGTCAAGGATTGGCTACCACTTGTTCTAATAGTAGATTAGTCACTACTTATTAAAGTGGAGGATTGGTTATGACCTATTGAGTTAGATTATTGGTTTCCACCTATTGAGGTGAAGTATTGGTTGCCACCTATTGAGGTGGAGTATTGGTTCGAATATAAATAACCAAATATTGCAGAATAGGTGTGTTTATAATCTATTGTTGAGATGTATTTGTCACATTAGAAGAAAGGGTTTTCTAAGAAGTTGAAGGAATGTTATGTTGGGTTATGAATGGTACTTTATGTGGGTTTAAATTTACTAGTTGGGAGTTGTCAATTACATGTTGGGAAGAATTAATGGGAGGATTTGGATTGGTATCAGTTACAATATTACTTTAAATTATAAGTGTGTTGAACAAATATACCACTAATATGGTGCTAGCAAATGGCTCAAGGTTGGGTGTGGAATGGACTAACATATATTTTGGTTGTTTGGTTGGAGGATTATTCTCTATTAACATAGTATTTTGAAATTGGAAATTAGTTAAGGAGATTACTAAAGTAGCCAAGACTTGATAGCCTATTGTATTTGATAGGCAATAAATTAGATTTGTGTAGGAAGCTCAATTAGTTGACCCTTTCCTTTGTCAAACACCACTACTACAACTTAATTAGAAGTTTTGAAAAACCCTTATCTTGGATAGAAGTGGCTTGGTTATATAATAATATAAAGAGTGTTTATTTATGTGTTCTAACCAAATAGTGTAAATCTTCCACGAGAAAACTAGTGGGAAGTTAAGCACCCATTTCTAGAAATCTTATGAGATGATTGTCTTTTTTATCAAAAAGTTATTGTGTAAATTGACCCTATTTGTATTCAACATTAGGTGGTGAATTTCGAAGGTACATTAGACTATATCTATGTTCTATATCAAACATTACATGTGTAAGGTACGATTGATATTGCTATTATTTGACATTAGGTGGTATGACTAGAAAGTATGGGTTAAGTTATTTCAGTTCAGTATTGGATGGCATGTTGGCAATGTATTATTGATCTTCTTCATCCTCTACATAGTGGTCATAACCATCAAATGAGGGGTTATAAATATCCCCACTATGCGTATACTTTGACATGTCTAGGTTTATGATCCTTATTTTGAAAGAGGCTTGGATACCTGTAACTTGTCTTAAATTTTTAGGTGGTTTCAACTATAAATATTCAATGTTTGAATGTGGTATTGAATTAAAAGGCTTTTGATCTTGAAAACTTGAATTTATGGATGAATAAAATAAACTTTATGCTTATAGGAACTATTAATTCTTGACTTTTTGATCTTGTAAATTTAAGGGATTTAGAATTTGAAATGTGTGAATGTTGGAACAAAGTTGGATTTAAATAATATTGAATCAAGATTGAACTAGGCTTCATCCTTTGACCTCCCAAAAGGGGTTAATTGTTTTTTGAGTTTAGAAAAAGTTTAACTTTGGATTTAGAAAATAGATAACTTTGGTTAACATTGGTACATAGTTGATTTTGGTTGACCTTGGAATAGTTTGACTAAAATTGATACTTGGCTTTAGAATTATTTGACTAGAATCATAATAACACTAAAGTCATGGTGACATAATTTAGATAAGAATCTATATTTTGGCTTTGAATTGGTTTGTAATTTATATTAACACTAGGCCTTGATTGAACTTAAATAACCTAACGATGTGGTTTAGACAAGAAAGGTAGGCACTTGGATAATGTTTGACATGGTATGAGTAAATTTTAACCTACAATTTTGGAACAATAATGCCTCATTATGTTAGTACGTACAGGATTACCCCAAGATGGAAAGTGAAGAACATAATATGTAAATATTTGGGATATAAAAAATAGGAAACTTGCATTTTTGGGTTACCTCAAAGGGGATAGCATATGCACAAATAACCTCACAAGACACTTATAACCTATAATAAGTAAACATTGTGAAAGCAAGAAGGGAAATTACTAAATAACAAGTTATTTTTAGAACCCAAAATGAATTTTGAATTATTTTTAAGCCCAAATCAATGTCTTGTAAATAAATGTGCTTTGTTTAGAGTCTAAAATCCACTTTTTGGTCAAGGTCTTCTAATAAGATTTATTAGTAGTTTGAAATGGGTTTGGGACTCAATAAGGATGTTAAAATCAAGCTTGTTTAACCCTCAAATTTTTTTGTCATAAGGTAAAACCACCATTTCTTAGGGAGAAACCACCAATTTCTAGAGTGAAACCACTGAATCTCAGAGTAAAACCATTGAATAAATCAATGAAAATGATTAAAAGGTGAAACTATAAATTACACCCACTTATAAAATGATAGAAGAGTTAAAAATAGAGAGTAAAATTATTGATTGTAAATTTATAAACCCACTAGTTGACAAGGTAAAATCATCAAATAAATTGGGATAAATAATTAAAAATAAAAATCATCGACTATGATGGCCTAAAAAATGGTAGAAAAATATTAAAATAGAAAGAAAAATCATTGATTCTATAATAAAATCATTAATTGTAAGGTGGTGAAATTGTTGATACTTAGGGCAAATTGTCGATTTCACGTAGAACAAATTTTTTAAATTTTGGTAGAAAAAAGATAATAATTTAGTCAATTTTGAGATTAATTACACTTAGGAGGATGAATAATGTCTTTAGAATGTTTGTTGGTTGCATAAGGGTCCCACCAAACATGCCATTATGTAGATTATGAATTCAAAAGAGGCTCATCCAATCATTAGTGAATAAAATCTAAATAATTTTGTTTGAACATAACATCATAGGCCTAATCCCTAGGGTGAGCAATGGTAAATAAATAATAAATACAAAATAAAATACAAAACTAAGTTTATACCTTCCTTGGATATTTACTTGTAAATCGACATGAAAATAGGCTTAATCTTAGCTTGTGAACTAGTAGTCTTTAACTTGGCTTGGCATGATAATTTTAAATATCTAGTTTGATTTTGTCAAGGTAAGTTTACTTCAAGAGAGATTGTCTATAACAGAAGTAAAAGCCTCAATTTATATACTTTTTATTTAAATGTGACCCATTGATATGAGATCAAGATCAATGGTGGAGGATGAACCCTTCAAGTCAAATTTCATACATGGAGTGTGTAAGACATGACATTGAAGACCTTTTTAAAGTGTGGAAGATATTTGGAAGTAAAGTGTCATCATTGGTCCTCTTGTAGTGTGTAGGATAGGTGTAAGATGAAAAATGTGTAAGAGGGGTGTAAGAACTTGATTGCACTCCTTCCCTTTCCCATTGACTTTCTTAAGAGACATCCCTAATGTGAGATAATAAATAACTTTTAATGTTAGTAAAATATATAATTTCAAACTCATGAAATTTTCCATTATAGGTGTGATTAGGTTAATTAATCAAGGTGATTAATTGTTAATTATAAGAATGGTGTGCTTGTAATGTTCTTTTCTTAATCAAATATTCATTTAATTATCCTTTAATAACATTTACAAAGGATTGATTTATTTTAGGATGCATTTGATAAGATAAATATTTCAATATGATCCATTACCCTAATTAGGGTTGTTTCATTGTGATTTTGGGTTAAAATGGTTGTTGTATAGGTAAACTGGGTCAATTAACAATTTTTTATCAAATTTGTGTTTGACTATGAAAAGATACTCTTGATTGTAGTTTAGACATAGAAGTGATTAAAATGAAGTGTCAATAATTAAATGAATATTTGATTGAGAAAAGAACATTACAAGCACACCATTCTTATAATTACCTATTTCAATATGATCCATTTCCCTAATTAGGGTTGTTTCATTGTGATTTTGGGTTAAAATGGTTGTTGTATAGGTAAACTGGGTTAATTAACAATTTCTGATCAAATTTGTGTTTGACTATGAAAAGATACTCTTGATTGTAGTTTAGACATAGAAGTGATTACAATGAAGTGTCAATAATATCAACCAATATGGGATAGAACCAATTCACACTATTATCATGAGTTGGTCAATCTTGTCCTACTCTTTTTTCTCAAAGAAAACTCAAAATTAGAAACTGAGCACACAAAGGCTTAATGCTACTAATTTATTGACATTTCATTCAATTCTAGTAAAAAGAAAAATACTTATTCATGAATAATATTTCTATTTTCCCATGTTATATTACTCATACATGCATGTTACATACTTTGAAAAAGTGTACATTTGATGATACAGGGATATAAAATCATTATTTTTCATATATATTATATATCTTATATGGTTTTCAAAGTTAAAAATTACATATATATTGGGTTCATCTTATTTATAAATGGTCATGCCATCATTTCTAGTGCATAATTCAGATTGACACATGTTGTGGGTTGTTTATATCCTTCTCCCTTCTAATTTTGAACCCATGGTTATCACTAGTTTCCTTGGTTTTAGTTTTAAAATATCAAAAAGTATAAAAAAATCCAAATATTTCAAAAACACAAAAATTATTAAAATATTATAAAAATCAAAAATCAATATCAATCAATGATTAGACATCTAGTTTATAACATTATCATATGTTATTTATCTTATGATTGGTAGATAACATAATCTATTTCTATCACACATGCATTTCATTGTTATTCATGAGTGTTATACAAGATATACAATTTCACATGGACTAGGATGTTGGACTTGCCTCTACCCATAGGTTGTGCCATGTTGGAGGCATCTTATCAAAAAATTAATATTATAAGTGTTTTTATTTTATAACTCCTATACTTTTGAGAAATATAGTCCTTAAAAATATCTTGATAACTATCTTACATTGTGTACATATATATTTTATTTGATAGGATGCGATAACATTATAATAAATGGTGTAGAATATATTTGCAGTTCTATGTACCATTGATGCTATTACATTTACTAGTAGATTAGATCTTTTTTATCTATTGTGTATGACCCTTGTCCCTTGTGTATAAATTTCTTAAACATCTATGTGATGTTTATTTCTATTACGACATTTGAACATGTCAATTTCTTATGGACCTTGTCCTTTTTTTTGGTGTGACATTTAAACATATCCCTTTTTTGACATTATTCATGTCTTTTTCATGTGGTCATTGGATTTGTGTGTGCAATATTTTCTTATGTGACAATTTTGAACATGCACCTTATATGCAGACTTTGACATTATTGTATGACATTGTGTTTTTTATGTGTGTGTGCTTATTGATATTGATAAATTTGATGAGTGACATGATTTATAGCTTGCACTAACTAATTCATATAATTTTAATTTTAAAATCTAATACTATGAGCTTCATTGATACATTGTTATATGTCTTTCCTCATATGTTAGATACATGATTCATATGATACAAATATTATTATGTTGACATACATTTCACATATGTTATATTACTCAATGATTACATTTTACTACACATGATATAGTTAACTCTATTTGTAGATGAGTGACCTTATGATACATTTACCTTACCTCAAAAGAGGGGTATTTCAGTGGGGTTTTCATACATGAGATAGGCCTCTTCAAGTAAAAATTAGTCTTTTAGTACAAAATATAGGTTTAAATAATTCAAAAATGTTAAAAATTAAATCATTGTATATATTATTAGGTCTTATTACATGCATGTGCACTCATATTGCATTAAAAATTTATATATTTATGTGATTTTAGGTATATGATACAAATCCATTCACAAACTTCAAACATAATGTACAAATTTGTGTCTAAATTCAGTTGCACATTTTACAATTATCACAATGGGGGCATGATACAAATTCATGCACACTACACTATTTTTCAAAATTATAAGGCATGATATAGATTCATGCCATGATTTTAATACTACTTTCTATTTCACATATGAGCATTAACTAATTTTACATCATTGTAGGATTTTATATGGAACATCTTGCATGATTTGGAGCTTCTCCAAAAGAAAAAGTGTGTTGTACACACATAGGTATTTATGTCATTTACTCTAGTAATTTAATTTTTATATTAAATGGTAGGGAGAATGTAGTCACTCAAATTTAGTCACGAATATTGACAATGTTTGGCCCTATTTCATTTTAATTAATTTGAGCACTTAATCTGGGCCTATTTCACCAACTCACTCTATCCTAAGCATCTATATGTATGTATTCATTTATAAATTACTATATTAAAACTATAAAAAAAAATTAAATTATTATAACCCCTATAAGAATCTATACATATATTATGAATCCCAAAATTTTCATGTTTCCTTTTAGGACAGGATCGACCAATAGGGGATAACAGTGGCAAACATTTTTGTCCCTTTCAATCCTATCCTTAACTATTCTAATAATCATTTTTTTAAATAAAACCCTCTCTTATAGGTTGGTACATATTTTTATAATAGGTAGCATGATTTTTTCCCCTTTTGGTTTACTATAAAGACACATCTAAATCACCTAGTCCACTACTTGAAAATTTTAATACAGAGACACACTATTTCACACTGAGCAACACTTCCATATTATTCTCAAGTCTGATTATAATCATATAAAGTAGTCCTTATCCAAGTCAAAATACTATTTTATCTAAGCCACTATAAAGTTTTTCCAATTATTCAAGTCATATCTAGATGCATTCATATAGTCAAAGAAGAAGAAATTCACAAAACACTCAATGGGAGAACTATGTGGGCTTGATTTCCCTCTTTAGATTATTGTATATGTAGGTAATGAAAAGTTATTTTGGGTTTTATTGGGTTCAACTCATACCATTACCCTCCCTCTTTTTTATTTTTAGGTTTTTATCCATTACAAATCCTATTAGGGTTTAAACTTTGAAGAAGTCATTTTCATTTTCAGGTCTTTTATGTACATCTGAAGGTCAATTTTATACATACAAGTGTGATTTAAGATTTTTTATATGATCATTCCCTAATATCCCTTATTTTTAGTAAAGGATAATTGAATAGCTTAGCACCATAATGCAGTCAATCTTGTCCCATTTTGGACAATCCTATCCTTTTTGAGTCTCACTCACAGTTTCTAGGAATTTGTAGAATCAGACTCTATTGATCAATTCCAGGTTCTATTTAGTTTCACATAGTTGGATCATAGAAATTAAAAAAATAACTCTTTTATTTTTTTCATTGTTAGTCTTATTTAATTTGATCATTTTTTTATTTTTTTTTTCAGTATTTCACTTTTATTCTTATTATTACAAATTCATTTGCAACATTTGTTATATTTTATTCAATTTATCTGAATTAAGGTTAATCACCACATTAATTCCATTTTTTATAAAATAATAACCCAATATCATATGTGGAGATATGGATATGCATTCCCCTCAATGTAAAATAATTAATGTGCACCTATATATATATATATATATATATATATATATATATATATATATATATATATATATATAAGTGTATGTGATCTTGTAATCTAAATGGAATCTAGAGATTATAAGTAGTCAATATGCAAGCCACCAAGGACGTGCACTAGGATTATTTTAGGAGATATGTTATGTATTTTTAGACCATGATAATAATCAAAAGGCAAGGGACAAGTGAAAAAAAATCCCAAGGATAGAATAATGGTCTATACAAGGGAATATGAGCACATGTATGTAAAAATAGAAGAATAACATGGATGAGAAAAAATAAATACTATGTACAATAGATGATGTGTGGTGAACTAATCCAATAAATCACTCCATATACTTGAAAGTAATATTTTTTTACAATATGGATCTTCATGAGTAACTGAATTATGATCTTGCACCTTTATAATTTACTATTATGAACACTCACACTGGCATGATTAACACTATATTAGGCATACTTCATAGAATATGTGTAAGCAATTGTATCATGTATTGTAATTATTTTATCAATTGTATCATCCTCTATACCATAAATAGTACTCAAATAAATAGATTCAATCTCATTTTCTTACTCTAAATAATATCCTTCTCTTGAAATGGAGTTAGCCTTATCTTCATGATAAAATGTGATGTAATATTTTTTGATCGATTAGTTCCCCATTTTAATTTAACCATGATATTCTAAGCATAAAATTTTATGTGCCTATATCAAGAATAATTTTGAATGTAATTTGATACACTTATGAAACAAACATAATTGTTAACTTGATTGATCCCACACATGTTGAAGATGTTATAGTCTAATATATGTGTTGAAGGTGATATCTAAGATATATAATAAATGGTGTAGTACAATTTTTTTCTTTTGCTAGTATATAACCTTAAATTGGTAATTAATTTTCATCTATGTGATGGTGATAGTGAAATGTTCTTGATATGATGAAGGCCTTATAGTTTCCTCATTTGGAACCACACTTTTAACATTAGACTTTTGTGTGTGTGTGTGTGTGTGTGTGTGTGTGTGTTTGTGTGTGTTTTCCTTCATGATAAATCCTTGTAAAGGATGTTTTATTATTTATCTTGAGTATTTTGTAACTTATATTTTAGTAATTTCTCTTTTATTAACTTATCTTGATGTACTTCTCTTGTTGTATCTTGTGCAACCTTTCTTATTTTATTTTTTCATTTTTAACTCATTCCCTTTATAACCATTGTTATTCCAATATTTCATTTTGTAACCTTTATTTTTAAATTTGTTTCTTTTGTAACCTTTTCTTATCTAATTTTTCCTTTTGTAACCTTTATTTTTTAATTTGGTCCTTATGTAACCTTTTCTATTCAAATTGTTCCTTTTGTAAGCTTTATGTTTCTGATTTTACCTTTTTTAACTGTTCTTTTTTTTTTTACAATTATTTCTTAGGAGATGCAATCATAGTGTAAGAGGATTTATTTCTTATATAAGTTGTTATTAAATTAGGTGGTGGATTAATAGATGTATCTAGTATAGGATCACCACTATGAATGATAATTTGTATTTCAATCTTAAAATCCCAACAATTATCCATATGATGTCCATGCATTCTAAGATAAGAACAATTGTATTTTGATTTCCTTAGAGGATGCATAGGAGGTATTGAGATCAAATTGTTTCAAATAATTTTCCTTAGAATCTCATGTGAAGACTCATTAGCCTTGTGCATAGTTTTGAATCACCATTTATAGATATATCCTTTTCTGGCTTCCAATCTTGGGATGAGGTCTTTTGCTACACAAAATATTTTGATAAATATGCAATTATATTATTGACACTAGCATGCTCTAGATTATTTATATATGTGCTCTTATTTTCAAGTGATGTGATCCTTAAACTGAAATATTGATTTTGATTTTGTAGCTCCTCTATAAACATTTTCAACGTGATTGTTTGATCTTGAAAGGTTTCACAAGCATAAACCTTAGGTACTTCTGATTAAATATGCATATAAATACAATCAAGAGGGTTTGTGGGAGGTGTATGGGGATGAATATTTATATTTGGATGACATCTATTTATCATAGGAGGGGTTACCTTAAATCTTGGGATAGGTGACAATATGGACTTCCTTAGAGTGAAAGTAGTTATTATCACTATTAATATTTTTTCTAAAAAATATTAGAACTATATTGAAAATATGCAAAATTAAAATGGAAAATGATTACTTGTATTAAAAGAGTGTAGAATTGCATTAAAAATATCACTATATTCTTCTAGGGGGGACCTCCATTAAGAAATATAAATTCAATACAATTTATGGATTCTTTCTCACTAGTATAGAATCATATTTATATTAATTCCTCACTAACTAACTACTAGTTCCCATGAATGTGGTATTATTAAAATGGGCTTGAGGAACATCTTACAAATAGTATGCATATGTAGCCTTTTATTAAAGATATAAATTACAAGAAAGTTATTAGGATGAAGGGTAATAACATGTCATCCCCATAAAAAAAATTCCCTTGATGATGAAGGTGAGGAAACTATTGATGGAATTGAAGAAGAGGTTTCTAGGTAGCATCTTTTGGATGCATCCCTTGCCATTCTACTAGAACTTCTATGATGACCTAATTTAGACATTGAAGAGAATGCCTTTATAGGATAGCCTTAGGTTCCAAAATGAGATATCCTTAAACATAAAGCTCTAGAATCACTATATTGGTAGTGACATTCTATTTGAGGACCTTATTTAATAAGGATCCATGAAATACTGATACACTCATGATGAAGGTGGAATTTCCAACTTGTAGGTGACAAGGTTGATCAGCTATACAACCCATAGAATTTAAGATCTATCTTTTGGTGGTCTTTCATCTTGAGAGAAGAATAATTATAAATTTTTAGGTGAATGAAAACCATATATCTAGGTTGAAAGGCTCGTTCTAAGTGGTGTTAGTCTACCTATTGCTTCATGTAATTTTCTGCCATGTGGAGATTATCCTTGAAGAGGTAAAGGTTATTGTCTTATGTGTTAAGGGTATTATCAAGTGCCTACACATAATAACTTGTTGATATATATGAGAGAAGAGATTGTGTATTTTGACCATAGATAACTTCATATGGGTCATCTTAGTGATGATGTCTTAAGAGGTGTTGTACCACCATTCTATAATTGAAAGCCATTTTACCTATTGATATTGTTTTTTTGTGGAAAAATAAAAGAGATAGGTTTCTAAAAATCTATTGAAACTTTTTATCTAGCCATAAATATGTGGATGGTAGCTTGAACTCTTTTTTTAGATGGGTGCCTAGGCACTTGAAAATTTCCCTCCACAAAAAATTCATAAAATCCAAGTCATGATCCAGTATAATGGAGGTTATATGTCATAAAGCTATAATATTTGATCAAGATATGTATGGGTTGTTTTGGAAGTAGTATATGGATGGCCTAGAGCACATAATTGATAAGATTTAGAATGGAAGTCTACCACCATGAGAATAAAGTATTTACCTATTGATTTTTGTAAGTCTTCAATCAAATCCATCAAAATGTCTATCCAGAGATGTTTTGGAATGGGTAGTGTTTGGATTAAACCAAATGATACATTATTACCCCTTGGTGGTGTCGTAATTTATCACATTATGCAATAAACATCTTGATATTATGTTTTATTTTGGGTTAGCCAAAATTATGGCTATCTCATTCATAGATTTTCAGAAAGCTTGAATGAATTATGAAAGGGTAGGCATACAACTCATGCAATATATGTTGTTTGAGCCTAGATCCAATGATCAATGCACCAAATATAGTGAGGTTTATAAACGAGATCAATAGGTAATTGATGAATGAATTATTATGTGATGTTATTGTGATGTCACTTCTATTAAATATCATTTAGCCACTCTGAAATGGTGGTTAATGCATCATAAATCAATGCTTTTTATTATAACTAGAGAGATAGTGCATTGACCACCAATCCTTTCCCTTTTTTATGTGATCTTATAGTCATACCCCATGATTTTATAGACACATTTATTCTAATCCATGGAAGAGACCCATTTCTCAAAAAAAAAAATTAGACTTTGGTGGTGAGTTTTTATGAAAAAGTCCTAGCCTAATAAGTAGAGGTGTCATTTTTTGACTACATAGAGGATAGCCATCATTTCCTTCTCATATGTGTACCCTACCAAATTATGCCTAGTGATGGCTTTGGTAGTGAAGGAATTTGGGCATCCTTCCTACATGAGCAAAACACCAAGTCTCATACCACAAGCATCAATTTCAATATAAAATAGTTTTGATAAATTAGGCATGGCTAATACTAGTGTAGCACACATCGATTGATTGAAGTGATCAAAGGTTTTTTATGATGTATTTGACTATATAAAAGAGTCTTTCTTGAGCATATTTTTGAATGGAGAAGCATTATTTCCATAATAATTGACAAAATTTTCATAGTAAACATCATCATTAAATTAGTCATCAACTAGTTATTTATTTGAATTAGATGGCTCGGTTCTATGGCTAAGATTTGATGGTTTAATCTTAATTAATACACACAACCTTCAAGGTAAAAAAATTCTTGCTCATTTTGCATATAATATTAGCTTACCTAATTTTTAATAAATAAATGATAACACTCCCCATTATGTTCATAAAATTTCATATCCTTTCAGGATTGTAAACCACATTCATGGCCATCATAACAAATAGAATATCTTGAGAAAGTATTTCAATCCAAATAAACAATCCATACCAATAATGAGTTGAACCTTAACTCACAATCATTAAAAATTTGGGTTGTACCACTAAGAACTCATGGTTACAATAATTAGCCTTGTAAAAAATTCACTTTTGTAAATATATTTTTAAATTTTTTATATTTTTTTCTTAAACATATTCATGGGAACAATTCTTAGTGGCATAATAGTAAAACTCACCCACCAATATAAGGTTCAAATTTTAAATGCAACCCAAGGCCTCTAACAACTACAGGATCAAGACATAACAACTACTAGCCAGACCATAACAACTACAGACCTAACCAAACCTTATTATAACAAGTGATGTAGCATGTAGCAATTATAGTCATTTTACACTTAATGTTTTTGTAAGAATGTTATATTTTAGATAGGGTGGTGCTCTAAATATGATATTTATTAACCACCTTAGAGAAACTTGGTCATTCTAAAGATAAAAATATCACAACCACCCAATCCATAATGAAACCAAAAATGATCATATGGCTGGAAATTCTATAAAAATGACAAAAATCATATTTTCATCATTCATTATAATCTATAATTACATACACCTAATGTAGACACATTGTATTTAATTATTTACAAACTATAAAAACAACAAATTTAACTCATTTGCATCATTCTTCTCCATCAAATTGTTTTTCCTTTTAGAGAAAAAAACTCATCATCCAATAGACTTCACATTAATTTCCTTGAGGTTGATATAAATTATTTTTTCACACTTTAACCATAGAACAAATGTTATACATTCCCTTGAGAATTTTTTGGATTCATGATAAATCTCAATATTTATTTGATGTAACACATGTCATGGAGAGATTTTTTAGGTTTGTATAGGGTAATCTTATGACAACTAAAGATTGATTCATTCACACCCAACAAGAGTCTTGATCTATGCCATACATAATAACATAACAACTTTTTGGCATAGGAAATCTCTTTGTTGATATAACAACACCCACAAATGTGATACTTTTTAGTGTAGAGGGGAACCCACACTTTTTTATGCATATTTTAAAGCATATTTTCACATCACCTATCGGTCATATAAGAAATATTCCTATAGCATGATGGGTACACACCACAAAGAGATTTCCCATAGAAGATTGGACATTGTTTTACACAAGAAAATTACCGAGATACACTTTGATGAGTTTTTTAAAGAGACAATTAGATAATTGGATAATAAAGTACGAAAGTCGTGTATTTCTAATTTTTTTAGGATCTCTTTCTTATAATCAAGCATCACTTCTCATTGCATCATTATGGATAATTCTATGTAGATAATTGGGTTAATTTAGAGGCTATGGTATAACTTCTTCCCAACCTCTCCACCATGTTATCATTTTTGAAAAAATCTATAAATTTAAATTAAAAAATAATAATGAAAATCCTTAGGCATTATTAATGGTTTTGGGTTAAGAAAACCAACTTAATGGCTGCCCAAAATTGAATAAAATGAGCCTAAGTGGAAAACTATCTTGTTGGCCACATAGGAGTAATATTTTTTAAAACAAATCTTGGAGAAAAAATATGATATGTCCTTTCATTTTTACATCCATTTCCATTTTTATTACTTACACCTGTAGCCTATATTTATGTTTGTATCTTTCTTAAAAAGGTTCCAAGGGTAGGTGCTCATATAAATAAAATTCTTGTTGAATATTATACAAGATTAATATTTTTAAGGGATTAGTATGATCCATGCTTGCATTTTTCATGTTTCCTATTGCTCACTTACTCTATTAAAGATTACCCACATTCCTTCTCAAGTTGAAAATCTATGTTTCATCCTTATGTATGTGGTCTTACCTTATTTTGGCCTCATATATATATGTTCCTAGGTTGTACCTACAACTCCTAATTCTCAACTATTTTACAAATACCACTCTTATAGTTGATCATGTAGCATCTACGACCATTTTTTTACTAGTTTTGGATTCTTTGCCTTGATCACTTTGCCTATATGTTTTCTATTTATCTCCTGAAATCCTAAAGACTAATTTAGGCTTCCTACTCATCCAAGAGATTATTTATATACATCATGGGGATGTTTCTATTTCATTTTCATCTAGTTGAATGTCCATTTTACTATCGGACTTCATAATTTCCATTTATTTTGACAATTGTTTTTTATGCTTACATCCTTCCTACATATTCTTTCCATGATTCAAGATATTGGATTGCTAATATCTACACTTGATCACACTACCTGGGTAATGATTCGTTGTTCTATCACTACATTTTCTATATGAATTTGTTGTTAAATCTTGGTTTTTACTTGGTCAGCCATTATAAATTTAGGTAATTACAATATTTTTTCAATTATTCATTATTTTTATATTAGCATGATAATATGCAACTATAATTTTTTTATCCCAATTCCACAAGATAAAATCTATACCCTACACCCTCTTTTCCAACATTTGACACACCTATTTTATCCCTTTCCCCACCATCCATTAGTGATAACACTCTTTTCCATTTTTGACCTTTTTTATTTCTATCCCCAACTTCTTAGCACTCTAATCTCTAGTGTTGTGCCCTGCATATCCTTTACTCCTATACACACCTCTAATTATCCCTAACTTTCAACCACTTGAGGAAAATTAATCCAATTAAATTGGGGGGGAAGGGTGATCTCCACTTTCTTGGGCTAAAAATATTTTGTATATTTAGAAAGGCATAGTCATCTTCAATAAAATAGCTAAGATGTGAGACTTGAGTTGATTACATGCATATAAAAAATAAAATTCAAGTGGTTTCATGAAGGAGACACATATTATATATTGTCATGGGAGGAAATCCAAGCATGCATGAGCCTTGTGATCATATAGACATGCTAAAAATCCAAAAATTGTAAACATTTTTGGATGCTGGTTGGATATATTTTTTCATGAGATTCAATGTATTTTATGAAAACATAGCAAGGGAATTTTCCTAAACCATGCATGATAGAATCATCATGGTGAAGGGACTAAATATGATTTTGACATAAGAACTGATTATAGAAGTTAATGGTCTTAAAACAATGTTGATTATAGGCTTCTTAAATCATCCAAAATAGAACTTCCTGTAGCAACTATTTTATCCTATAGTAATTGGTTGGCATTGATTTGGTTACTTGGAGAAAGAATCTCTTCCATTATTCTAGGAACAATAATTGTGCCGTGAATTTAGGAAGGAGTTATTCATTCAACCAAATCCTTCTCTCCTCATGCATGAATTATTACATTTGGATATGTATTTGGTTATAACTAATGTTATTTATTATTTTATTTGGTTGAAACCTCCTAAATTTAGTATCCTCTAAATGAGGAATCTATGTCTCCTATATAATAGGAAGAGTTTAAGTTACATAGGATCATCAGTCAGTAATTCAGTATTATTCAAATAACTAGATTATTAGTATAAAGATAGGGAATAATTATGTAACTCTACTATGAGAAAAATTATTACATTTAAAAAATAAAATTAGCTGGCTATAATTAATTTTCCTTAATAAGGGGAGGAGTCAAGATCCAACCCAATTGAGGCAGGGCCCACGCATGTAGATTGGTAGACTGATTCCTTGTTTGTTAGTTTATTATTGTTTACATAATATTCATGTCTATTTATTATCTTATGTTACATTATAATGTGTGATTAAATTCATGTAATCATATTTAATTATGTGTATTGTTTGTAATTAACTTATGGAATAGATTATATTTATTTCTATCATTTACTTTCATGCAATTTACTTTATGCAAGTGAATTTATTTTTACGCGACAATTAGTATCCAATCTTCAAAGAGAGACTAGTGTCACACATACATCAATGATACATTGTCAAGATATTTCACTTTGGTTGATAATTAGTGAGGTATTAAGATTGATAATCCAAGTGGCCACCTTGTCCATCGATAGGGTTTCACATACAAATATTGGTTTGTGTCAATTTAACTGGGGCTTTAATCTAGCTCATCACTCATGTTGCCCAAAATAACATTTGGAGTGCTTTTAATATAATTGGTTTTTAAAAATAAGTTTCAGGGTAGTGTCAAGGTGTTTGAGGTGATCCTCCTTAGTTATGACATAGATGAGAATATCATCAAAGAATACTAGAATGAACTTCCACAAAAATGGGTGGAATGTTTTACTCATTAGGATCTAGAATGTGGAATGGGAATTGGTAATCTTGAATGTCATGCCTAGAAACTTCTAGTGACTATCATGTGTGTGAAGGGTAGTTTTGGAAACATTTGCCTTGTGAATGAAAAACTAGTGATAGCCAGAGATTAGATCCAGCTTAGATAAAATTTAGGCATAATGAAGTTCATCCAAAACATCATCAATTAATAGAATGTGAAATTTTTCCTTGATGGTGAGTTTGTTCATTTCTCAAAAATCAATATAGAGTCACTAAGATATATATTTTTTATGGATAAACAAGACTAGGGAGGAGTATGGAATAGTGTTGGGTCTAATGACTCCATGTGTGGGAGGTGTTGAACCATCTTTTCAATCTCCATTTTTTTGTTAAATGGGTAGTGAAATGGTTAAACGTTTGGTGGTGAACTACCTAGGAGGATCTGGATGTGATGGCCTTTAGGTTGGCAAGGTGGCAATCTTGTTGATTCCTCAAATACTATTTGTGTGATTGACCAGAATTATTTTCAATTAGGTTAGTTGGCTATAATCATTTTAGGAACCTACATAAAAAGAGTAGAGTTGGGAAATGATTCCATGGGATCATTTTTTGAGAAGTTTCTTGATGTAATGAGAGCTTCTGACACTATTGGATCTTGGAAGAAGTCATTTCAATCTATATTATCATCTATTATTAGAGAATTACATTTAAAACTCTAAAAAATCCCACAAAAAAGGTCAAAGAGTTTATATGCATTGTACACAAAGAATAAAATCACATCCACCCAAGGCTAAAACAAACATGTATGTCATGAGGTTATATTATTTTTTTGAAATGTGAACATTATGACAATTAAATTTCTAGGGTATTGCTCCACCATTAGAAACTATTACCTCAAAACTAGAACAACGACCATGAAAAAAAATTCTACCTATTTAGAGAACTAAGGCCCAACAAAATTATGCATGGTCTTAGAATCAACAAGAATAGTGAGGGGGTGGTTCTTAAAAAAACCCTTTTCACACATTGTTTGAAGAATGTTTACCCCTGCCAAGCCATTTATAGAAATTTATAGATGTGATTTTGATGCCACTAATTTTTTATTTTATGGCTTGGTTTCATGTAAAATTGAATTGGTAGCATCTTCCAATTCATATTATCAAGATGAGAATCAACATCAAGAATATACAATTTTTATTCAATCCATTTGTGATCCTTGGTTCATTTTCCTTTAAAATTATAGTAGAACCCCTTATCAGGGCATGCACTCATTTCTACCTTAGTGAGACATTTAATATGAGTTACTTTGAGAGGGGGGTTTATGGTAGGATATTGGGAGGTAGATGGTGGAAGGGTGTCAAGATGGAAAATCAATTCTATGATATGATATTGTCTTGTATAATCTTACCTTAGCCAAAGGCTTCCATCATGGTCTGAGAATTGAATATTTTGACCTTAGCTCAAATCACATCCTTGAGTCCCATAATAAATAAACTTTTAAATAAATCATTAGATGTCCCTTTAGTCTAGTTTTTCAATTTATGAAGATCAATTTGATACTCTTGCATTATACCATTTGGAAAAGCTTAGTCAAGGCTCGTGTGAAATCATCATAGGCACTAAGCCTAAAAAGTACCAATAAGAGCTAAGAAAAATCAACCCAAGCTAGTCATTCATTTTATTTTTGATACAGTTGGTACCATTGGACAACTTCAATTCCAAACTAGAATTAAATGATATGTATTGTATCTACCCCCACTATGTTATGGAAACTAAAGCATTTTTCAACATGATAAATCCAATGAGTAGGTTTTGTACTATCAAATTTATGAAATATAATTTAGGGCCATGCAACATTGCTCTAGAGGAAAATATTTCATAAAAATGTCTACCCAAATTATTTTCTAGTGCCTTATTTTATACATTAAATCCAAGTATTTGGTCATTCAACTAATAAATCCATGAGTCAAATTATGTTTATATTCCATTAAAAAAATCATAGTGTTGGTCCCTACACGTGTGACAACAATTGGTTAGGGGGGTCTAGGGGCGTCAGAAAAAGATGAGATCGACAAGATGATCATAATCATATAATTTCCAAAGAGATTAAAATTTTATGGAAAAAATGATTTCGAGACTTTAGGTGAAAAACCTTTTGTATGTGATTTTTTTTCAAAAAAATGAAATACCTGTTAAAATGATTGTTTTGATGAGAAAATCACAATGGTAATTTCCCTAAGTGTATGTAATTATTTTATAATATTTTAACCCTTTTGAATTCTAATGTTATTGTGTTTCTATCATTTAGAAGAATCTACTACCCTAGTTTTGACTATTCATCATCACTGCTTTTTTCCAAGAAGTCAAGTTAGGTCTATGACTGTAGGAATGCCATGGTTACAAGAAAGGGTAATACAAGGTGCGATTAAAATGTGATATTGAAAATATACTAATATAATTTTGTTAATATTTACATAGAATAAACCACAATAAAAGTTTATAATGAACCTTGACCTCCTTTTCAGAGTTCTGCCACCAAAAAGGGGCAATGCAAACTTTTAATCTTACCTTAGTAATACAAACATCATCCTATTAATTGACACATTTAATCAACACAAATAAAAATTACACTCTTTTATAAACTATTGACACACAATGCTTCTATTCTCTTTGATAAATAAGTATAGCTTCATGCTTAGATAAATGGCCTCAACCAATGTATTGTTCTACAAAATACTTCATATATCAAATAGACATACAAAAAACATAATCAACATAGATTAAACACTCTTTGTAATCAAAGTTAGAAACTATCACTCATCATTATAATCAAAAGTGACACCTAAGCATAATCAAGTTTCAGTGATCATGCACAATCATAAATGAACCATAAGATTTATAAAAAAGAATACTTAGTTGTATGTTTTATTGTTAGCATTCGATGTTAGGTTTCATTTTAACTTATCTAGCACTAATAAACTATATAGTTTCATTCTTAGCATCAAGTACGATCTATACCCTTATATACATGAGCTCATAAACATATTTGCATCAAATGAGATGAAAAAAATATCTAGATCACTATAATATTAGTATTCTTTTTTTCCAATTCAAACACTCATTTGAAATAAGGCAAATTTATACATGATATGCACATAATAGTTTCATTACTTAAGTAGTACATTTATAATTAATCAAATAAGGATATAACAATGAATGGATCAAATAAATTTCCAATTAAAATGAACTAATATGTATTATGCATGTAGTTTACTAAATGGAACTATACCAATCATATAACACCATCACATAGTCTAATGGAAGAACCCTTCAATAACCAAATGGAAACAGAATACCCAATCATTGAGAATAAACTTCAAACATGAGAATATAATTTCCAAAATAATATTAACATTTAGAAACTCAATTAGAGTATAATTTAGTTTAATATTTAAATTACCCCAAGGATAAATTTGTAGAATAGAGATATATTTGCATAAAGCATATTAAGTAAAACTAAGGAATCAACTAACATCCAATCTACTTAAACTAACTGAAAAACCATAATATCAATCAAACTCATGTTTCTTTTATACAAATACCCAAGCATTGATTTCATTTAGTAAAAAAATATTTATTTATTATAATGAAATAATGAAATACTAAGTTACAATTAGAGGTTTCATCCTTCATTCATGCCAAATGGTTTACATTTCAAAATGTACACAGGCAATATAACTTAATTAAAACTTCATCTGTAAACAACATGCCCACAAGAATCAATCCATCTACATGAACAAAATGAGTCCATCCATTGATGGGTTTCCCTACCCATCAGAACCATCGATTGGATGTGAAAGCAAACACCTAATGGAAAACTTGGAGCATCTAGGTATTACTAAAAGCATGATGAAATAAGGTCAAGGACTAGATTTTGGGTTTGTAAGAAACCAATCAAGATCAAGGAAATACAAAACACCCAACCCTAAATGCCATTCCAGAACATTTTAAAAACATAAAATTCACCCTATGCAAATGGCCATATACAAATAACTCAAAATGTTATTAAGAACTAGGGTTTGAAACCAAACCCAAAAAATAGCCATTCAAAAAACATCATATGAAAAATAAAATAAAATTCAAGATAAACCATCAACTCAGTTTCTTTTTAGTTCACATATACGCCATCTATGGGTGAGATGCAACTCTCAGTCTCACCCAATAGGGTTTCTTTGACTACATTCTAAATATATGAATAGTTCAAGTCTATTTAGGAGCCTTTCTATGCTTCCAAACCTTAAACAAGAGTGCATTTAAGAAATACAAGCACCCAACAAAATATTATTTCTTAAAATAGAAAGTATTAACCACTTACTTATTTTAATTCAAATGTAATACCGAATAAGGCTCAATATCTTTCACACTTATCTATATTCCTCCATCTATCTTCCTCCTATTATCTCTTTTTTCGACCATTGTTTTTGTATTCATTCCATTTCCATTCTTAATGGTATTTCCAACTATTATAACTTCCTATCCTATTAATTGGAACTTACACTTAAAATCCCCTCAAATCTCATGCATAGTTATGGCATTCATGAAGTTGAGTTTAAAACCCTCGACCCCCTACATACATCTTGAAACTACCATGCATTATCCACCAATCCATCAAGTGGATTGATAAAATTAAAACCCTAACAAATAATTGCATGCCAAATTTAACAATCAAATAACTTGCATGCTTAGGTTAATCAACCACTATGAGTACATGCCATCAACCTAAGTCCTTATGACTAATGGTTTGATTTAAATAATAATGTGAACTTGAATTATCATACCTTATCCTTCTTAGTGACTACCAACCTTTGTACTTGGGTCTATCTATGGACTAGGTTAGTCATGACAACACCATAATCCCTTTAATGTACTATTCATTGGCATTATCTGTTTAGACTTAGAAATGGGTCTTAAAAATATTAAATTTTAGAACTATCAAAGGCCTCATGACCTTTGACAACCTTTTCCCATGTACCAAGATGGAAACTACATCTTGAATTAAAGCTAATACATTGTTGTTAGAAAAAACATGTTCTCTAACCAATGTTGATTAGTTGCTCAAAATACCAACATGAAAGAGAAAGATGACAACTAAAATAATAAAATTTAACTAGCTAGACAAAAGACTAATTCCATAATACTAACCAACATAGCTCGAAATCGAACATCAACAAACAAAAGGTTTGGGTTTGACCATAATTTCATCATGTTATTACCATTACCTACACACTACATTTTTTCCATTGCACATCAGCTTTCAAGCCCAACCTAACTCATTTAAGGCAGCATTTGCATTCAAGATGACTAACATACATCAATAGTATCTAAGCATATAAAAATACTAAATAAGTATGTAAATAATGTTGCATGATAAAATTAGTTTTAAATATTATTAAATGTTTTATAATACTCCATGATGTATATAGTAAAGTGTCTATAAAATAATATAGTATCAAATATAGTCATAATCAAGTACTAGGTAGTTGTGGTCATGACATCCACCCTCTTTTAAGAATGGATCCATCCTTGGGGCCTAAAATAAGTGAGGATAGTGCTACCAAAAATTATTTTCATCTTCCCAAGTAGCACTTATTTTACCCATTTGATCCCATTGGACCAATACTTGTTGCAATTTTCTTTCTCATAAATTAATGTTGTGTTGAGCTAGATTCTTAATGGGCTCTAGTTGGATTGTTTCCCTATTGTCCACCTTAAGATTATTCCAATTCATAATATGTGATGGATCTAAAACATATATTATTAACAATGTTACATGAAAAATAGCATGGATTTTAGATAGAGAAGGAGGAAGAGCTAGACAATAAGCCACCAAACTGATCTTTTCCACTATGTCAAAAGGTCTAACATAGTGTGGTGCTAACTCAAAAGTTATGAAAAAATTTATTGAAATTTGCTAAGTTATTACCATCATAAATATCTTATCAAGAACATCAAATTATCTATTTGATCTTTTCAAATCTACGTAGTTTTTTTGCCTATCAACAATAACTTTTAACCTTTGACATATGATAGTCATTTACTCATCATGCTATTGTAAAGTTTTAGGACCTTAAAAACATAATTTTATAAGTTATTCCAGCCTATGGGATTCCTACACTTTTGCTCATATAAGAATTCAAAAGGAGCCATCTTGATCACAGAATGGTAGTTATTATTATGTGTAAACTCCACCAAGTGAAGAAAATATTCCCACTTATATTATTGATCCTTAACATACATTCCTAGCATGTCCTCAATATTCATGTTTATCCTTTCATTTTTACCATCCATTTCCAGGTGATAAGCTAAACCAAAATTTAACTTTATACCAAAGGTAGCCATCATGGTTTGTGATGTAGACCAATTCATCTATATTATGCTTATCACCTCAAACTCTGTTGCCTACATACACAAATTTGCATATAATCTACTTAATCTTCTTATGTCAATCACTCACATAATCTTCATGTCTAGACTCTTTGACTTCTCTTTCTTTTCCCTAAGACTCCTTTCTTACATTCATATTATGCCACTCATTTCACTTTACTCACCTTTTATCTCCCTTGTACTCTCCTCTTACACTAGCCTTTACAATACTCTTTGTTATACTAGGTCAAAACCTCTCTTTGGTTGGTCTAGGTTTTTTGTACACATTAATTATCATAAATAACATCCATATGACTTCACAATATTTTATTAACACAACTCATGCCCCTTAACAATATCAAGGGTCGACTTTGCTTCTCAATCACTCAACCACACTCTAAAACTTGTAGCCTTTTTCCTTATATGGTCTATCACCATGGAATATTTGAAAATGAATCACATATCCTACCACCCTCTATCACATTTTACCTCTCCATAAAATTTCAAGCTTTAACTCTTTGTCTAGATACTCTTTGTAAACATCTACACAGACCTATTAGGTCTCTTATGCACTCTATTACACACAATCACTTATAGGTGTATGTTAAAAGTTTGTACCACACCAAAACTTTGAAAATATATTTTTCCACTTCAATATCTTGTAGAATACCAAATTTACACTCTTTTTGATATTCAAATCATTTTTTATAACACTTTATAGTGATTAACCCTAATTTAGGGTTTGTAGGCCTGTTATGAGCCTGAGAGGGATCCAATTGGATTTTAAAGAGAATTAGTTGATTTAAAACCTTAAAAACACATAAATAAGGTATTTATTACCTATATATAACTTTTAAAAATTAAAATTATTCTTGATTACCTACACATTCCTTCAAACAATGAGTTTTGTAGTGGTTTACTTAACACAATCTGATTGTGTTCCATTTTTTATAGGGTTTATATTTTATACTTTCTTCTTATAGATTTATGAATATTATCCAAGGTTATATCACATTTTTTATGGTGTTATATATTTTATTCATACTATAGTAACCTCCAAATCTCATACATTGGCATAGATACCATAACTATCATGTGTTGACAGAGCATTCACATAATATTCCTCTTAACCCATGTTCCCTATTGTATTCAAACACACACATAAGGCTATAATATTTAAAACAAAGAATGTTTATCTATCCATAGACTTATTCTAGACTATCCTCCAACTATCATAAACTCCATGCAAACTATTGATCATTCATCAAATAGATTTTTGGTTACCTTCACTATTAAAATAGGGTACTCATAGATTTATAGCAACAAATCACTTACAGGATCCTTAAGCTGAATCTTCATCTCTTATTGATAAAAAATAGAATGTGTCTATGAAAATAAATTCCTCTATCTTTCCCTTCCATCGTACTTTGAACTTGTTGATAGATTCTTGAACTTTGTCTCTCATGTTCAATATAATATGATGACACAGTCCTGCAAAACATTGATTCTTGAAACACTACAATCTATTGTTCCAAACACTTTTATGTCATTATCACATCAAAATGAATTAAATAAATAATACCAATTTAAAGACATAGTGACATTACTTCAAACATTGCATCTTTTATTGAGTTTTGTGGATATACATTAGTAATTCTACCTCAAAGCAGAATATAGAGGCTTTTTTTGGTTTTCATTACCTCTAGTTACCCACTGTACCTATGCCTCTCAAAAACTCCCTCTATAACTTCATACTAACTACTTAACATTTTATCTATGAGACTCAACTTACTTTAAGACAAAATTTGTTACAAAAATATAGAAACTACCTATACACATGAGTAACCAACTATTGGATAACTAACTCTCATGTAACTACCTTGACATGAAAGGCACATTCAAAACTTTATCATTTTACTCATGCTATGTACATGAACAACATTTTCAAAACACACATATACCCCTTAAGACCCAACAACAACAATTGACAACTTGACACACACCCAAAAATGCTTCAAAACACACTTTCACAATTCAATTTTTCAAATGCCCAATTTGGTGAGAAAATGCCAAACGGCCACCTAGACACACTCAACGACTAATTTTATGAATCTAATGCTTTCTAAGGAATGTTTTAATACTTAAATCACTGTTAAATGACCAAAATTGAGAAGTGAATGACTTATCTCTATCTTAGATAATCACTTTTGATATGCCATGAAAACAAACTAATTCCTTTATAAATATTTTGGCTAGTATGGTAGAATTATAATGAAATTACTTATATGATTCATAAAAATATAATAATATATCACCAAATTAAGTAGAAAATAAGTAAACCCATAATAAAAATTGGTCAAATAGCATAACATTAAAATATTATGACTGAGCCACTTCGAGGGGGAAATATCCACAATAATGCAATAAGAATCAAATTCAAAATATGATGATGAAATACTAACCACTACCTCCTATATATACTCTACTTATACATGGTTATTCCATAGGTTGACCATACTAAGAACATAAAGAAATGCAATAAGTTAATATGAAGGTATGTAATCCATAAGTCATCCACACATATCCCTAGATGAACTATAGGTTAAGGGCGTAGCATGCCCCTCCCCTTCAGAACAATATTTTCCTCAATGTTGAATCAAACTAGGATGTTTCTATAGGAATGTTTCATCATCCCATGTTGCATCTTTAGAATGAAAGTTCTTCCATTTGATTAAATACTCCTTAATCACTTTGGTCTGTAGTTTCTTAATGTGCATGTGAAGGATATCTTTAGGCTCCAAAATGAATCAACCTTCTTCATCCAATTTAGGTAGCTTAGTCTGAGTGGAAACATTATGTCCAATCACCTTATTCAAGCAAGATATATGGAATACTAGATGTATACAAGTGGACAGGGGTAATTCTATATTGTAGGCCACACTACCAATTTTTTACAAGATATGATAAGGGCCATAGTACTTCGAGGATAGCTTGTTATCCTTTTTATATTGCTTTAGAGACATATTTTTATATGGTTATATATACACAAATACCCAATCACCTATGTCAAAATTCTAATCACTTTGGTGTTGATCTACTTGCTACTTAATTCTATTTTGTGTCATTTCTAAATTATCTCATAAATTAATGAGTAACTCATATTGATGGTGAATGTGTTCCTCAACAACTCAAACCTCAGGATGCACCATCAAGGCTCAAGTGATGGATTGGGGGTACTACCCATACAATGCCACAAAGGGAGACATTTTGGAAGAAGTGTGAAAATAAGTGTTATACCACCATTCAACAAGTGGTAGCCAATGAATCCATTTGTCCTATTTGTCAAAAACAAAACAATGAAGATACCCTTCTATACATTTGTTGACTACCTCTGTTTGTCCATCAAATAGAGGATGATAGGACAAGCTATGATCCAACTGGGTGCCCAAACATGCAAATAACTTAGTCCAAAAATTACTAGTAAATATGGGATCTCAATCACTTACAATGATCTTTGGAGTACCATGTAGTTTCTGAAATGTATTGAGAAAAGCATAAGTTACTATTCTACTAGGAAAAATGGTTTTGATAAGGAATAAAAATGAGCATAATTCGTGATTCGATCATGTTAGTGCCCAAAATTATACTAAAGCAATTAGACCCTTGTCAAGTGTAAAAGTCCAAGTCCTTAGCCCAAATTCTTGTTTTAAAATGTTCCTTTAGAAGGTCAAGTTCATGTAAAAATTAGATAATTCATAATCCAGTCTTTTCTTGGCGAATGTATCTTTCTCTTAGCCTTTTTTGGAATTTTTACATGAACACAATGTCTTACAGAAATAGGTCTTCAAGATTTTTATCTCTGATAAAAATTTTGAAGACTTATTCTTGTCAAACATTTTTTTTGCTACAAAAGGTCTGAAGGAATTCAATGTCTTATTTTACATCGGGCTAAGTGTTTCTTCATTTGTTTTGGACTTTTTATCCATGGTAAAAATTTCAAAGGGCACTTGCCTTTTGGGAATTTTGCCTGCATAAAAATTTTGACAAAAATCATTTGTTTTGGAAAAGCTGTAAAGTCTTATTTATTTCAGACTTTTTGTTCATTGCAAAAAGTTTGAAGGGCACTTACCCTTCAGGCATTTTGCCCATGCAAAAATCTTGAAATAAATGTAAGGACTTATTTATTTTGGCCAAAGTGTTTACAAAAGGTCTGAAGGATTATTCCTTAGTGCATTTTGTCTGCACAAAAAGTTTGAAGGGATAATTCCTTAGCGCATTTTGTCTACACAAAAACCCTGAAGGGCTAATTCTTTCAGAGATTTTGTCTAAATAATAATCATGAAGGGTCATTTCACTCTTTAAAAAGGTCTGAAGGGTCATTTATTTTGGGCATTTTTCCCTTGCAAAATTACCAAAGGGCTCCTTTAAAAGGTCTGAAAGGCAATTTCAAGAAATCTAAAGGATCCTTCTAAAAGGCTGAAGGGAAATTCTATAGGGCAAGTTCCCTCGACAAAATTTTTGAAGGGTATGTTTATAAGCTCGAAGGGTACTTTCAAAAAATTTGATGTGGAGTAGAAGTCCTATTTCCTTCAGGAATTTTTCCCATGCAAAAATTTTGAAAGAATTGCATTTCTTTAGGAAAAGTGTAAAGTTCAAATTCTTTGGGAAAAATGCAAATTTTAATTTCTATGGGGACATTATTTTGTAAAAAATGTCCAAAAAAATTATTTTGATGAATGTGAAAATATAAAGGCCAAATTCTTTTGGGCATCTTACCCACACAAAAGGTCTAATAAAGCTCAATTCTTGTGGGAAAAGTGTGAAGTCAAAATCCTTTGAGGAAATTATCTCAGACATTTTATCTGAGATAATTGTCCTGATAGATTATTATAAATAATTATTGTAGGATAATTGTGCCAAAGAAAATCCCAAAGTAGAAGTGCCAAGGATAAATAAAATCTAAAAATAGATAATCTGAAGACAAAAGGATCTGGAAGCAAATAGGAATGCCAAAGAGAATGAGCCTGCTAACCAAATTACCATGGAATGAAGTCCCTAAAGAAATTTTTGAATTGTAGGTATGATGGTCTCATGGACATCTTTTGATAGGTATGAAGATGTCAACTTTAACCCATGGTAAGTAGTCGTTGGGATTCAATTGTTCCAATATAGTTATGCGAGAGTTAATTTTAGACCTTGTGAAGTATCCATTTATTTTCAAATGGAGGTAAGTTCAATGGCATGCATTTGTGTGGATAAGGGTCATCCTAAAGTACATGATCAAAGTTGAATAGTCAAAGGATCCATTGAATGAAAGCATCCATGTTTCAAGGTTTTGTAATAGATTAAATGATTTCCATTTGATCTTGGAGGTAGGCTCTTTTTTGAGTTAGTGTAGGGCTTTGGTTTGTTTCTTTCTTGTTCTTCCTTTCTTGTACATTATTTTTTTGTCTTCTCTTGTGTTGTCTTTTGCTCTAAATAAGTCTTTTTAAGATAGTCCTCATTTTGGGTTTCATCCAGTTGCTCAAAGAAGGACCTTTTAATTTTAGAATGTAAGCATAAAAGGACTATGGGTCTAAAATGTGAGCTTGATGTTTTTAATTTATGGAGAGTAGTAAAGACAAATAAATAAGCTAATCATTCCCTAAAATCATGAACTTTATTCTGATCTAAGCTTCATTTTGATAAGGTTTACATATACAGGATGAAATTTTAAATTATTGAATCACAGTCATGTTTGTACTTAAATAACATTCATTACCTAGGGTAAGGTTTGTGACCAAGGATGAATTCTTGAAGATTAGACACTTGACCAAAGCTCAAAACCCAGCTAATTTGGTTACTAACCTTTGCCAAAAAGCTGAAAATGGTCTATAAAAAGAAAAAAAAATACAAAAAAAGAGCTCATTGTAAATTACAAAAAGAGTTTTTTGAGCAAAGGTGATTCGGGTAATCTTCAATAGAGCTATGGATGCCTGGTTGGCAATGGATCAAGGCCTTGAATGGATCCAAATGCATCTCTATTGGGGATATGGATTTTTGGCTAGTAGGAAAGCAATGCCCAAGCTTTCCCTAAGCTAAAATCATGGTTCTTAATGAATATTCAAACATGTTGTAAGTCAATGTCAATGGTTAAAAATATGAAATCTAGAAATTACTCTCTAAATCTCATGAAAAATAGTAAGTGGAATCAAAGCACACACACAACATGACTAGATTTTGATATTTGATCTCAAGTTTGAATGTGTGAGGCATACTTTAAGCATTACTAGGTCTTAACAATGGTGCTTGATCAAGTGGAATGAATAGCCTAGTTATAAGTCTAAACCATAATCTCTAAATTTTAAAATTAACTGCTATGGAAATTCACTTGATCAGGGTATTACTAATATGTTTGCACATTTTCTTTCTTTGAATATCATCCCCATCTAGTTTGGTTGGCATATTCATGCATGATTCTAGTTTATATTTTATCTTAATTTTCTAACATTGGATTTCTGAGTTTCAGATTTGTAGGTTTAATGGAGCCCTCCTTGAAAAGGGATTATGTCTAGGTTTCATGATTTAATGTCACTATTGGTCTTTTACTAGCCTTTGTTTTCTCAAAGGCTGAGTTGCGTTGATTTTGATCACCCTAAAACTCATATTCCAATTACCTTGGCCCAAGTCTTTCCATTTGAATTCAAAATTGGTAGGAATATTTTTATGCAGGAGCATTTTAAAATGTCATGGACTTAGTTAAATTTGTATACTAAGTCTTGGTCATGATTATTTACATGACCAAACACTAATCTAAAAATCCATGCTTGGTCCCTTTTAGGTCTCGACATCCTTTAGCCTATGTTCCTCATGATATGAACTAACACATGGTCATTGTTATTTAGCAAATCCCCATTTTATTTCAAGCTTAGTCTAAACTTTAGCTTAAGGTCTTAATTTATATTTATTAATATGAATCAAAACCTTGTTCTAAGATTGTATCCTAAGTCTTATATTATTTTTGAGCTCTTAGTTATATTTTTCACTATTTACCGGCCAATCACACTTTGACCTAATGGATTGTAATTGATGGCCACATTTGCTCAAGCAATCGAGATTGGATGGTGAAAATTCAAAGTCAAAAGGTCAAGCTTGCATTCTTGATAAGGCTCGAGCATGTTCCTATCAATCAGTGGTATGCAATTAAGCTTTAAATCGATAGGGCACATTAAGTCAATGTTTCAAACTCATCCCAAAGTGAATGTGATGATGACACACATCATAACTACATTAGATAGAGTATTGAACAGCCAATGGCATTTGATCCTTTGGATCAAAATCCAATGGCATGCATTGATCTAGATTATCAAGATCCAACGACACGAGATGAAAGGGTCCCTTTTATTTATGTTTTAACTTGGTCTAGGGATTTATCATAAAGTTTCATTGTATTTATTATTACAATGAAACCTTAGGTTAAACCTTGATGCTATGTCTCTTTTATATTAAGCATGAGGTCCCTTTTATTATGTCTTGATCTTAGTCTAAACTTTGGCCTAAAAATTTGTATTCATGTTCATTAACATAAATAAAATCTTATTCCAAAGACTTTAGCTTAAAGCTTTATATTTTTCCTTGGGTTTTAAACTTAGACATTTTTATTTTTTTCAAGAAAAAATTACACTCAATCTCATGGATTGCAATCTGACGATGCATGTTTGATTGGATGAAGAGTTCTAACAGCATGAGGGCATAGTTAAAAAATGAATGCATAGTCCCAGGATAAATATTGAGCACATTCCCAAAAATTATAGTACACATTCAATCATACACTATCCAATTTATGACATGTATTAAGTCAAGACTTTTCAAAAAAGCCTAGAATGAATGCAGGATCACCACTTGGAAAGAATGCATTATCTCGATAGGATTGATAAATTAGGATGCATAAATCCCATGGAGCTTTCAAGTGGTACCATTTTGATATAATACCCATAGATAGCCAATGCCATTTGATCCTTTGGATCAAGATCAATGGCATGTGCTTGCTTGGATGAGCAGATCTAATAGTGTGAGTCGAGTTGGATTTCTCAAAAGTCCTAGATTGCATAAGGAAGTGATAAGTGTCCATATTAGAGTTAATTAATTGACTTAGTCACTCTTAAATCCCATGAATGCCTAGTTGGATCTAATGTGGTGTGCCAAATGTTGATATGTAGTAATCTTTGGTCTAAAAAGTTAAACTTGGTGGCTCTTTCCTGGTCAAGTAATGAGTCTAAGTATAGAAAAATATCCATGAGTCATTATATCAATAATATTTCCAATCATGATCATGAATCATTTTCTATTGCATGTCACAACTAGATCATTCTCGAGCCATCATCACAAGAATAGGTTGTTCCATGGTGTGTGTAAAAAGAAAGTTAACTATTCAGGAGGTTCCAACTATGTAGACAACCATTCAATAGCATCTCCAGGGAGTTTCACATGGTAACAAAGTTTTTTCAACCTTTTCCATCAAATTCACCTTCCAAAAAGGTGAGAAGGGGCATCTTTAGGTAGTTTTGCATAAGAAAAAAATTATTTTGGCTCCTCAAATGATTTTTTCCCTCCAGTTGTGTAAGCAAGTGATCCAAAACATCTCTAAGTAGTTTCAAGTCCTCATCATTCCCTGTAGAGGTAGTTACAACAATAATTTTTCTTACAAATGGACAAAAATATCAAGTGTGGCCAAGGGTATTTTCCATTTGGGAGCAACTTGATGGAATGGAAAAGTTTGTTATGCAATTTTTGTAAATTGCAACGTACATGTCCAAATTTGAAAAGGATTGAGAAATGTATAAATAGAAGACTTATATTCTATTTCAAATTTTTTGGTTGTTTTTAGTTTTTTCTATTATTCTTTGCTTTCTCTATGTCTAGGTTCTATAAATTTTCTAGGATCAATTGTTATGTGCAGATCTTGTCTCTCTTGCAAAGGTTGTTTTAATTATGCAGCCACTAGCAAGCTTTGAGAGTATGTATATATGTCCCCCTTGTCAAAACAGAAAACTCACCATGCTTGTCCCCTTAGCATCATTTTGAACAATTGATGTGTGTAAAGTTTCTTTTCAATATTAATGAAAATGTTTGTGGTTCTTTGCTCTTTCTTATTGATGAAGTGTAATAATATATCTTACAAGTCCTGATGATTGGATATTTAGGTTTATGTTCACTATTGGTTGTCATCTTGAGCATGGATCTAGGTTTTAAATCCCTTTCTAAAATTTAACTTTGAAAATGTGTTATTTAATGACCTTTCATATCACCCTAGATCTTTAGATTTGATAGGAAAAAGTTTCTTGAAAGTTTAGTTGTAGTGTATGCTTTAGGTTTTCAAGGACCATTTGATATTTCTCATTAGCTTGTATTTGAGTCTTTTCTACATCTTTTGTTGAGGATAATGTCATGAATATTGTAAGAGACCTTTTTATTTGAATAGGCCATGAGCACGCCACCTTCCATTTTATATAATCATCTAATTTCCCTACCTCATCCCACCCTGCATATAATACATCCTTTACATATTATGAGTATTATTTGCCCTACAAATACATAATATCTTTCTTACCTAACATGTATTTTAATTTTGTATGCTGAATACTAGTGCTCTAGTTTTCCATTTGACCTATATCTTGAAATACTCTTCATAATGAAAGTTGCAGTCATATACAAATCTATCTTTAATAGCTTGAATGTGACCTAGTGCATTTATGCATTCTTTGTAACAACACTTCTTGGGTGGAGTGTGCAAGTTTGGTTGTGTCTAGGTCACATCTATGTCTTTGTGTGCCAATAATCCCCATGGAGGTTGAATTTCATAATCTCTCCATGTAATCAAGCTACCCCTTAGGTCCTCTCACCTTGGTTCAGGTAGAGCTAGAAGTAGCAAGGAGTTGACCATACCCTTTATTAGTGCTTCTCAATCATTTTCTCAGGTTTATTCTTGATGTCCAACCCTTCACAATATACAATTACATACTAGTGGATTTCTCATCATTTTTTTCCACATTTTTCCAAGTGTGCAAACCTCTAGTAGAGAGGTGTACAACTGGGAACCAACACTCAACTGTTGCCATTACCAGGGATAATTCTTGTCACCTGTGTTGCTAGGGACTCTTGTAGAGAGTTTTCATTTTTTAAATTTATTTTCCTATTTTATTGACTTGACTATCTTTGGTTCATCAACATTACCACTCAACTAGTACCATTATTGGGGACAATTCTTGTCACCCATGTTGTCAAGGACTCTTGCAAAGAGTTATTATCATTTTTAAAATTTTATGCCTATTATAATGACTTGATTATCTTTGTTTTGTCAACATCAACACTCAACTATCATTATTTCCAGGGATAATTCTTGTCACCTGTGTTGTTGGAGACTCTTTTAGAGAGTTTTCATTTTTAAAGTTCTTTGCCTATTGTACCGAATTGACTATCTTTGGTTTGTCAACATCATCACTCAACTAGCATTTTTTCTAGGGACTAAACTAAAATTTTAGTCACTTGTGTTTTCAATAATTCTTACAGAGAGCCATGAGTATTTCATCTTGTGAATTTCTCTATTGTTACTACACTGATCTGACTATCTTAGTTGTCAACATAATAGCACTCCACTAGGGACATGTCAGGAAGCTTTTAAGGTTTGACAACTCAACTTCTTCTGATTATATTAAAAATAACTATTAACATCACATGTTGAAAGGTGTTTTGTCCCTTTTGAACATTATTTTTAAAAATTTCAATGTCTTTGTTCTTTATCTCATGAAGCTTCAACAAGTTTAATTTTAGCATGTATCACAAAAAGTTCATCAACTGTTATATTCTAGAAGTTTGATTCTAATGGTGACTCTGACTTTATTTTCTAGTTTCAAGAAAGATTGGTGCCTATTATAAATATTCTGCTAACTCTCACCTATGAGTATTTTTTTTATTTCCAAATCTGTAAGGGCTAAGATCATCTTTCAAAGGTGACCCATCTAAGAAACTTGTCCCACACTTAGGTATTCCTCAAATAAGAAGGGGATAAGTTTGGAGGCCTATTGGAGGGTAAACCTCAACTTCTAATGGTTGTCTAGATTCTGATAATTTTGAGGTCTTTGTTGACCCTCCCATTATTAAGGACTATCACAACTCTTCTACTGATTCTAAAACACATAGTCCTATTTATGTTCTATCTCATTCCCAACCAACTGAATCCCCTACTAAGTCTAATCCACCAAGCCCACTTCATTTACCCCCTCATATACTTTTGCCATTTTTTTAACCTTCAATTAAACCAATCATGAGGCATAGGGAATAAGATGAGAATGCACATCCTCCATTCTACATTCCTAGATATAGGCCTATCAATTTTGATGAAATGGAAGGTTATCCTAATGAAGTCCCAAATGAAGTCAAGAAATACTTCAAAAAATTCTAAGGGAACAATATAGTGAGTGGTGATCAACATCTGAGGGCATTTCAAAATATCAATGAAAATTATGAGGATGTGTGCATTAAGTTGTTTGTGAACATGTTAGAGAAAGATGCTCATGAATGGTTCAATTCTTTTCCCACTAGATGCATTGATTTATGAGAAAAGATATAGAACATTTTTAGAATTCAATATGGTGTTAGGATTGATCCAAGGTTTTTCTTGGCTAAATTTTAAAATATCAAAAAGAACCCTAATGAGTGTGTGTAGGACTTCAACACCCAGTTCAACAAGACTATGATGTTGCTTCCCAAAAACATTAGGCCTAATGATATAGCATGTTTGATAAAGTATTGTGATGTTTTTGATAAGAAGGTTGTGTGCTACTTGAGGGACAAGGCTCCCATTAACCTATGGTTGGCATTCAATATGGCCATCCAAATTGAGAATAACATCAACGTTGTAAGGAATCTCATGAATAAGTGGCTTGATGTGAAGTTGGTCAATTTGGAAAAGACACAGCCCATGAAGATATCCAACTTGGAGGAAACTATCAAATATTTGGCCTTTTTTGTCAAAGAAATGTCATACAAGTTGGCTAGAGTTGAAAAGGGGGTCCCTCAGGTGTCTACCAACTATGAGCAAGCTCTAAATCTGAAACAAGCACAAAGGCATCCTAATTTCCACCATCAAGATAATGATAAAGGGGAGATGTCTAAACATGAAGAAAAGATGGATAGAAACCAAAATAGGGGGTCTAGAAAGGAGGTGCTAGATCCTTTAAATGCCAAGATAAATGTTGTGAATTTTGATTTAGACATTGATTGGTGTGATAAGTGCTTCCTTCCATACCCTCCATGTGATATTTTTAAACAAGTTGATGAATATTTGGATGAACCTAAATATGCATCATCCAATCATGATATTTTTATGTTTGATTGTCAAAGTCCTCAAACTAAATTGACTACCTCTACGAAATTGCTAAATGATACTATGGTTGATCAATTTTGGAGTATGGTCAAAATGGAGAGTGTCCTAACTTTTGACTTTGCTTGTGATGTTAATATGTCATAAGCATATGAATTTCCCATCCATTATTTTTATCGCTTACACTTTATGATGATTAATAAATATCCTAGGGGAATTCCATCAGTTGAGAATAGGTAGCTATTAATTAATGCAACAATTGTCCAAAATAAGGAATACAACTTTAGAAGTAGGAAACTAGGTGTTGCTTCTCAAGACACTACCCCTACAAATCCAAAGGTAGGAAATGTAAGAAAGGAAGAAAATAAATCCATATCATTCAAAAAATCTTCCAAGATAGCACCTATGACCCAAGCTCCTAAGCCTAGAGGTGCTCTTGCTAAGAGAAACAAAATGCCCATATTGTCTAGTATCCCTAAGGGTGTTAATGAGTTTAAACAAAATCCACCTTTGAAGGTTGATGTCAAAGATTCAAATCTACACCAACCCACTCCACTTCAGACCATAAATGATTATATTCTAGCTAAGGGTGTTGTTACCCTTCCACAAAATATGCCTATTCTTCAATATAGTGTGTGTGTGATATGGCTCAAGTGTTGAGTCAAATAAAAATCACCCTACCACTTATTGAAATATTAAGAATACCTTAACACAAGAAGAGGGCCTTTGAATATTTATAATTTGGTGAAAGGTTATCTATAAATGAAGTTGATTTACCCCAAGTTCCCCCAGAAGAAGATGAAGAAACATAAGAGGTTGTTGAACCTATTTTGGAGGTCTATTTGGGGACTACGCTTGTATAAAGTCAGTTGAATGTAGATCCATTTTATACAACTATATTGATTAATGGTTTGATTATTCACAACTACATGTTTGATTATGGTGCTTCTTGCCATGTGATGCCCTTGAGTGTCCTTAATGAGATTGGAGTGAAGATTACATCAGCCTTTGGCAAGTGTTGTTCCATGGACTCACGAGAGGTTCCAATTATTGGACAAGTCAAGGGATTGGTGGTATAGTTGGTAATGCATCCAAGAAAGTAATTGAATATGGACATGGCATTTTTTAGACTACCCACCTAAGTGGGGGATGTTGCTATCAAATGAATGGGTTACTAGCATGGGTGGAAGTGTGTAGATAGACCTTTCCTACACCAGCATTCCTTTGGAGGGTCAGATGGTTAGAATTTATAAAGAGCCAAAGATGCTACATGTAATTGAGAATATAAAACATGCTCTCAATGAAATGTTGTATATAGATGTTGCATTGGTCAACTTTATTAGGAATGTTGATACTAAAAAATAGCATGTTGTTCTTGATGTTGACCCTAATAAAGAAGGTGTAGTTTGGAAATTTTGATTTGATGGGGCTTGTTCCAATCTTGGAAATGGAACTAGGGTTGTCTTTGATGCCCCAAATGGTAAATGTTTTATGTTTTCTTTTTAGCTTTTTTTTAGTCCACAAACAATACTATTGAGTATGAGGCACTCTTGGTTGGTTTAAAGATTGCCTATGAGTATGGATTCAAATGTTTGATTATCAATGGTGATTCTAAGATAGTGGTGTTAGGATGTGGAGCTAAAAGCTTCACCAAGGAGCACACAAACAGGTTCGGGTCTACATAGACGCCGGCGTCAGTCAGGAGCGACCGACGTCGATCAGTTGCAGTTACAGAGGCGTCGACGTCGGCAGTATGGTCGGCCGGCGATGGTCACAGGCGAACAGGCAGGAACCGACGTCGGTTACTTGTGTGTCTAGAAAGTGATTTTCGAGGACAGAAGCGAGTGTTTGCATGATGAGTTTGAGTTGTAGACTCAAGCTCGCGTCTCTATTGTTAGCAATATTATTTTTAGAGCCCTTGTTGAAGAGGCTTAACTGTTTGTTGTAAGAGCATGCTCAAGTTTCCTATTTCTATATGTAGGGAAGATCTTCTTAGCTATTGTGTGTGTATGAGAGTTGAACTGTAAAAGTAGAACATTGTGAATGTTTGAAGGACAGTATTGAGTTGCATTAATCCAGGTTGTTGGATTTGAGTGTACTTGAGAGAGAGCTCTTGAGGAATGTAGTGCTTTTGCCACAAAAAAGAGGTTGAAATAATATTTAAATGTTGCTTGGGATTTTCTTGATTTGATACATTCAATCTATGTTATCATGATATGAGTTTTAACCAAGAAGCTAACAGGCTTTCAGGGTTAGGTGCTCAATTTGATATTGTAAATATGATCCCTCATTATTAGTATCAAGTGGAGGTGCTTATTAGGCCTTCAATCCTAGATAATATTCATCATTGGTAGGTCTTTGATGATGATGAATAGAATAAGAGGTTTCTAAAATGTGAGGTTGAGTTCCATGATCAATTCATAGACTTGGAATCCATGATTCAAGTTTGTGATGGAAAGGAAACCTTGTTTGGGAAGGAAATTATTCAGTTGAAGACAAACATGTTCCCTAGAGGGATGGTAAGCTTAAAATAATCTTTTGATGGAGTTGATAGAATCAAATTGGGAGACTCATTTATCTCAAAAGACGTGACTGAGTGTAACTTGGGTTCTCATGAAAATCTAAGGAAGGTTTAGCTAGGTACTCACCTAAGTGAAGTTGAGAAGAAAGCTTACATGTAGCTACTCAGGAATTACCAAGATTATCTATCATGGTCATATTCTAAGCTAAAAGTGTATAGGGAAGACTTACTCCATCATGTCATCCCATTATAGCCTAATAGCAAGCCTTTTAGGCAAAAATAGAGACCCATTAACCCCATCTTGGCCACCAAGATGTGGGATGAATTCAAGAAGCTAAGGATGGTTGTATCATTCATCCCATTAGGTATTCATCATGGGTGGTGAATTTAGTCCCTATAAGAAAGAAAAATGGAAATATTTGCTTGTGTGTAGATTTCAAAACTTTGAACAAAACTTCTTTAAAAGATAATTATCCTCTATGCAATATGGAGAACCTGCTACAAAGTGTTACTAAACTAGAGATGTTGTCCACATTAAATGAGTTCTTAGGGTACAACCAGGTTGTGATAAAGGAATCTGAGAGATCCAAGACTACGTTCATAAAGCCTTAGGTCACATATGTATATATGAGGATGCCTTTTGGGTTGATGAATGATGGTGTAACATTTCAGCAAGTTATAGATGTTGTTTTTACATGGATAATTAACTAGTTTATTATTGTGTATCAGGTTGACATTATTGTGTACTCCAAAACTAGAGACAAACATTTGGAGCATTTAGAAAAGGTGTCGATCAGATGCAAGGAGTTCAGCATTTCATTGAATACAAATAAGTGCCACTTTGGAGTATAAAAGGCCAAGTTGTTGGGATATATAGTGTCCAAGGATGGCATCATGATTGACCTTGAAAGGGTTAAAGCCATTGACAAAGTGCATATCCCATAGTCTAAGAAAGGTTCAGTCTTTCTTTGGACAAATTAACTTTGTATTGTGTCCAATTTTCATAGATTACTCTGCCTATTAATTCCATGCTGAAGAAGGACCAGACCATCAAATAGGAGGATAAGTTCATGCAAGTGTTTAATGACATCAAGGGAGCTCTAAATTTTTCCCCTATTTTGGCTAGTCCTGATTACAAAAAGTCATTCCAGATATTCTCTTTTGTGTCATACAATATTGTTGTTATTCTATTTCAAAATAATGAGGACAGTCATGAGCATCCCATAGTTTTATTTATAAAATCTATACAAGGTCTTGAACTAAACTATACTATCATGGAAAAACAATCTTTCACTTTTTTGAAGGCTATAAAAATGTTTAGGCTATATATTTTGAGTTTAAGAATCATTGCCTACATCCTGCACACCATGGTGAAGGACATTTTAACTCAGATTGAAGTATCAAGCAAGAGGTGCAGGTGGGTTAACAAGTTACAAGAGTATGACATGGATATGTAGACCACAAAATTAGTGAGGGTGATGGGTCTAGTGAAGCTTATAGCTGAGACCAATTTACAAGTTATTGAGGTAAAGACTATTGTTTTTAATGTTGATGATTCTTTGAGTTAATTTAACATATTTCCATGGTATAGATATATTGTTTACTACTTATAAAATATGATTTATCCCCCTAAATTGGACAAGAATCAAATGATAACTCTTAATCATGTGTCCCAAAAATACCTCTTAACTGAGAATAGACTAGCATGGAAGGATACAGATGGGGTTCTAAGATGTGTGTTAGAAGAGCAGACTGATGTCCTGATTGAAGACTTCCATAATGGAGTATGTGGTGGCCATTTTGTGCCTAAGGTTATAGCTCATAAAATTATGAGAGCTAGTTATTTTTGGCCATCATTGATCAAGGATGTTGCTCAGATAGTCAAAAAATATGAGAAATTTAGTGCTTTGATGGGAAGATGAAAGCTCTAGGTTCTCTTCCCTTGTAGTTTGTGATGATTGAAGGCCCATTTAGATAATGGGGAATAGATTTCATTGAATAAATTATTGATTCATAAGTGTTGGGCATAGATGGATACTATTTGTAACTGATTACTTCATAAAATGGGTTGAGGTGATCCCTACAAAGAAATCAACACATCAGGTAGTTATGTATTTTTTGTTGAATCAGATTATTTTTAGATTTGGTGTGCCTATCAAGATTATTATTGATAATTCCATGAGCTTCAAATCCAAACCTTGGTGGCATTGTGCAAAGACTATGGGATCAAATTAACTTATGCTTCTAGCTACAATCCTCAAGGTAATGGGCAAGCAAAATCAAGTAATAAGAACTTGTTCAAGATCATTAGGCAAACATTATAAGCTAATAAGAAGTGGGGTGAATAGCTGAAGTTTGTTTTATGGGCTAACAAGATCATGCCTAAGAGATCTATAGGTAGAATCTCTTTTGAGATTGTTTATGGAGCTCAAGTAGTTCTACCTATGCATTTATAGTTGCCCACTTATTAGCTTATGTAGCAACTAGGGGATGACGAGTAGATCCACCACTATGAAAGTAGGATGAACCAGATTATTAAGCTTGATGAAATTTGTAGGAAAGTTCATGAAAGACACCTCAAGTTCAAAAAGAAGCTAAAAAAATATTTGATAGGAAGGTCACTCCAATAACCTTCCAAATAGGTGATCTGGTTCTACTTTAGGAAAGTAGGCATGAGGAGAAAGGAAATAATGGAAAATTTGAATCCATGTGGATGGGTCCCAATTCCATTGACTGCCAAATTAGAGAGCATACTTTATTATTGAGAGATCTAGATGGTGAAATACTAGAGCTACCAGTTAATGGCAGACATCTGAAACACTTCCTTGATTAAGTCCATAACCTATGTATTATGTTGTATAGTGTATAGTTTTTTTCTTTTGTTTTTTCTATTGCCCCTCTACTTTGGGTTTTTGGGTTTTGTTTGTATAGTTTCCTTTTGTGTTTTTGTCATGTTTTTATTTTTAGATCCTCCTAATATATTTTTTTAATCTGCCATGTTTCGTAGAGCCTTCATGAATGTTTGATAAAAGTTGTTGCACCTTGACTCTATGACCCGATGGATTGGCACCTAGTCTTACATTCTAGGATTCTTTGCATCCCCAGGAGAGAGCCAATGTTAGTACCCAAAATTGTACTAAAACAATTGGGCCCTTATCAAGTGTAAATGCCCAAGTCCTTAGCCCAAATTCTTGTTTTCAAATGTTCCTTTGGAAGTCAAGTTCATGTAAAATTTGACTAAGTCTTAATTTGGTATTTGCTTGGCGAATGTGTCTTCTTTTAGACTTTTTGCATGAACACAATGTCCAATGGAAATAGGTCTTCAAGATTTTTGTCTCGAATAAAAAGTCTAAGACTTATTGTCACTAGACATCTTTTTTGCTACAAAAGGTTCGAAGGAATTCAATGTCTTATTTTACATTGGTCTAAGTGTTTCAAAAAAAAATATGAAAGGTCATTTGTTTTGGACTTTTTATCCATGGCAAAAAATCCGAAGGGCACTTACCCTTTGGGCATTTTTCCCATGCAAAAACCCTAAAATAAATGTAAGGACTTATTTATTTTAGCCAAAGTGTTTACAAAAAGTCTAAAGGATTATTCCTTCAGGCATTTTATCCACACAAAAATCCCAAAGGGTTAATTCCTTTGAGCATTTTGTCTACACAAAAAGCACAAGGGGTCATTTTTCCTTTGCAAAAGGTCCAAAGGGTCATTTATTTTGGGCATTTTTCCCTTAAAAAATTCCCAAAGGGTAGCTTCAAAAGGTCTGAAAGGAACTTTCAATAAATCTAAAATAACATTCCAAAAGGCTGAAGGGTACTTCTGTAGGGCAAGTGCCCTTAACAAAACTTTTGAAGGGTATGTTCAAAATCCCAAAGGGTACGTTTGGTAAAGTTACTATAGAACATAAGTCTTATTTCCTTCAAGCATTTTGCCCATGCAAAAAGTCTGAAAGAATTACATTTCTTTGAGAAAAGTTTAAAGTTCAAATTCTTTGGTAAAAATGCAAATTTAATTTCTACAGAGAAATTGTTCTAGATAAAATGTCTGAAACGTCTGTTCTGATGAAAGAAAAAATCCAAAAGTTAAATTCTTTCAGGCATCTTGCCCGTGTAAAAGGTCTGATAAAGTTCAATTCTTGTGAGAAATGTGTGAAGTCAAAATCCTTTGAGGAAATTATTCAGACATTTTTTTGAGATAATTATCTTGAAATATTGTTGCAAAGAATTGTTGTGGGATAATTGTGTCAAACAAAATCCTAAATTAGAAGTGTTGAGGATAAAGAAAATCTGAAGATAGAGAAGCTGAAGATAAAGGCTCAAAAATCAAATAAGAATGTTGAAGACAAAGATCCCACTAACCAAATTGTTATAGAATGAAGTCCTCAAAAAAAAATTTGAATTATAGGTATGATGGTCTCATAGATGTCTTTTGACAAATGTATAGATGTCAACTTTAAGCCATGATAAGTAGTCGTTGGGATTCAAATATTCCAAGATGGTCACATGAACATCACTTTTAGACCTTGTGAAGTAGTTATTTGTTTCTAAATGGAGGCAGGTCTAATGACATGCATTTGTGTGAATTAGGATGATTTGATGGTGTGTGATCAAAGCTAAATAGTCAAAAGAGCCATTAAATGGAAGTATCCACATTTCAAGGTTTTGTAATAGACTAAATGATTTCCATTTGAGCTTGGAAGTAGGATCTTTTTTGAGTTAGTGTAGGGATTTGGTTTATTTTTTTCTTGTTCTTCCTTTCCTATACATTATTTGTTTACCTTATCTTATGTTGTCTTTTGATCTCAATAAGTCTTTTCAAGATATTCCTCAACTCGGGTTGCATCTAGTCGCTCAAAGAAGGACCTTTTAATATGGGAATGCAAGTGTAAAAGGACTATGGGTCTGGAATATGAGCTTGATGTTTTTTAATTTTAGGGAGACTAGTAAAGACAAATGAATAAACTAATCATTCCTTAAAATCTTGAACTTTGTTCTGATCTAAGTTTGATTATGATAAGGTTTGCATATGTAGGATGAAAGTTTAAATTATTGAAGCACAGTCATGCTTGCACTTAGACAACATTCATTGCCTGGGGTAAAGTTGTGACCAAGGATAATTTCCTAAAGATCAGACACTTGACCAAATTCCAAAACCTAGCTAACTTGATTCCTAACCTTTGCCAAAAAGCTAAAAATGGTCTATAAAAATAAAAAATACAAAATAAGAGCTCATTTCAAATTTTAAAAAGAAATTTTTAAGAAAATGTGATTCGGGTAATCTCTATTGGGGTTATGGATGCCTAGATAGTAGTCAAGTAATGCCTTGAATGGAGACAAAGGCATCTCTATCTGGGCTATGGATGTCTGGTTGGTAGCAGAGCAATGCCCAAGCTTTCCCTAAGCTAAAATCATGGTTCTTAATAAATATTCAAACATGTTGTAAGTTAATATCAATGGTTAAATACATGAATTCTGGAAGTTGCTCTCTAAATCTCATGGAAAATAGTCAATGGAATCAAATCACACTCATAACAAGACTAAGTTTTGATATTTGATCCCAATTTTGCATGTGTGAGGCTTGTTTTAGACATGACTAGGTCTTAACAATGGTGCTTGATCAAGTGGAATGAATAGCCTAATTATAAATATCAACCATAATCTCTTGATTTTAAAATGTATTACTATGAAAATTCACTTGATCAAGATATTACTAATATGCTTGCACATTATCTTTATTTGAAGATCATAAACACCTTGTTTGGTTGGCATATTTGTGCATGATTCTGGTTTAGATTTTATCTTAATTTGCTAATATTGGATTTTTAAGTTTCAAATTTATAATTTTAATGGAGCCCTCCCTAAAAAGGTATTATGTTTGGGTTTCATGATTTAGTGTCAATATTGGTCTTTTACTAGCCTTTGGTTTGTCAAAATCCAAGTTGAGTTCATTTTGATCACCCTGAAACCCAATTTCCAATTACCTTGACCCAATGGGTCTTTCCATTTGAATTTAAAATTGGCATGAACATTTTTATGTGAGAGCATTTTAAAATTCCATGGACTTAGTTAAATTTTTATATTAAGGCTTGGTCATGTTTATTTACACAACCAAACCCTAGTTTAAAAATCTATGCTTGGTCCCTTTTAGGTCCCAAGATCCTTTAGCCTATGTTCCTCATAATCTGAACTAACACATGGTCCTTTTTATTTAGCAAAGCCCCATTTTATTTCAATCTTATTCTAAACTTTAGCCTAAGGTCTTAATTCATATTTATTAATATAAATCAAAACCTTGTTCTAAGATTATAGCCTAAGTTTTATATTATTTTCAAGCTCTAATTTAGTTATATTTTTCACTATCTATAGGCACCAATCATACTTTGACCTAATGGATTACAATCAATGGCCCACATTTGCTCAGGCAATTGAGATTGGATGATGTGAATTCAAATTCAAAAGGTCAAGCTTGTGGTGCATGATAAGGCTCGAGTCTGTTGTCATTGATCGACGGTACATAGTTAAGTGTACACCTTCTGATCATTGAGGTGCATTAAGTCAAGGTTTCAAACCTAGACCAAAGTGAATGTGGTGACAACATGTGTCGTAACTGTATTAAATAGAGTATTGAGAAGTTAATGGCATTTTATCATTTCAATCAAAATCCAATGGCATGTGTTGATATGGCCTAGCAAGATCCAACGACACAAAATCAAAGGGTCCCTTTTATTTATGTTTTAACTTGGTCTAGGGATTTACCATAAGTTTCATTATATTTATTAATACAAAAAAACCTTAGGTTAAAACCTTATGCTATGTTTCTTTTATATTAAGCACAGGGGCCCCTTTTATTATGTCTTGAGCTTAGTCTAAACTTTGGCCTAAAAAATTTTATTTGTATTCATCAACATAAATAAAATCTTAGTCCAAAGACTTTAGCTTAAAGTTTTATATTGTTCCTTAGGTTTTAAATTTAGACATTTTTATTGCTTGAAGGAACAAATCACACTCAATCTCATGGATTGCAATGTGATGATGTGGGTTTGATTAAATGAATAAATCTAATGGTGTGAGGGTACAATTGAAAAATCAATGCATGGTCCCAAGTTAAATATTGAGCACATTTCTAAAGATTGATCGTATACGTTCAAGCATATACTATTTGATTTATGGTGCGTATTAAGTCAATACTTTTCAGTAAAACCCAGAATGAACATGGGATCACCATTTGGCAAGAGTAGGATACAAAAATCTTGTGGAGCTACTAAGTAGCACCATTTTGGTATAAGAACAATAAATAACCAATGGCATTCGATCATTTGGATCAAGATCAATGGCATGCACTTGCTTAGGCAAGTAGATCTAATGGTATGAGCTGAGGTGGTTTTTTCAAAAGGCCTAGATTATATGAGGAAGCAATAAGTATCCAAATTAGAGCTGATTAATCAACTTGTCACTCTTAAATCCCATGGATGCCTAGTTGGATTTGATGTGGCATGAAAAATATTAATATGTGGCAAGATTTGGTCTAGAAAGATAAACTTGATGGCTATTTCCTGGTCAGGCAATGAGTCAAAGCATAGAAAAATATCCATGAGCCATTCCAGAGAAAATATTTCCAATCATGATCATGGATCATTTTCTATTTCACATCACAACCAGATCACTCCTAAGCCATCATCATAAGAACAGGTTTTTCCATGGCATGTAAAAAAAATGCAGCTATCCAAGAGGTTCTAGTTGTGTAGGCAACTGTTCACCAACATCTCTAGGAAGTTGCACATGGTAAAAATGTTCATTCAGTCTCTGCCCCAAAATTCACCATCTAGGCAAGTGTAAAGGGGAATCTTTAGGTAGTTTCACATAAGGACAAAGTTTGTTTGGCTCCTCAAATGATTTTTTCCCTCTAGTTGTGCAAGTGAGTGATCTAGAACATCTCCAGGAGGTTATGATTCCTCATCATGCATTGTAGGAGAAGTTACAACAATGATTTTTATTACAAATGGACAAAAATATTAGGCATGGCCACGAGTATTTTTCATCTGGGAGTAACTTGATGGAATGGGAAAGTTTGTTATACAATTTTTGAAAATTTCAACCTATATGTCTAGATTTGAAAAGGATTGAGAAATGTATAAATAGAAGACGTGTTTTCTATTTCAAAGTTATTAGTTTTTATTGGTCATTGCTATTAGTCTTGCTTTCTCTAAGCCTATGTTCTATAGATTTTATAGGATAAATTGTTGTGTGTAGATCTTGTCTCTTTTGCTAATGTGGTTGTTATTGTACAGTGATTATCAAGCTTTGAGATCATGTGTGTGTGTGTGTGTGTGTGTGTGTGTGTGTGTGTGTGTGTGTGTGTGTGTGTGTGTGTGTGTGTGTGTGTGTGTGTCCCTTGTCAAAAGAGCAAACTCACCATGCTTGTCCCCTTGGCACCATTTTCAACAATTGATGTGTGTAAAGTTTCTTTTCAATATTAATGAAAATGTTTGTGGTTCTTTGCTCTTTCTTGTTGATGAAGTGCAGTAATATATCTTACAAGTCTTATTGATTGGATATTTGGGTTTATGTTCACTACTGGTTGTCATCTTGAGCATGGATTTAGGTTGTAAACCCTTTTCTATAGTTTAACTCTAAAAATGTGTTATTGAATGACCTTTCAAGGCACCCTAGATTTATAGATTTGACAAGAAAAGTTTCTTGAAAGTTTAGTTGCAGTATATGCACTAGTTTTCAGGGACCATTTGATATTTCTCATTAGTTTGTATTTGAGTCTTTTCTACATATTTTGTTAAGGATAATGTCATGAATATTGTAAGAGACCTTGATGTTTGAATAGGCCACCATCATGCCACCGTTCATTTTATATAATCATCTAACTATCCTACCTCATCCCACCATGCATATAATACATCCTTTGCATATTATGAGTATTATTTATATAAATGAATAAGATCTTACTTACCTAACATGTATTTTCATTTTTTGTGTTGAATATTAGTATTTTAGTTTTCCATTCGACCTATATCATGAAATATTCTTCAGAATGAAAGTTGCAATCATATATAAATCTATCTTTAGTAGCTTGAATGTGACCTAGTGCATTTGTGCATTCCTTATGACAACCCTACCTGGGTGGAGTGTACAAGTTTGGTTGTGTCCAGGTCACATCTATGTCTCTTTATGCCAATAATCCCCATGGAGGTTGAATTACATAATCTATCCATGTGAGAAATCTACCCCTTAGGTCCTCTCACCTTGGTTCAAGTAGAGCCAGAAGTATCAAGGAGTTGACATTACCCTTTGCCAGTGCCTTTCAATCATTTTCTTAGTCTAATTTATTTTTAATGTTCAACCTTTCCCTAGCTATAACAACATACTATTGGGTTTATCATCATTATTTGCCACATTTCTTCAATAGAGATGTATACAATTAGGAATCAACAGATCCATAACTACCATGATAACATTTTTACCCTCAAATCATGGTAACCCAGTAATGAAATCCATGGAAACCTCCTCCTAATGCTAGCTAGGGATGGATAAAGGTTATAGAAGACCTGGGGTCTTAATGGTTTCACCTTTGTTATATTGACATACCATGCATTTAACCACATATTTTTGGACATCCACCTTGAGTCCTTCCCAAAAAAAAATCTTGCTTGATTCTATGATATGTTTTAAAAAATATTGAGTGACCTCCTAGTGTAAATGCATGATGTTCCTAAATAATTTTATGTTTGAGGAGAGAATTTTTACAAAGGTATAATCTATCTTTATACAATAATGTGTTCCCCTTCCATGTAAATTTTTTAGCTCCCCTAGAACTTTGGTTAATATTTTGAATCAAATTATGGGTATCAATTTCATTCTCCCATTTTGATTGTGCTTCCTTTAGCCAATCTACCCCACCAAATAAGCATTGAAAATAAAAATGACTCAACTAATTCATCCCTCTAGGATAGTGCATCTACCACCACATTCTCTTTTCATTTCTTATAAACTATTTCAAAATCATAAACTAATATTTTAGTAACCCTTTTTTGTTTAACTTTAGATGACAATTGTTGTTCTAAAAAATATTTGAGGCTATCATGATCAGTCTTTACTTGAAAGTGACAACCCATTAGATAAGGTTTTCATTGTTTTACTGCATCTAGAATAACCACAATTTATTTATCTTAGATTGGTTTGGAAATATTTGCTCCCTTTAGTTTGAGACTTTTAAATGCCGATGGTCTACCTTCTTACATGAGTACAACCCCCATCCATATCCTAATGTGTCACATTCCACAATAAATTTTTTTGAAAAATTGAGAGTAGCCAAAATTGGAGTTATAAACATAGCCATTTTCAATTGTTCAAATGCCTTGGTAGTTGAATCAATCCGCTATAAGAAGCCTTTACTCAACAAAAAGGTGAGTGGGTTTGCAATGCTACCATAATTTTTGACAAACTTGTGATAGTAACCAGTTAACCCTATAAATCCTTGAAGGTTCTTAAGGGTCTTAGAAACTTGCCAAACTATCATTACTTGGATTTTTTTAAGATCAACTTTCATTCCATGTGAAATAATATGACCCAATTGCTCCACCTCTTAGACACAAAGAACATTTGGAAGGTTTGGCATAAATCATATGATGTTTTAGAATTGAATGTATCTGTTTCACATGTTTCAAATGGTCTTCCCAATTTTTGTTGTAAATGAAGATATCATCAAAAAACATCAATATAAACTTTCTCAAAAATGGCCTAAAAATAGAATTCGTCAAACTTTGAAATGTATATGGTGCAGTTTTGAGACCAAAAGGCATGACCATAAATTTATAATGGCCTTCATGAGTTATAAAATCTATTTTAGGTATGTCCTCATCACGAATTTGAATCTAATGATACCCCAAAAAAAGATATAAATTGGTAAAATAAACATCACCATGCAATTCATCTAGCAAATAATCAATTACTGAAATAGGAAACTTATCTTTGATGGTGTACTTTTTGAGTTCTCTATAGTATGGCACATCCTCCAAGTGTCATCCTTATTCCACACCATGACCATAGGAAAATAATATTTACCTTGAATGTATTGACTGATTCCTACCTCCAACATCTCTTGTACCATATTTTCAATTTCACTCTTATGGGCATAAGGATACCTGTAGGTTCTAATGTTGGGTGGTGTACTTCTTGTAATAAGCTTGATGGCATGAATATGCACATCGCTTGGAATAAGTCATTTTGGCAAGTCACCAAAAATAATAGAATGGTCATCCAACACTCTTTACAAATTAAGATGTAACCTCTATTGAAAATAGATATGCCACAAATCTCTCATCACCTTTTCTAAGAAACTTCATCTGATGATAACTAAACAATTGTGAATATTTAGCCCATAATCCATGCAGTTCAAAGATCCTATCTTTTGAATGGAACCTCATGAATAGTTCATGGAAATTAATCCCAATAGTGCCCAAAGTGGTGAGCCATTGCACTCCTAAAAAAATGTCATCTCCTCCCATGGGAATAGAAAACATAGAGGAATCTAACAAGTAGTTTCCCATAGCAAGCTTAATGCTATGGCATTTTTCCAAATAGTTGACCATACCACCATCTGTAATCATGACCTAAAATTTTAGAGCTAGGTAAATGAAATAGTTCAAATAAGTAGCTAATTTACTATTGATGAAGTTATGTGTACTCCTAGACTCAATCAACACATTCACCTTATGTTTCTTCAAAAAACCCACCACCTTAAGAGTTTTATGAGTATTAACTCTTAAAAGTGCATGACAAGAAATAGTAGGTTGAGAATCTTTAGATTCATCCTTGGGTTCTTCCAAACTTGCACCTAAAGCCTCATCATCTTCTTCCTCATTAACACCTTCAATGTAAAATAACTTATTTTTATCACATCGATGTCCTTTACTCCATTTACTATCACAGCAAAAACACAAACCTTTTGTATTCTTTTCTTCAAATTTTTGAGGGGTCAATCTAGTAGGCTATGAAAATTATGGTGTTAGGAAAGTGCATTCACAGAGAGTGAAAGGTCTTCATCAAATCATCTCTTTTTACTTATCCACATGTGCCATTGGTATGGCTTCAGATGCATTACTAGGATGAAATAGGCTAACCTCTAATTGGATGCTATCTTTGAGGCCACCCAAAAATAGGTCAGTCATGTTTTCCTCAGTGATGTATAACACACATAAAGAGAGATTTTAAAATTGATGAATATAATCCTTTACAGTCCTAGTTTGACACATCTTGGACAGCTGAATGAAGTAATTTTTATAGACATTATTATTATGGTGGAGCTACAAATCCTTAAAAAATATAGACCAAGAATTTGGGACACCCTTCTTTTTCTTTTGAGCACACAACTAGCAATATAAAATGAACTACTCTTGTTCTAGATACAGACACGCCATGACCACCTTTTACAAATAGGGAGTATGATGTAGATAAAATAAATTTTCAATTTGAGTAAGCCATGTGAGTAGATCCTTAGCATCAAACTTATGCAAGTCCACTTTTGGCAACATTGACTCCATGCCTGGATTGGTGCTAAAATTTTTTGGATTGGGAGACCTAATCTAGAGTGGTGGAGAGTTATTTTACAAAGGCTAATCTACAAGATTAGCTAATTGTCTAGTTCTTTGTTACAATAGATCTCTCAAGCCATTTATCTCCCCTCTCAACCCCATGACTTCCCTTTGAATCGCATAGAGATCATATTTATGTACCATGCCATGTAACTCTAAATAAGGTGTTAAACCACCACTAAAATACTTAGATCCAATGTTTCAAACTCCATGTCATCTTGGTGAGGAGTTTTAGGCATTTATTTCCCTTTCTCACATCCACAAGTGTTAGGCTCAACCATGTACAAACCCTAAGAGGGTTACAACCCTAAAACAAGTGTATCAAAATATGATACCATTGTGATCACCTCACCAAGATGAATCTAATGACTACTAATGTGTACAAGGGTGAAAAATTTTAGCCTAAAAATATGTACTGGTAAAATATAATGTTGCGATCATCTAGCAGAGATGAAGCCAATGGGTATTAATTTGCATAAGGTAAAATATTTATAGAATTATTTTTTATAATTTTTTTATATTTTTGTAATTATTTTTTTTTTTTTTGTAAAAAAACTATGGTGATGAAAAAATTCAATTCTTCCCAGATCACAAGTTATGTTTTTTTGACCTTCTATTGCTTAGGATGTTAGATCTGGAAAAAAATCACACTGTATAAACTTGCCCAAATCGAAGCGCTAATACCATTGTAATGAGATTACTTAAATGATTTGTAATAATAAAATAATATAATGCATAATTAAGAATAGAATAAATAGATCCATAATAAATATTTATGAAAGAACAGAATAATTGAATATTATGACTGAGCCAATTCAAGGGGTTAGCCTCCAATATAATAAAATAAAAATAGAATTCACAATATGATAATAAAAGACAAACCACTACCTCCTATATATAATCTACTTAGCCATAGTTACTCCATAGGCCAACCATTCTAAGAACATCAAGAAATTTAATAAGATAATATGAAGGTATGTAAGCCACAAGTTGAACACACATATCCCTAGATGCACTATAGGTTAATGGTATAGAAAGAATAATCTATGATGTTTCCATCTATAAAGTGAGGCACTTTAGTTAGTTTATCAATCACAACCAGGATTGAATCATGTTTACTTTTAGATTTAGGAAACCCCATGATAAAATTCATAGATATTACTACCCATTTCCTTTTTAGAATGAAATGAGGATAAAGCAACCCTTCAAGATGATTGGGTTCATCTTTCACATATTGGAATTCCAAACACTTAGCTAAAAATGTAGCCACATCTTTGTTTATACCAGGCCAAAATAATAGCATTTTTAACTCTCATGTTATTTTATTGACACCAGTATAAGTATAATGATGTACAACATGCACTTCACTTAACACTTGTTCCCTTACATTCCTTGAGTTTATAAAACTATAATTGCCTTTATCTTAGCAAATCATTTGGATCAACTAAAAAATTACAATTAGAAATTTTTGATCCCATTTAAACATAGATTTTTAGGCACTTTGTGCCTAATTCTTATTGTTCAAGCACATAATCCTTGAAATTAGACATTACAATAGAGAGAGAAACAATGTAGGCTCACCTACTTAATGCATCAGCTATTTTATTATCCTTTCCTTTTACATATTCAATATCAATATCAAAATTATTGATAAATTCCAACTACCTTTTATGCCTTACATTCAACTCATCTTGAGCAAACAAATGCACCAAGATTTGATTATCTAATTTAATCTTGAAATACATTACTAATAGTAAATCTTTCCATTACTTTAGGGCATGAATTATATCAACTACTTCTAGATCATGAGTGGGGTATTTTTGCTCATGAGTGTTGAGCTTCCTAGACTCATAAGCAACCACATTGCCATCTTGAGTCAAAATAGCACAAATTCTCACTTTGTAGGCATTAGCCCAAAGTTCAAAGTTACCATTGGGATCCACTATGGTCATAATATAAGCTTAAGTAAAAAAAACATTTTATCTCTTGGAAAGCTGATTCACATTTAGGAGACCAATCAAATTTCTTACCCTTCTTTTGTAGAGAGCTTGTAGGATTAACAATTCTAAAAAAATCTTGTACAAATATTCTGTAGTAGCCTGCAAGACCCATGAAGCTTCTTACTTCACATACATTTCATGGAGTTTGACACTCATTAATGATTTCAATCTTGAGTTGATTCATAACTACGTAGCAAAAATTTTTAAAATGGTGGAAAACTGCATTGAAAGTCTTAAAAACTTTCATGTTTAGAGCCAATGTTTGGCCCATTATCAAGAAAGTAAGCAAAATAAGAAAAATATGTTTGATGAATTGAGAATATTTTGCTTATTCTTCTTACTTTCCTGAAGATATACCAAGCATTTGGCTTGAAATGTCAAAAAAATTTAAGATTTTAATACAATTTTCCACCATTTTGTGATTTTAATCTTTGCAGGGTTTACTTCAAGTCCATCCTTATAAATTATATTTCCCAAATAGTGAATTTCCATTTAGAATAAATAAAATTTGGACATCTTTCCAAACAACTTATATTACCTTAAATGTTGTAGCACCAATCTTAAGTGTTGTTCATGCTCTTGTTCATTCCTAAAATAGATTAAGATATCATCTAAAATTACCAACATAAATTGGTCAAGATAATCTTGGAACACACTATTCATCAAATTTATGAAATTTGTAGGGGAATTAGTTAGTCCAAAATGTATAACCACAAATTCATAATGTCCATATCTAATTCTAAAATTTGTCTAATGAACATCTTCATCCTTTATGTAGAGTTGGTGATACCTTGATCAAATATCTATCTTTGAAAACACAACTACTTTCATTTGGCCAAAGAGATCATTAATTCTAGGAATCAGATACTTATTTTTAATTTTGACCTTGTTGAGCATTCTATAATCAATTTAATGTCTAATTGTACCATCCTTCTTCACAAACACCACTACAGCTCCCTAGGGTGATACATTAAGACGTATCATTCCTTTGTCCAAGAGTTCTTATAGCCAAACTTTAGGTTCTCTTAGATCAGACACATTCATCTGATAGGTTGATTAAATAGTAGGTGTTTCCCCAAGTGTTACATCTATTTCAAATTCAAATACTCTATGAGGAGGAAATCCAAATAGTTCTTCCAGAAAAACATCCACAAATTCTTCCAAAATAGGGTATGCTTGGAGAATTTTTTTTTCCTCCATAAATTCATTCAATTTGAGGGCATACACTTAACATCCTTTTATAATAGCCTTCTTAATTTGTACATCTGATATTATTCTTTGAGTTGAAGGTTTCATGATCCCTTGAATAACTACAAAATTACCTTCATTGTCTACACATTAGACTCTCTTGTTATAACAATCAAGCTGAGCTTGATGTGATTAAAGCCAATCCATGCCTAGGATGACATCATAGTATCCTAAAAGTGAAATTAATAAGTTTACTTGAGTCTTAAAAACTCCTAGGTTCAGCTCAACTTGCTTAAGACATTCTAAAATAGCCACTTTCTTTCTAGTGTCAAACTCTACTTTCCATCCTAATCTAAGATTAGATGGTTTTATTTTATAATTTAAATCACTAGCAGGAGAAATCAAAGTATTAGTTTCTCTTGAATCTATCAAAATTGATAATGAAAATTAAATTGTATCTCGGATCTCAATTGGAGATGACTAAAATTATGCATTTATGTTGTCTATAGCAGCGTACACCTTGTGATTACCCTTCAATTTTAGGAAGTATTTGTGGTAATGATTTTCACCACATTCTAAACATATGGATATAGTTTTGGTTAGAAGAGGATAGTGTTATCTCCTCTGACAGGTCCACGGTAGCCTTGTTGATCACTACCTTCATCATATTTCTTAGCAAATGAGTAGGATTTAGAAGTCTTATTATTCTAGAATTTTCCTCCAAGATTAAAACTCTTTCCATAAATATTATTTTTTTCATTCCTATTTAAATTATTGATTACAGGTGGAATAGTTATTTTTAACTTATTTTGAAGCCTACTTTTTTGGAAGTCTTATCTTGCCTTCTAGTGAGACTTCTCTTTTTCCTCAGCACATGGTGTGTTGATTCTAGAGCAGCATTTATGGTCTTAGGGTTTGTCATATTCACATTATGAATTAGTATCTCATTAAAACCCATATTAAACTTGGTGACCTTTTTTGCCTCATCCTACATATATTTCACATGATGCAGAAGTCCTAGAAACTTGTTTTCATACTTAGAATTTATCAAACTTCCTTGTTTCATCAGTTGAGACTCGCTATTTTTTTATTCTTTATATATGATATTCATATATCTTTTCTTGAACTTATTCTCAAATATTTCCCATGAAATATTAAAGTAATTTTACCCCCTAAGAGCACATAATTGATTCCACCATAAGTTTGCATCACCTACTTGCCGGTAAGTTTGAATGTGTGCCTTAACATTAGAGCCTAAGTTATGCAAAGTGAAATACTTATGCAAATTAATCATCCATTCCTCAATGAAATCACCAGTTTCCTCTCTAAAAAATTTGGGATGAGAAAGATTTTTCATGTCCTTTATGATGGGATTCATATCCTCAGGTTGTCATGGATTCACATCACGAAGCTCTTTTTCCTACCCACCTTCTTGTAAATTCTCTAGGTGAGTCAACCTCTATCCATAACTTTCCATTTTACCTTAAATATTATGCAATGCACATAGGATGTCATTAATAACAACATTATGGTCTTTAAGAACAAGTGCTTTAGGGTTTTCCTAATTTTTATCCTAACTTCCATCATGATAAACATTAGTATTAATATGTGCATGCTCATCTAGATCGTGATTATCAACCAGATTGCTCCCATCATTCTAGTTTTATTGGGTTGATCTAGTTCTTAACATCCTAAACACATTTAAACATACATATTCAAGCCAAAAATTTCATAAAATTTTCCTTTTATTTCATAAACTAAGGCTCTGATACCAGATGTCATAACCCTAAAATTTCAAGTTTTTTACAACTCTATTTTTTAGAAGTTATGCTCATAAATTTAAACACTGGAGTCATTCAATAGTTTAGATGCAATGTATATCTAATTCTTAGTAGCACATTCCATCATGAGTTAGGGTGAACCTTCTTAAAAGAGTGGCAGTGAATAATCCAGATGAGGGTATATAGCTAGGATTTACTAAACTAAGAAGAAAGTCCACAATAATCATCCAAGACAACATAGTTATAGAAGAATACAAGGGATTATTTGTCTAATCATTTTGTCATGAGAGATAAACAATATTAAATTTTGAAATCCATGTTGGTATTTTCAATTGGAATCTCTACTACAATTACGTGAGGTCATGGATGGCATTTGTGGTCTTAACCAAAGATATTACCACCTTGCTCACTAGTTCAACATAGTCGGCACCCATGGAAGTCAATATTATGTTCATTACATCAAGGAATCCATTAAAAAAAATATTGACTTAACTTATTCAAACCCACAATCGCAAAATAGATTACATCATTAGGGTTTCAAATCATAAAAATGCTTGTCATTCATAACCCACTTGAAACTCATAAAGATTCCATACAATTTAATTCAAGACTTCTCAAAACATCTATAAACACAATACTTGATTGAATTACATTCCAAATGACTAATTATATTCATCTTGAATGTTTTCATTGAGTATGTGTTAGGGTTTGTAACCATTTATGGATCCTTAAGAGTTAATAATTGTCTAAAGAGTCAAAAAAGTATTGTGTCAACCTATCAGTTTATGACTAAAAATTGCATATAAAGTCAACTAGTCAACTACCTAAGAAATATAAATGGAACCCAATAGTCCACATAAATAAATTACCATGATTCATTGGTATCCCTATACATCTCTAGTGTAGTTTATCAATAACCAATTATATAAGCAAACCAACTTAATATCCTTTTTATGTTTGTTAATGAGCCCATATTGTCCATAAATAACTAAGAATAAAATTAATTCATAAAATTTCATCTTTAGGGCTAATGATTCAATGAATTTAGAACATCACATAATTAACTCTCAGATAAAAAATTATTTAATTATTTGACTCCAACTAAATCTTAATTTAATCATTAAGTTATCAATTCTTCAACTGAACTACCTACAGAGTTGGACCATACACTATCATCTTATTTTAGGATAATATCAACACCAGTTCATGACTACGAAATCATTTGAGATTTATGTAACTTAATTACAAATAACATAATTATTAATGGTACCATTATGTTAATATTTACATGGAATAATTCACAATGAAACTCTATAATAAACCTTGACCTCCTTTTTAGAGTTCTACTACCAAAAAAGGGCAATGCAAGCTTTTAATTTTACACTAATAATCTAATTGTCATCCTATTAATTAACAAATGTAATCAACATAAATAACAGTTACACTCTTTTCACAACTATTAACACACATTTCTTTTATTATCTTTAATAAATAAGTATAACTTCATGCTTAGATAAATGATCTCGACCAATGTATTATTCCACAAAATGTTTCATATATTGAATACACATATAGACAACAAAGTCAAGAGAGACTAAGAACTCTTCATAATCGAAGGAAGAAACTATCACTCATCATTATAATAAAAAGTGATACATAATTGTAATCGAGTTTCAATGATCAAGCACAATCATAAAAGGAGCCATAGGATTTATAAACATGAATACTTAACTATATATTTTATTATTAGCATTTAATGTTAGGTTTAATTTTAGCTTCTCTATCACTAATAAAACTATAAAGTTATATTCTTTGCATCGATTACCATATATACCCTTACATGCATGATCTTATAAACATATTTGCATCAAATGAGATGAACAAAATCTCTAAATCACTGATGTTGGAGCATCAAGGCATTTCATATTAAATTCATTTAAATATGATGTAATGAGTCTTAAGTGAGTATGAGGGGTAATGAAGGGTTCCCTAAGGTGTTTTGGAGTCATTAGGAATCTCTTAGATTATGTGTTAGTAGGCCTTTTGGTGTTTCCCTCAAAAAAGGGAGATTTAAAAATTTAAATAATATAACTATGCTTTAGAAGGTATTTTTGATTGTTTGAGAAATTTTTAGGTTAGTAAATGTTTGTAATTAGTCATTGAAGTCCCTAAGGGGTGTGAGAGAGTATCTGCACATTCAAGTCATGGTCATGAACACTACAAACAAGAAGGAAGGAAATAGGAGATGGGATAAGAGTCTATTCATGAAGGTTAAGCTAATGGATAGAATGGTTGAAGGGAGTTAAAATATGTAGATGGATGGCCATATGGGCCCTAATGAGGAAAAAATAAAAATTAGAACTAGGTATTGTGTTAGTATCCTATAAATCTATATATATATGAGCAAGTATGAACTAAGCAAAGAAAGTGCATAGATGAAATAAGTGTTGGTGATGATGGAAATATACTAAGAAGGATGATAGTACAAATAATGGTGAGTGGTGATAGTACTTCAGGAAGAGATAGAAATATATGCATGCATGAAGGGACTTAGAAGCCTAATCATGACTACTAAGAGAAAGGGGTATCAAGAAGATAATTAAAGTAATTGTAAAAACAAATCCAAATCAAAGATCATTGAAAGAGGTTCTAGATAGAGATCAAAATTGAGAAAGAGTGAAGAGGTAGTTGTAAAGTGAGATTTCTTTGAAAAAAAGTGAAGGAATACTATGCATGACAAAAGTTTTAAGAGCCTAGAAAGAACAAGAGAGTTCAAATTTGAAAATATTGAAGCAAAATTATGTATGACAAAGTAAATCAAAGATATAAAAAGCATTAAAATTTATGGATCTGAGTCCAATAATGTGAAGAGAGTCAGGTAATCTGAAGAGGTTATAGGCCTCTACATCATTTTGGTATCAGAGATAGTAAGCTCTTGGAATGATTTAAGATTTTAAATTGTTTCAAGTTGCTTATATAATTTAGATTGTTATTTGAGATTGATTGTTATGGAGACTGCATAAAAGCTAAGTTGTAGGGGTAAAGAAAAAGGTAAGAGAGAGTTTATGGTATAGGCACAGCCCTAAGAAGGTAAAGAGAGTTGTTAGAAGCTCAAGTGTAATCTCAAGGAGAGATTAGAAAGAGAAATAAGAGTCCTATGTAAAGGACTAGAGAGATAAGGCATCCAAGTGAGGTCATGAAAGAGGAAGAGACCCAAGTGAGGTCATAAGAGGCAAGTAGATAAAACTTATCTAGAGGAATAGGTCCAAGTAAGTCCTAAAGATTAAGAGATAGGTAAGAGGAAGAAGGAAATGAATAAGTAGGGCATGGCTAAGATAAAGTACCATAAAGAGAAGATGGTGATAGAAGACACAAAAAGGAAAGAGAGGGATATAGAAGAAGAAGTGAAAGATATAAGGCAAAATCTAAAGAAGTTAGAAGAGGTAATGTTCATGTTAGAGCAAGCACAAGAGAAAGAGACCCAATCGTATAAATGGGTCATAAAAATTTCAAATAAAATTAAGTGGCCTATTGATCTGCTAGTGAAAAGAAGAAAACAAAAAGTTGAGGGAAGAAAACGAGAAGTTATTTTGTAAGCAATTCAAGAGAGAAATAATACATTATAGAAAGGGTATGCAAGAGGATGAAGATGAGAAACACCTTAAAGAGGATGAAATGAACTTGAATGAGGAAAAATAAATTAGTATCAATTATTTATATGTTGAAATAGAATAGGAAGAAGAAAAGGATCAGTTTGTAGGCCTCATTGAAGGCTTGAAAAAGGAAAAGTATGTACATGAAAAAGGTATAAATTTTGATCATGTGTTTGTATATGAGAATTTAGAGAAATTGGAGACAGAAATAGCATTCTTATAACAGGGCTTGAATAATTATATGATAAATAATGAAGAGAAGATAGATGAGGTAGAACATGAAGAAGTGAAAAGTGGAGAAGAAGAAGATAAAACAGTGAGCAAATCAGATTGTAAGATGAGAGGAGAAGAATAGATGAAAGAAGTAGCTAATGGGACTCAAAAGTCTCAACATTTTTCATATTTTACTTTTCTTAGTTTTATATGCACAGGTTTGCTCATGGAAGTGATGAAGTACATGAATAAGGAAGCTCTTGAGGGAGCTCAAAGAGAGAAAATACATGTTGTAGTAGTAGAAATCCTCATGTTGAAGGACAAGGACATCAAAAAATATAATGAAGGTGTCAAAAATGATAAATGACATGAACAAGAAACATCAATAGTGGTTATAAGGAGCAAGAGTACAAAGAGTCACAAGGAGGTTTAATTTGCAGTAAGGTGACGGCTAGGAAAGAAATAATCATTTTCTTACAAAAGGCATGTAGATGAAGGCATGGGAAAATAATAATCTAAGTGGATCAGAAAAATTTTGGGACATAAATTTCCCATATGACAAAGAAAAAAAGTAGAGTATGAATGCACATCAAGTGCTAGTTGATACAAGCAATAAATGGAAGAAAGGAAATAGAGTTATCTTTGATAGAGGCAACCAAAAGAATGTAATAAAAAGGCCAAATGAAGAATAGTGGAAGCATAAAGGAAAAAAAATAGATGAAAAAGATCCAAGAGACAAGAATTGGAAGATCAGAAGGAAAGAGGACCAAGTACACTTGAGCTAGAGCTCAAGTCTTTCCCTCATGAGAAGTATGGTGCAAGAGCATCAAGGTGTTTCAAAGTAAATCCATTGAAATATGATGTAATGAGTCTCAAGTGAGTATGATGGTTAATGAATGGTTCCCTAAGGTTTTGTGGAGTCATTATGAATCTCTTAGATTATGTGTTAGTAGGTCTTTTGGTATTTCCTACCAAAAAGTAAGATTTAAACATTTAAATAATGTAGCTATGCTTTAGAGGGTATTTTGGATTGTTTGAGAAATGTCTAGGTTATTAAAAAAAATTAAAGGGTCATTGAAGGCCCTAAGGAGTGTGTGAGATTATCTCCACATTCAAGTCATGGTCATGGACATTGCAAATAAGATTCAATAGCATGTAACTGACATGCAACATGCATTGGAAAAAAATAGCAAGTAGTTTTGCATGTTTAGCATAGAAATGAATGATGAGGGTAGAGTGGTGTAGAAAGAGAGTAGTAGAGTAATGGAAAATTGAAATAATAAGGTGGATATTTCAAAAAAGATAAAATTGGTGTAATAACTTTGCCTTTAATCAATTATGTACATGAAAGTTGTGTGTGAGTTGAATAAATAAAGTAATGCTTTTAGATTTCGTTGTGGATTTATAGAGAATTATATTTTGGTAATCATCCATCTTCTTATTATTATTCCTTAGTTAGAGTAATATTTAAGTTCAACTACAGGGTCAAGAGTATCATTTTGTGAGAACTTTGTGTTAGTTACAGTCAATAAGAAAAAGTACAAAGATCTCCCTTTTGGTGTTTTATTCAAGTATTTTGATAGAAGGAAACATAATGGAGGGGATAAAATTGATGAAGGTAACCCATTTGAATGTTTATAATAGTGTTATAAATCAAGCATTATTTATAAATTGCAAGAGAAGTGTACACAGTCTAATTAGTAATAATTTTGATCTTGCACAGTCATGAAGGAAGACAATATAGAATTATTGTGAGTTTATTTGAGGACTTAAGGGATTGAGAATGTTGTTGAGTATTGATTTCTTATGTGTGATCCTTTTAATTTTGATAAATCCATTTTGAGGATCCATTCTAAACTTAATTGGCATTGTGTTAACACCCAGTCATTTAAGGTATTCCCAGAATTTTACAAATTTATGTGTTGGGAGTGTCTTGAGATTGTTCACGAGTAATTAGTGTTTGTAAAAGTTGAAATCAGGTGGGGAAGACCTAATATAGGTCTTATAGTCTTTTTTAGTGGTCAGAAATTCAAATGAATCCATTTATTACCCTCTTGGCCTAGCACAGGCTTGTCAATAAAGGACCTAGGGTTTGTAACTCATATTTTGAATATCTTGTGTTCTATAGATATAAAATAAATGAAATTGTGAGATTTGATGTGTTTTCATGTGCTTAAAAGGATTTAAGAGTTTTTAGATTGATTTAAGACAATACAATATGGTTTCTATACATGTGTTCTTATATTAGGCCTAGAGAGACCTAATTCAATAAAAAGATAGGATAAGTTAATAGGTGTGCAATGAGAGTTGGATATTGAAACTATTTTTGAAGTTGTCTGAGGTTAATGGTTACTCAAAAGTGGGTTAGTTTGTCTTGAAGTGTTTTAGGGTGTCCCAAAAAAGGATATTTGTATGTTAAGAGGGATACAAGAGACCAAGTTTAAGGAAGGAAAGAGGAGATGGGATAAGAGTCCAGACATGAAAGTTGAGTTAATGGATAGGATGGTTGAGGAGAGTTGAAATCTGCATATGGATGGCCATATGGACCTGAATGAGAAAAAAGGAAACATTGGAACCAGGTATTGCATTAGTAGCCTATAAATATAAATAGAGATGAGTAAGTATGAGCCAACCAAAGAAAGTGCAGAGATGAAAGAAGTGTTGGTGATGATGTAAAAGTACTAAGAACAATGATAATATAAATAATGGTGAGTGGTGATAGTACTTCAGGAAGATTTGTAACTATATGCATGCATGAAGGGACTTATAATCCTAATCATGAATAGTAAGAGAAAGGGGTATCAAGAAGACAAGTAAAGTAATTATAACAAGAAATCAAAATCAAAGATTAGTGAAAGAGGTTCAAGACAAAGATCAAAACCAAGAAAGAGTGAAGAGGTAGTTGTAGAGTGAGGTTTCTTTGAAAAAAAGTGAAGGAATACTAAGAATGACAAAAGTTTTAAGAACCTAGAAAGAACAATAAAATTCAAATTTGAAAATATTGAAGCAAAATTATGTATGGCAAAGTAAATTAGAGATATAAAAATCATTAAAATGAAGGGATCTGAGTCATAAAATGTGAAGAGGTTGTAGGCCTCTACATCAATAACTATAATATTGTTAGTCTTTCTTTTATTTTTTCTAACTCAAATACTCATTTAAAATAAGGCAAATTAATACATGATATGCACAGATCAATCTCATTACTTATGTAATACATTTCTTGTGAATCAAATAAGAATATAACAATGAAAGGATCAAATAATATACTTTTCAATTAAAATGAACTATTTTGTTATTGTTGGCATAATGTTGTCATTAATGTCAATTTGATGTCATTAATGTCAAAGTGTGTTGTCATTGATGTCCAAATGATCATGGTGTCTAGATGAGCAAGGCTAATTGGTATTGTATTTTGTGACAAGCTTATGAGCATTGAAGGTATGTAGTGATTTCCATAATAGAAAAAGGTATAGGTCCAAGTGTCTCATATATATTTGTTTTGATGTTGTGTTAAGGTCATGACATGGAAGGAATAAGTCAAGGCATCAAGGTATCTTGTAAAGCCTTGTCTAGACCTTGTGAGAAGGTATGTGTAGGTAGCATGGTAAAGTGAGTGAGCCTAGGTTTATGAGAAGTTATTTAGATTTGTATGGGATTGAGAGTTAGGTTTAAAATCCTTCATAAGCATTGAAGGGCAGGTATTTTAGGAAAAGTGCTTGAGAATCAGATCCTTGTGTCAAATATCAAGAGCTTAAGGAGTCTTGTCATGGCCTAGTCATGGCATGAAGAGACTTTATATAAAGGCATGGACTTGGTTTCTTGGTGATATGAGTGGTCTCAAGCATGTGAGAATATTTATGGAAGTGGTTAAGCATGTTAAAATGTTGTATGACATGAGAGTGAGGTGTTGGGAGCATGAAAAGAGGCATGAAGATCAAATACTTGAGTAACCTAACACTAGTTATGGTATGTAAAGTCCTAGTGAGGAGGTTTGAGCATAGTGGTCTAATGATATGGATGCATAGAGGTATAAGAGGATATATAAGGTTTCTTGAACATGCATATAAGGTATTAGAACACTCAGGATATTTTCAAGGTTAGCTTATAGGAGTAAGACCTTAAAGCCCAAGTCTATAACTAGACTAGTTCTAAACCCTGCTTGACCTAATGAGGTGTCATGAAGTGTTGTCAAGGCATATGAAGTATGTTTGACATTTTTTGAGAATGTGAGATGTTGTGTGAGCATGTAAGTGAGGTGGAGAGCACATGTAAATAGTTTTGAAGGTCAATTCAAGACCTAATGAGGTGTGAAGACTCAGGTGTAGTAGAACAAGATGGTGAGATCATCACCTAATGAGGTATCAGGATCAGTTTCTAAAGCATGCATGAATAGGTGAGCATTAGAAAAGGTAATTAAATTTGTTTTAATAATATGTAAGGATTTTAAGGTCATGGTTTGAAGGTTAAGGAATGAAAAAGTGTTTTAAGGTCTCTCAAGTGCATAGAATGAAGAGTTGTCTACCCGAGAAGGTTTTTCAAGTGTGTTGGCATGTACAACATCTGCATGAAGACCTAAGATATTCATGGTAGATGGGGAAGGGTCCTAGATCAAAGTTTTAGGCATTAGTTTTTGGAATGAAGGACTAAGCTTTATGAATGATTGTTAAGAATGGAAGATGGTTTAAACCCTCAAAGAACTGTAACAATGAATTGATGTAGAAGATCTTGTTCAAAACAGCCCAAAATGGTCTCAAATGTCTAGATAAGTGATTAGATCATGTAGTCAACTCTCTTAGGCACCTCTAGGTATGACTAGGTCTTTAGGTGAGTGAGTGGACCCTACAAGAAAGGCATTGATTCTTAGAGATTTTTTGTAGCAGATAAAGTTGACCAAGTCAAATTATGTAAACTATTGGAGGACAAAGTTTTAGACTTGTATTTTGTGTCCATGATTATTTCTATATAGGTTTTAGCCCTCAAGTTTGCTAAACCGGTAATACAAGTCAACCTATCACTAATAGGTCTAATGGTGCAAACAATGAGAAACCCAAGCAGAAGTGAGAAGGTGATTATGGATGTGTTGTCATGGATTATGGATGAATACAAATGCATGGAGACTTTTTTCAAGACTTATAATACATGTTTATGTTGGATATAAGTTTTGAAGATCTTTGTATTTAGCAAAAATTTGCTCTCAAGTTGATTTGTCTAGCTTATTGAGGTTTGTGTATTGTTGTAACATTAATTTTCATCCTTGGATAGGGTTATTTAGGCTCTCTCCAACTAAGCTACAAAATGGGAACAACCCCAGGCTATGGGTGTCATATTATGGGGTTGAACCTTTGGGTTGTGGGCCAGCTCCCTAGGTGTACTAGTTAAGCTCTAAGTAAGTTGATTATATGACTTGGGAAAGGATTTAGAAGGGGGAAAGGAAGAACTGAAAACATAAATAAAGGTGATACACCATATAATGATACTCCAACTACACTAAAACACACACAACTAAAACCAAAAGACCTACGACTCACACAACCCCATAACACTAGTTGAGTTTGCATAAGTGATTCTTTAGAAAGCTTGTAGAAATGGGCTAGAATATGAAGGAATTAACTCATTCACATCATACAACAGAATTATAACTGATAAACATGACTCAAGACCTGCAAAATCAAATCTATCATACACAAAGGTGAAGTGAGAGGACAAAAACAAGGGGAGAATTCCCACCACATGATCCTCGTCAAACAAACCATAATACACACAAAGATGCAAGAATAGTAGAAGGTAATCAATTTTATTCACTTCAATAGGATATCTTATTACAAAATTTGGCAAATTTTCCCCTTGCCAAAGCATGAAGCATGCCTTTCAACAAGAAAATGAGAGGTCTTAAATAGGAAAAGAGAGGAGAGGGGTAGAAGGGTTCGAAAAAGACTTGAATCCACTTGCAAGTGTTCACACTCTTCATCTCAACATAGGAGGAGAGATGAGTCTCCTCTTTCCATGCTTTAGCTCCTCAATTTGGCTTACACTTGCACCTTTTTTCTTTAAAAAGGCTTGAAAAGGCTTAAGTTTGCACATTAGAGCACTTTATGTTCTAATTTCAACTTAACTTAATGATGTCATTCTCCACTCACCTAGACAAAATGTCTTCAATAATATATAAGCTCCATATAATGCTTCATTTACCCTATAATACTTCTCCAACTCCTCTCAACTCTCCCCACTTGCATCCCACACCATACTTGACCATTAGCATCTTCTAAATGCCACCCCTGACCACTAGTGGTTAGTGAAGATAGCATTTTTTTCTTGGGAGATTATAAAGTGAAATGAGTCTAATTTCATGTTGACATAGATACCTTTTCCTCCTTAGGACACCATTAGACCTGCAAATATTTCCTTTAAACTACACTTTCACCATTGGAGACCTCCTAGGAGCCTGTACCACCATAAGATCTTTCACCCAAAAGCTTACATATGAGCTAGAAGCTTGTTGGAGTCTCCAAAGACTTGAATATTTATTTTAAGGAGGTCTTATTATCTATTTGGGTCATTCCACGGCCACTAATACACCTGTAAATTTTCTCAAGTCTCCAATAATGGAGGCCAAACCTGTAATTTTTTATTTAGATGCCCAAAAGTTGATTTTTTGAGTGCTAATAGGCCATGATGGATTGAAAGAGCTCATATAATACCATTGTATGACACTTCAATGGTATGAAAACCTCTACAAACCATTTAAACATCTTTTCCTTTAGAACACCTTTGAGAAGCTTAAAAAAATAGCCAAAAAGAGCCTCAAAATAGCCCATACGTACCAAATTATCTCACCAAGTAGACCCATAGATGCTTAGAGGAGATATTTCATGATTTTAGATGTATTTAGGTGAAATTATGACATAATAATTCATTTGAAGAATTTTTGAGCCAATAAATCCATTAGAGAGGGTGTGGAAGGGTTTTGAGCACTTTTCAATCTTAACAATTGTTCATAAAAATAGGACCTATTTTACTCTCCTAATGTATGTAATTGGTAATCAAGTACCATATCCACCTCCTCCTATGAGTTGAGACCCCTATTCAAACCTTGGAGCATGTGATGAGTATATAAAGGTACAACTCGAGCTCCTTGAGAAGGCCTAGTTGAGAAGGCTAATATTAGTGCAAAAATGAGTCAAGGAGGTAAATCTGAGTCTTGAAATTTTGATGAAACCTTGGAACACTTTTTACATGCTTATAAGTTCATATCGATGGCATTTACCTTTCCTTGAAGTGAAAAACCTCTTATCACCCTTTAGCTACCCATTATCCCTCTTTATCTTGCAACATTTTTAGAGCTCCTTTGTATGCATTAGGGATTGAAAACTCCCTTTAAATTCTCAAGACTCTTTAAGTGTGGCATACCCTTCCATAAAGACTAATCTCAACCTCTGAGAGCCTTAGGAGCTCAAGCCTCTCTTGGCCTAATGAACATGTTGAAATCATGATAATGGATCTTATGGATACTCCTAGGCACCATTCATACCATAAATGTCCCATTTGACCCCTAAAACCTTCACTTTTAGATCTGGTTTTGAGCACGAACTCCATTAATAGAGATATGGAGATATGAAAACTTGGTTTTCCTCTCTCTCAATCTCTTTATATCAATATTTGATCCAAAACTCAAAAGCTTTAGTTGAAAGATAATTCAGAAATAAGAACAACATAATTCAAAGAATGTTATCTCTGAAAAGAGATGTTTTATTATCAAAATTGTAGACCCAAACATATGCTTATCTCTGAGAAGAGATGTCTGATTTCCCTTTCGGGTTACATCTTCATTTATACATGTTTTGAAGGTGTGGGGAGGATATGGAAGGTCACCAATCTCGAGGGAGATGAATTGGTTTGACTTCCATGATTTACAACGATACAGAATTTGAGGAATTACTATTTTTAGAAACTTACTATTTTTAGACTGCACTACTAAAATTGAAATTTGGGACACTTCCATTGGGTTTTATGGTGTCAAGCTTCATTGAGTAGATCTCCATGCCATCTCACGACATTCCCCTCATTATTAGCTTTCCAACGGTTCATACGGTGAGTCAATTGGAGCTACGGTGCAAAAGTTATGGCTACCAAAAGTTCTGCCATCAATTGGGGTAGACCCATCACCCGAATTGTCATATGAATTATTGTCCAGCTCATTCCTCCCTCCTTGAGAATAAATGGTCCCCATTGCATCAAGATTTTTCATCAAGTGTGGCAGTTGTACTTTAATTTGATTCTCGATGCATACTTGGAAGGGACTGTGATTTATGGAACTGTGCAGGGCCCGATTGTTCACCATTTTCATCTAACCATTAGTCTGTGGATGGAAAGCCATGAACTTCTTTAGCTTGGTATCTATTTGATTCTATTGTTGTATTGTTTGTGTAGTCAGGGCTGTAACATCAGCCCTTTTAGATTCTTATGGCTTGACCACCATGAGAACAAATTTATTGGCACTAATCAGAGAGACAGATGTAGAAGGTGGTACTTCTGGTACCCTGTAATGCCATGTTCCAAGAGTGAGAGTGATCCTTCTAGTTCTTGATTCATATATACCATGTCGATCATACATGAATGGCTGACCAAATAGTACATCACAAACATCTAGATTTACAACATCACATAAGACCTCATCTTGGAAAGGTTGTATTGCATATGAGAGAAGACATTGGTGGGTGACACGGAGGTTTCTCCCTGGACTCAACCATCCAATACTGTATGGTTTTGGGTGAGGCTTCATGGACAAATTTAGGCTTTTCACAACATTAGCAGAAATTAAATTCTTTTGACTTCCACTATCAAGAATGAAATGTAGAGGCTTACCTTTCACCCATAACTTAGAGTGAAACAACCTTTCCTTGTCATCTAGCATCTTGTCGTGTGTCTGTAATGAAGCAACAATGGCTACAGGATTAGCATCTATAATTTCTTCTTCAACCTCTTTGATTGTAAGGTCTGTATGAGGTAGAGCAGAGGATTGTGACTTAGAAAGTAGTGATTTGATAGCTTGACATTCTTCTTTGGAGTGAGTTCCAAATTTGTGATAATCACACCACTTCCCAGTCTTTCCTTCCTTTTGCTTCCAATTTTGGCCTTGTGTTTGACCTTCTTTGTCACTTTTCCATTTTGAAGACTGATTCTTTATATTCATTCTTCCATGCTTCTACTCAATCTTCACTGCAAACTTGTATGCCTCACCGATGGTTTCCAAATTGAAGAGTTCCATTTCTCCCCGTATGTGCCATTGTAGTCTGCCACAATATTTGAGAACCTTATGTTTCTCACTTTCTTAGATGCCCAATCTCGCAAATAGAGAATGAAAAATGTCAGTGTAATCTTGAACAGATTGTTCCTTACCTTGGCGAAGTTGTTGCCACTCTATATACAGATCGTCATATGCTCCAATGGGGTAGTATTCTTCCTTTACAGCATCTATGAAATCATCCCATGTAGGTTCTATCTCAAGGCCAATATCATCTGCAATGGATCTCTTTTTGTACACTTCCCACCAATTTTTGACAGGCAATGATGCTTTCAGAAGAGCAAAAGTAATCTTCTCTTTATCAATGAATTTATTTACAGAAAAATAAGATGACAATTGATCCAACCAATTTTCTACTACATTAGCATTGATTTTGCCTTCAAATGTAGGGATACCAAGATTCACCTGAACCTTAAAGGGTGTTGGGCCACTAAAAGGATGTGCAAGTGCAGATGAGGAGCCAGAATTTTCCATCGAGATTTGTTGGAGAATTTGAGTGAATTTTTGTAGCATATGTGCTTGTTGCTATTGGAGGGCTTCATTCACCATTTCCTTGAAAGGATCAGATGCCTTGATGTTGTTTGCCATTTGAAGTCGTTTGGAGCGAATAGGTGGATATTCTGCTGGTTCTATTTTCCACCCAAGCTTTCTGTAATCTGACCTTGTCCTCGAGATCATACACTCTAAAGACAAACCGCTCTAATACCACTAATCCAAAACTCAAAAGCTTTGGTTGAAAGATAATTCAGAAATAAGAACAACATAATTCAAATAATGTTATCTCAAAAAAGAGATGTTTTATTATCAAAATTGCAGACCCAAACATATGCTTATCTCTGAGAAGAGATGTCTGATTTCCCTTTCGGGTTACATATTCATTTATACATGTTTTGAAGGTGTGGGGAGGATGTGGAAGGTCACCAATCTCGAGGGAGATGAATTGGTTCGACTTCCATGATTTACAACAATACAAAATTCGAGGAATTACTATTTTTAGAAACTTACTATTTTTAGACTACACTACTAAAATTGAAATTTGAGACACTTATATTGAGTTTTATGGGCTCAAACTTCATTGATCAGAGCTCCATGCCATCTCACGATGTTCCCCTCATTATTAGCTTTCCAACGGTTCAAATAGTGAGTCAATTGGAGCTACGGTGCAAAAGTTATGGCTACCAAAAGTTCTGCCATCAATTGGGGTAGACCCATCACCCAAATTATCATCTGAATTGTTGTCCGGATCATTCCTCCCTCCTTGAGAATCAATGGTCCCCATTGCATCAATATTTTTCACCAAGTGTGATAGTTGTACTTTGATTTGATTCCCGATGCATACTTGGAAGGGACTGTAATTTATGGAACTGTGCAGGGCCCAATTGTTCACCATTTCTGTCTGACCATCAGTCTGTGGATGGAAGGTCGTGAACTTCTTCAGCTCAGTATATATTTTCTTTTATTGTTGTGTTGTTTGTGTAGTCAAGGTTGTAACATCAGCCTTTTTAGATTCTTGTGGCTTGACCACCATGAGAACAAATTTCTTGGCACTAATCAGAGAGACAGATGTAGAAGGTGGTACTTCTGGTAACCTGTAATGTCATGTTCCAAGAGTGAGAGTGATCCTTCTAGTTCTTGATTCATATATACCATGTCGATCATACATGAATGGTTGACCAAAGAGTACATCACAAACATCTAGACTGACCACATCACATAAGACCTCATCTTGGAAAGGTTGTATTGCATATGAGAGAAGACATTAGTGGGTGACACGGAAGTTTCTCCCTGGACTCAACCATCCAATACTGTATGGTTTTGGGTGAGGCTTCATGGACAAATTTAGGATTTTCACAACATTAGCAGAGATCAAATTCTTTTGACTTCCACTATCAAGAATGAAATGTAGAGGCTTACCTTTCACCCATAACTTAGAGTGAAACAACCTTTCCTTGTCATCTAGCATCTTGTCATGTGTCTGTGATGAAGCAATAATGGCTTTAGGATCAGCATCTATAATTTCTTCAACCTCTTCGACTGTAGGGTCTATATGAGGTAGAGAGGATTGTGACTCAGAAAGCAATGATTTGATAGCTCGACATTCTTCTTTGGAGTGAGTTCTAGATTTGTGATAATCACACCACTTCCCAGTCTTTCCTTCCTTTTGCTTCCAATTTTGGCCTCGTGTTTGACCTTCTTTGTCACTTTTCCATTTTGAAGACTGATTCTTTATATTCATTCTTCCATGCTTCTACTCAATCTTCACTGTGAACTTGTATGCCTCATCGATGGTTTCCAAATTAAAGAGTTCCATTTCTCCTCGTATGTACCATTATAGTCTACCACAATATTTGAGAACCTTATGTTTCTTACTTTCTTAGATGCCCAATCTCGCAAATAGAGAATGAAAAATGTTAGTGTAATCTTGAACAGATTGTTCCTTACCTTGGTGAAGTTTTTGCCACTCTATATAAAGATCGTCATATGCTCCAATGGGGTAGTATTCTTCCTTTACAACATCTATGAAATCATCCCATGTAGGTTCTATCTCAAGGCCAATATCATCTACACTGAATCTCTTTTTGCACACTTCCCACCAATTTTTGACAGGCAATGATGCTTTCAGAAGAGCAAAAGTAATCTTCTTTTTATCAGTGAATTTATTTACAAAAAAATAAGATGACAATTGATCCAACCAATTTTCTACTGCATCAGCATTGATTTTGCCTTCAAATGTAGGGATATCAAGATTCACCTGAACCTTGAAAGGTATTGGGGCACTGAAAGGATGTGCAGGTGCGGATGAGGAGCTAGAATTTCCCTTCGAGATTTGTTGGAGAATTTGAGTGAATTGTTGTAGCATCTATGCTTGTTGTTGTTGGAGGGCTTCATTCACCATTTACTTGAAAGTATTGGATGCCTCAGTGTTGTCTACCATTTGAAGTCATTTGGAGCGAATAGGTGGATATTCTGCTAGTTCTATTTTCTACCCAAGCTTCCTATAATCTGACCTCATCCTCAGGATCATACACTCTAAAGAAAAACTGCTCTAATACCACTGATCCAAAACTCAAAAGCTTTGGTTGAAAGATAATTCAAAAATAAGAACAACACAATTCAAATAATGATATTTCTGAAAAGAGATGTTTTATTATCAAAATTGCAAACCCAAACATATGCTTATCTCTGAGAAGAGATGTCTGATTTCCCTTTTAGGTTACATATTCATTTATACATGTTTTGAAGGTGCGGGAACGATGTGGAAGGTCACCAATATTTATGGATATGAATTGGTTTGACTTCCATGATTTACAACAATACAGAATTTGAGGAATTACTATTTTTAGAAACTTACTATTTTTAGACTGCACTACTAAAATTGAAATTTGAGACACTTCCATTGGGTTTTAGGGGTTCAAACTTCATCAAGCAGAGATTAATGCCATCTCACGATGTTCCCCTCATTATTATCTTTTCAACAGTTCAAACAATGAGTCAATTGGAGCTACGGTGTAAAAGTTATGGCCCCCGAAAGTTTTGCCATCAATTGGGGTAGACCCATCACCCGAATTATCATCTGAATTGTTGTCCGGATCAATCTTGGACCATCCCATGGACATTGTGAGGTATCTTAAATATTTTAATACATCCCAACATGTTTCCAAATTCATCATGCACTCAAAACATCCATTTTCTTCTTGAAGCTCCATACTAGCTCTCTCATGCTTGCGAGAAACAAGAAAACTAGGAAGCAAGAAAAGGCCATATCTTGAGATATATTGGGTCTCAAGACCTCATTACTTTTTAATTAGGACAAATAATAACGAATAAAAAAATTACAATCATTTTTTCATCATTAAATCAAATAAGACCTCTAAAAACACCAATTTATGCCTATTGCACACCCTATCTCCATGTTCTCCTCAACAGACAAGCATAGGACTGTTTAAAAAAATCAGATACTTCCACTCCTTTTTTGAACAAAACAAATTATATATATATAAAAATAATAATTATCACCAAATTTACCAAATTTTAGGACTTGATTGTAGTTCTAGATGCTCCAAAACCCATTTTTTCGCTCCTGAGCACACTCAGAAAATGTGAACTATAAGACATAGGGAGAAATAAAAAGGTGTATCTTGAGATTTATGAGGTATCAATACCTCATTAATTTTTTTTAACCTATAATAATCCATATAACTTATGTAATCATTATATTTAACCATTCAACCCTTTAAGTGCCTCGAAAATGCCTTTTTGATTGTCTACATTTGCATGCCAAAACCCTGAATTCAACCAACTTGCACTTTTCCACTTTTTGCCTCTATATTTTGATGGAAGAAGGTGTATAAAGGTAAAATATACCACATAAGATCTCAAAAAACATTTTTTTATCAAAAATCTCAAAAAATGCAAAATTTATCTCAAAACCAAGCTTTGAGTGTTTAAGAAGGGTTTAAATTTGATTTTAGCTTTGATGATAGTTTTTGAGTTATAGGGATGAACTAAGAAAAATGAGAGGTTTATGAATATAACCAATTCCCCCAAATATACTCCAAATTTTATTTTCTAACTCTCAATGAAAGTCTTGTTGTCATCCCCCTCTCTTCTGGCACTCTAGGCCTCTCTTAGCTCTCTAGGCCTAGAAAACTAAAAAATGGATTTTTTATCCTTTACATGTATGAAATCTCTTGGGACACATTTGATTCACCTTTGGGAAGATAATATTATGTTCCATTCCAAATTTTATACATTTAAACCTTGTTCTCATATGCAAACCTTAAAGTAATTATGGCACTAAGCTTGAGAAAATGCACAGTTTAGGGGTTCAAAACACAAAATGTATTCTTTAAGGGCTTAGTAGAGTCTCTAATGTCATTATCTAATGATATTAAGCATCATTCACCATAAAAATAATTTTTTATCTTCCCATTGGTTTCCATTTGACTCGACACAGATGTTTTGCTAAGCTTCTCAAGCCTAGAGAGAGCAAAAAAACTTGTTTTAGACCTTACGTAATGTTCTTTAAGTCTTATGATCCTTCAAAACCTCTCATTATCTAATGTGATTCTACTCTATCCAATTCATGGATTTGGATGCGGCCCAAAACACTCTTTTAGGCCTCACACCAAGACACCTGAACTGCTAATACTCTGCATCATCCTGTCATGGCTAGAAAGTGATTGAGAAACCAGGTAAAAGAGGACACTAATGAGTCACTTATGACATAATAATATCTCCTAATTTATTTATAAAACTCACATCCTAACCATATATGCTTGTTTTTTACATGCACCTTAGTCTTTTTGGCCTCGAGGCTTGCCAATGAGTGTTCTTGCACCCTAACTCCAACTTGATGATCTCATTCTGATGGTTTAAGAGGGTATATGCCTTAAGATTCAAATTTAGAAGTTAGGGGTGTTGACCTTTGGTCTAAGGAAGCTAAAAATGGTCAACAATCTTGGTGACTCTACAGGGTTGGTTAGCCTGCTAGCCAAAAGACTTATGCCTCATATATCCATTAGGCAAGAGAGTCTCTCAACCTATCAATCAACTGATTTGAATCTAATTTGCATTGATTATATCCTTTGAAACACCTCTAAAAACTGATAACAACCTACTACCTCCTAAACACACAACAAAGGAAACCAACTATACAAATAAATTATGCCAAAGGCACTTAGAGAAAGCAAACACACTAGCTACCATATACAACTAACCTGAAGATTTACCCTTCTCCTAGATCAAAAGGAAAAGTTCTTGGATCACTCCCTTTATAAAGAGGAACATATGAAAGATGCCCTACTTTTGAAACACTATGCTTGTTGAATCATGCCTCTCATGAGGGTCATCTAGAACAAACATGTCCCTAATGTATAAGTACTCTTGAGATGACTCAAAACTGATCCCATGATGACCTTCAATGTGAACAATGTCTTCGGAGAAGGTCTCAATCTGATTTGGGAGAGTGATTGCTATCTCTTCGCTTGGTGTCTCTTCAAAGCTAAGAGACCATTCCAACGTATTTATGACTACAACTTTGGCCTTCAAGATCTCATTAGGCTCATACTTTGTCTTGGCATCCATTTGATCATTTTTTTATCTTGGGAGTGAAGGTTGGGTGTCCAAGTTTACACAAAATGACTCTATATCATCCCAAAAAACAACTTCCTCTTAGTCACTTGGGACAATGCCAACCTTAACACCATACTTTCTTTATTCACCTTGGAAGAAGCCACATAGAATCTCACAAGCCCATCTAAGGTTTAAAATGTCATATTCTTGTGGTTCTAGATCTGAACACTGTCCTTCATTCTTGAAGACATTAGTATTGCCTTTAATGGACAATTCATCCTAAGACTTGTCAGCCTTTATAACCTGATTTGCAAGTTCATTTTCATTCTCTAGAGGAGTTAAAGGCTGGTTTAAAACCTCTACCTAGTCTATGAAGTCATGGTACAGTTGTTTCCATACCTCATTTTGATCCTCTTGTTCCTCTTGATTAACACTAGCATCAAGTCTGATTTCAAGCTCTAAAGGATGGCAACTTGACTTGTCTTCTTCACCCACCTCGCTTAGTAGGTTGTCTTTCTCTTTAACTAAGGATACAAGATCTTGATAGTCTTCTTCATGGATACTTCTTGAGAATTGATCAAATTTACCTTCCATAGCTAATGGTGGTTCACTTGACCAAGTGAAAACTAGCTCATCTTGTCTATCTAGCTCTAAACCTAATTTTTTCTTGCTTTGATGAAGTGGGTTGCCTATCAATATTTCTTCCTCATACACACTTACCTCATCTTCTCAAGACTCACTTGAGACAACAAGTTCTTCCTCTATCCTTTGTAAGATAGGTTCTTTCTCCAAGAGGGAGATGGTGGAAGGGTGAAGAAGTTCACCTTGCTTGTAGCTTAAGAGAGTGTCCTTCCAACTAGGTACCTTTAGTGGTCCATTTGGTGGCTCTTGAGAGAGGGATAAAGAGTCTTGGAACTCTTATAGGTAAAGTTAATTGAGTTGAGTTAAAACTTCTTTGTTATTCTCTTCAACCACTAACTCCTTCTCTTGAACTAGTTGGACCACCACAACTAACACCTCTTCCTTCTTCTCTATGCCTTTCTTTGTTAGGGTGTGGAGCTAAAAGCTTCACCTTAAGGCAAACATGGAGGTTTCTGAGTGTATGTAGTCACCGGCGTCGGCAGGCCACAACCGACGTCAGTCAGAGGAAGCGCAGAAGGAAACCAGCATCGGCAAGAGATCGACTGGCGTCGGTCACCTCCAATCAGGCAGGGACCAACGTCGGTCGCCTGTGGCGGTCAGAAATGTTGTTGACCAACAGTCAGTTAAGTGAACGCGTAGTTTGCATGATGAAGACCAGTTCAAGTCTTTGAGCCGCTTGTCTAATTAGTGTATGCATGAGATCTATATAATAGACTCATGGGCTGTATTGTTAAGTGTAGAAATTGCAGAACCCAAGAGTGGAACTTGGAGAGTTCTTCCCATGGTGGAATCAAGTAGGATTCCCCATGTATGTAAGATCAAGTTTGATATGCAGGGTGTTGCAAGATCATGGTGGATATCTACATGTGATAAGTAAGATTAGGTTGGTTTGCAGGGATGTGTGTATGTGAGGGTCAGAACAGGATCGGCAAGGGAGCAAGATCAAGGTGACAGCAATACATCAAGAGCAGGATCATGGTGAGATCTACTTGGAGTATCGGTTCGTACTCGATTATACTGGACGTACAATGAGGTGAACAGCAGCTTGTGTTAGTTGTTAGTTGTGACCTATGAGAGAATATTACTCAGGTGGGAAGATTACTTGGACCCTTGAGGAAGAAGCCTCACAGAGGTGGAAGAAGAGTGTGATCTCTTTATTGTAATTTATTTTTTAATGAGTTGAATACAATTGTGTGTTGCCTCTCATATTCTGTGTGTTTTTTCATTGATAGTTAGTTGTTCTTCTAGTTATTTCTGCAATCTTAAGTTGCTTATACAATAGAAATCATGTGTGCTCTTAATTCTAACAAGTTGTGTCAGAGCTTTGGAAAACTTAGGTCCTATCAAATGGTATCAGAGTGAGGTTGGATGTTCTCAGAGCGAGTTTGACTAACAGATGGCCAAATCTGGTTAGTGGTTTGTTGATTATAGGTTACTCACAGGGGTTTCTAATTGAGTGGGAGTATAGCAATGGTAGAAGAAGATAAGCTAAGAATGAAGAAATTCAGGCACAGGATTAACACCACAAGGAGTGTGGTGGGTAGTCTTCAAGTGGGAGCTTGAAGAGGAATACAAGCCAGGATGCAGATTAGACAGAGTACTAGTATGGGTACAGGTGCAGTTGTTTATCTCCAAGTGGGATATTTTTAGGGTGTGGAGCTAAAAGCTTCACCTTAAGGCAAACATGGAGGTTTTTGAGCATATGCAGTCGCCGGCATCGGCAAGCCACAACCGACGTCGGTCAGGGGAAGCGCAGAAGGAAACTGGCATCGGCAGGAGATCGGTCGGCGTTGGTCACCTCCAGTCAGGCAGGGACCAACGTCGGTCGCTTGTGGCGGTCAAAACTGCTGTTGAGGAACATTCAGTTAAGTAAACACATAGTTTGCATGATGAAGACCAGTTTGAGTCTTTGAGCCGCTTGTCTAATTAGTGTATGCATGAGATCTATATAATAGACTCATGGGCTGTATTGTTAAGTGTAGAACTTGCAGAACCCAAGTGTGGAACTTAGAGAGTTCTTCCCATGGTGGAATCAAGTAGGATTCCCCATGTATGTAAGATCAGGTTTGATATGCAAGGTGTTGCACGATCATGGTGGAGATCTACATGTGATAAGTAAGATCAAGTTGGTCTGCAGGGATGTGTGTATGCGAGGGTCAGAACAGGATCGGCGGGGGAGCAAGATCAAGGTGATAGCAATACATTAGGAGCAAGATCATGGTGAGATCTATTTGGAGTACCAGTTCATACTCAGTTGTACTGGACGTACAATGAGGTGAACAACAGCTTGTGTTAGTTGTAAATTGTGACCTATGAGAGAAGATTACTCAGGTGGGAAGATTATGTTAGGGACCCCTTATCCAATGGAAGCACAATTGATTACTTTCTTATAAGCAATTAAACACATAATTATACTAGAATGATAAAGTAACTAGAAACTTGAGACAGCAAAAAATTTGAGAGACAATACACACTCTTGTATTAAATATTACTAGAAGAAAATACAATAAGGAAGATGCCACTTCTTCCTCCACCTCAAAGGCTTGCCACACCTCAAGACCTTCTTCCCTCTCTCTCTCTTGCTCAACACAACAACTCTATAGCCTGAGTTATTATCCCTCCTTGAATGTTTTAGTTGATCTCCTTGACCTTGCTTGCTTCAATGCTTTTACTTGCCTTCTTGATAATTACAATACATGCCTCATGGGTCTTTAAATAGAATCCCATGGTTACAAAAATAGAAATCTAACTACAATAATTAGACATGCAGATCATGACTATAATTAGTCATTTGACATGCAAACACTCACTTCACTTAACTGACTGTTCATCAACAACAGTTCTGGAACACACAGGCGACTGACACCAGTCCCTGCTTGCCTGGTGCTGCCGACGTCGGCCGACTAGTTGCCGTCGCCGATTTCCTTCTGCACTGCATCTGACCGATGTCGGTCATGCTGCCGACACCGATGCTTCTGGTTCTTCAGCAACCTTTTTCATGTCTGTAACAGTTGAAGCTTTTAGCTCCACACCCTAACAATCTCCCACTTGGAGATAAACAACTGCTACTATACATGTACCTGTACACCATCTATTTTGTTTCCTTGGCTCTGTATCCCTCTTCAAAGTCACTCTTGAAAACCAACCACCACTAAACCTGTGATGCAAATACCTGTCACTTATGCCAAAAGAATTTTGCTGCTCCCAAATTCTTCATGACATACTTCTAAACCAACTCTACCCTTAGCTCAAAAAACTCCCTGTATATGAAACCCTGCAACAAGTAACACAATACAGTAACAAGATAATGTAGCTAATATTATCCAACCTGGTAAAGATAAAATACAATGGTCAAACCTCCATTGTCCACAACCTAATCAAGACCATATACCATAGCCTTCTGTCTCACGAGTCCATCCACTCTCTTCTCTAATATGGGAATCCATCCCTCATCCAGTACTTTCTTCTAGCTGACAACTCTACCAACAAATATCTATTTGGTTCTTCTCCAAGGACTCACACTCCTCATCCATGCCAAGCTCCCACTGTTTCTGGATTCTACCTGCATTACTTCTTCCATCTTTCTAGTTCTTGACTATCAGTAAGCAATATCAAGAAGGTGAACAACAAATATGAGGTTCACATATCTTTTCTGACCTCCATATGGGTGTTTGAGACTCCTTGACAGCTTGCTGTCCACCCAACATCCGTTCTAGTGACTGATCTCGGCCATCTCCCAGTCTGCTCCCAACCGATGTCAGTTCCCTGCACTGACCCTGATTGTCGATGTTGTTTCCTTGGCCGACACCGGTGTCCCTCCTGCCGACGTTGGTCTTGATGACCGATGTCAGACTTCTCCTGCCCGACTCTACCGACCCTGCTGGTCTGCACATGATCGATGCCAGTATCTGGCTGAACGACGTCGGTCCCAAGTGACCGACATCGGTGTCTCTGTGTTCTTTTAAGTGATGAAATTTTCATCTGTGAGCTCATCTTGGATCAAACCTCTGTCCATACTGCCCTGCTCAGATTTATTCATCCCCTGTGACTGATCTCTGTCCTTCATCTCCTCCATAAACACCAAGGCTTCTTTGTTCCTGTTAAAAGCATCAAATTTCCTTTTCTTGCAATGAACTCTATCTATGCTTTCTAAATCTGAACACATACCTTTCGAATCAAGAACATCCATTCCCTTCCTATTCATGTGACCAAGCCTATTAAGCCACATCTTCGAATCTACAGCTGAAGTAGATAAACCAGAAGTAGAATCAGCAATACAAGTAGACAGATAAAGAGTATCTACTTTCTTACCTCTTGCTAGAAAAAGTGTGCCCTTGGTAACCTTCCAAGAATCCGTTGTGAGGGTTATTGTGCATCCCTCATCACCCAACCTTCCAACAGAAATCAAACTCTACTTCAGAATTAGAACATGCATAACCTCTTTCAACACCCATGTGTTGTCAATCTGCAATTTCAGCTACACTTTCCCTTTGCCAACTATCTGACAAGGCGTACCATCCCCTAAATAAAGCACTCCAAAGTCTCCCTATTCATACTCATGGAAAAAATCTCTGTTTGGGGATGCATGAAAAGATGAACCAGAATCTAAAATCCATGATCCTACCTAACTATCTAAAGAAAGTATGAGAGCATCATGTACCATGATATTTGCATCCTTTGCTTCTTCAATACCTACATGTTGATTCTCTTTATCTCTCAACCAACACTCCTTTGTATGTCCTTTCTTTCCACAAAACCAGTAGGTAATACCTTTGGATTCAGATCTCCTTCCCGACCTTGATTTCCCTTGCTCAACCTTCTCCCTTTGCCTTTCCCTACTTTCTGCACTTAGAGCATTCCCTGATGATTCACCTGTGCTTCTCCTGCATATTTCCTCATTCAAGATCACACTTACAACATCATCAAATTTTAAGATTTTAGAAGCAAATGCAGAATTACTTACTGTCATAACTAAACTGTCCCAACTTTCAGGCAAAGAACATAAAATCAAGAGAGCATTTACCTCATCATCAAAAACAATATTGACTGAAGCTAATTGGTTTACCAAACCATGAAAATCACTGAGATGAGTATGTACTGATCCACCTTCTTGCATTTGCAAAGTAAATAACTGCTTCATAAGATATACCTTATTAGAAGCTGAGGGCTTTTCACATAAATTTGCCAAAGATTTTATCAACTCTTCCGTTGTCTTGCACTGTGATAAGCTAGAAATCACAGACGATGCAAGGCTCAACCTTATGGAACCAAGAGCCTTCCGATCAAGAACACTCCATTCTTCATCCTTCATATCTGTGGGCTTGCATGCAACCCCACCCAACGGTAAGTACAGATCCTTCTGATACAGATAATCCTCAATCTGCATCCTCTAATGTTGATAATTTGTGCCATTAAACTTCTCTATTTGTAACTTACTTTCTTCTGCCATTACTGAACTCCCACTCAATCAGAAAACCCTGTGAATGCCCTGTAATCAAAAACAATACCCTGCTTCCTGAAAATCATAGCTCTGATACCAACTGTTAGGGACCCCTTATCCAACGAAAGCACAATTGATTACTTTCTTATAAGCAATTAAACACGGAATTATACCAGAATGATAAAGTAACTAGAAACTTGAGACAGCAAAGAATTTGAGAGACAATACACACTCTTGTATTAAATATTACTAGAAGAAAATACAATAAAGAAGATGCCACTTCTTCCTCCACCTCAAAGGCTTGCCACACCTCAAGACCTTCCCTCTCTCTCTTGCTCAACACAACAACTCTATAGCCTGAGTTATTATCCCTCCTTGAATGCTTCAGCTGATCTCCTTGACCTTACACCTGTAGATCTCCTTGACCTTGTTTGCTTCAATGCTTTTACTTGCCTTCTTGATAATTACAATACATGCCTCATGGGTCTTTAAATAGAATCCCATGGTTACAAAAATAGAAATCTAACTACAATAATTAGACACAGAGCTCGTGACTATAATTAGTCATTTGACATGCAAACACTCGCTTCACTTAAATGACTGTTTGTCAATAGCAGTTCTGAAACGCACAGGCGACCGACGCCAGTCCCTGCTTGCCTGGTGCTGCCGACGTCGGCTGACTAACTACCATCGCTAGTTTCTTTCTACACTTCATCTGACCGACGTCGGTCATGCTGCCGACGCTAGTGCTTCTGGTTCTTCAGCAACCTTCCTCATGTCTGCAACAGTTGAAGCTTTTAGCTCCACACCCTAACAGATTACTTGAAGCCCTTGAGGAGGAAGCCTTACAGAGGTGGAAGAAGAGTGTGATCTCTTTATTATAATTTCTTTTGTAATGAGTTGAATACAATTATGTGTTGCCTCTCATATTCTGTGTATTTTCTCATTGATAGTTATTTATTCTTCTGGTTATTTCCGCAATCTTAAATTGCTTATACAATGGTAATCATGTGTGCTCTTAATTCTGACAAGTTGTGTCAGAGCTTTGGGGAACTTAGGTCCTATCAAATGGTAACAGAGTGAGGTTGGATGTTCTCAGAGCGAGTTTGACTAACAAATGGCCAGATCTAGTTAATGGTTTGTTGATTACAGGTTACTCATAGGGGTTTCTGATTGAGTGAGAGTATAGCAACGGCAGAAGAAGGTAAGCTGAGAATGAAGAAATTCAGGCACAGGATTAACACCATAAGGAGTGTGGTGGGTAGTCTTCAAGTGGGAGCTTGAAGAAGAATACAAGCCAGGATGCAGATTAGACAGATTACTGGTATGGGTACAGGTGCAGTTGTTTATCTCTAAGTGAGAGATTGTTAGGGTGTGCAGCTAAAAGCTTCACCTTAAGGTAAACATGGAGGTTTCTAAGCATATGCAATCGCCAGTGTCGGCAGGCCACAACCGACGTCAGTCAGGGGAAGCGCAGAAGGAAACTGGCATCGACAGGAGACTGGTCGGCATCGGTCACCTCCAGTCAGGCAGGGACTGACGTCGGTCGCATGTGGCAGTTAGAACTGCTATTGACGAACAGTCAGTTAAGTGAATGTGTAGTTTGCATGATGAAGACCAGTTCGAGTCTTTGAGCTGCTTGTCTAATTAGTGTATGCATGAGATCTATATAATAGACTCATGGGCTGTATTGTTAAGTGTAGAACTTGCAAAACCCAAGTGTGGAACTTGGAGAGTTCTTCCCATGGTGGAATCAAGTAGGATTCCCCATGTATGTAAGATTAGGTTTGATATGCAGGGTGTTGCAGGATCATGGTGGAGATCTACATGTGATAAGTAAGATCAGGTTGGTCTGCAGGGATGTGTGTATGCGAGGGTCAAAACAGGATCGGTGGGGGAGCAAGATCAAGGTGACAGTAATACATCAGGAGAAGGATCATGGTGAGCTCTACTTAGAGTACCAATTCGTACTCAGTTGTACTGGACATACAATGAGGTGAACAATAGCTTGTGTTAGTTGTTAGTTGTGACCTATGAGAGAAAATTACTCAGGTGGGAAGATTACTTGGAGCCCTTGAGGAGGAAGCCTCATAGAGGTGGAAGAAGAGTGTGATCTCTTTATTGTAATTTCTTTTGTAATGAGTTGAATACAATTGTGTGTTACCTCTCATATTCTGTGTGTTTTCTTATTGATAGTTATTTGTTCTTCTAGTTATTTCTGCAAGCTTAAGTTGCTTATACAATGGTAATCATGTGTGCTCTTAATTCTGACAAGTTGTGTCAGAGCTTTGGGGAACTTAGGTCCTATCAAATGGTATCAGAGTGAGGTTGGATGTTTTCAGAGTGAATTTGACTAACAGATGGCTAGATCTGGTTAGTAGTTTGTTGATTACAGGTTACTCATAAGGGTTTCTGATTGAGTGAGAGTATAGCAACGATAGAAGAAGGTAAGCTGAGAATGAAGAAATTCAGGCACAAGATTAACACCACAAGGAGTGTGGTGGGTAGTCTTCAAGTGGGAGCTTGAAGAGAAATACAAGCCAAGATACAGATTAGATAGAGTACTGGTATGGGTACAGGTGCAGCTGTTTATCTCCAAGTGGGAGATTGTTAGGGTGTGGAGCTAAAAGCTTCACCTTAAGGCAAACATGGAGGTTTCTGAGCGTATGCAGTCACTGGCATCGGCAGGCCACAATCGACGTCAGTTAGGGGAAGCACAGAAAGAAATCGGCATCGATAGGAGATCAGCCAGCGTCAGTCACCTCCAGTCAGGCAGGGACCGACATCGGTCACTTATGGTGGTCAGAACTTTTGTTGACGAACAGTCAGTTAAGTGAACACGTAGTTTGCATGATGAAGACCAGTTCGAGTCTTTGAGCCGCTTGTCTAATTAGTATATGCATGAGATCTATATAATAGACTCATGGGCTGTATTGTTAAGTGTAGAACTTGGAGAGTTCTTTCCATGGTGGAATCAAGTAGGATTCCCCATGTATGTAAGATCAGGTTTGATATGCAGGGTGTTACAGGATCATGGTGGAGATCTACATGTGATAAGTAAGATCAGGTTGGTCTGCAGGGATGTGTGTATGCGAGGGTTAGAACAGGATCGACGGGGGAGCAAGATCAAGGTGACAGCAATACATCAAGAGCAGGATCATGGTGAGATCTACTTGGAGTACCAGTTCGTACTTGATTGTACTGGACGTACAATGAGGTGAACAACAACTTGTGTTAGTTGTTAGTTGTGACCTATGAGAGAAGATTACTCAGGTGGGAAGATTACTTGGAGCCCTTGAGGAGGAAGCCTCATAGAGGTGGAAGGAGAGTGTGATCTCTTTATTGTAATATCTTTTGTAATGAGTTGAATACAATTGTGTGTTGCCTCTCATATTCTGTGTGTTTTCTCATTAATAGTTATTTGTTCTTCTGATTATCTTCGCAATCTTAAGTTGCTTATACAATGGTAATCATGTGTGCTCTTAATTCTAACAAGTTGTGTTAGAGCTTTGGGGAACTTAGGTCCTATCAAATGGTATCAAAGTGAGGTTGGATGTTCTTAGAGCGAGTTTGACTAACAGATGGCCAGATCTAATTAGTGGTTTATTGATTATAGGTTACTCACAAGGGTTTCTAATTGAGTGGGAGTATAGCAACGACAGAAGAAGGTAAGCTGAGAATGAAAAAATTTAGGCACAGAATTAACACCACAAGGAGTGTGGTGGGTAGTCTTCAAGTGGGAGCTTGAAGAGGAATACAAGCCAGGATGCAGATTAGACAGAGTACTGATATGGGTACAAGTGCAACTATTTATCTCCAAGTTGGAGATTGTTAGGGTGTGGAGCTAAAAGCTTCACCTTAAGTCAAACATGAAGGTTTCTGAGCGTATGCAGTCGCCGACGTCGATAGGCCACAAATTACGTCGATCAGGGCAAGCGCAGAAGGAAACCGGCATCAGCAGGAGATCGGCCGGCATTGGTCACCTCCAGTCAGGCAGGGACCGATGTCGGTCACCTGTGGTGGTCAGAACTGCTGTTGATGAACAGTCAGTTAAGTGAATGCATAGTTTGCATGATGAAGACCAGTTCGAGTCTTTGAGTTGCTTGTCTAATTAGTGTATGCATGAGATCTATATAATAGACTCATGGGCTATATTGTTAAGTGTAGAACTTGCAGAACCCAAGTGTGGAACTTGGAGAGTTCTTCCCATGGTGGAATCAAGTAGGATTCCCCATATATGTAAGATCAGGTTTGATATGCAGGGTGTTGCAGGATCATGGTGGAGATCTACATGTGATAAGTAAGATCAAGTTGGTCTGCAGGGATGTGTGTATGTGAGGGTCAGAATAGGATCAGCAGGGGAGCAAGATCAAGGTGACAGCAATACATCAAGAGTAGAAACATGGTGAGATCTACTTGGAGTACCGATTCGTACTCAATTGTACTAGATGTACAATGAGGTGAACAACAGCTTGTGTTAGTTGTTAGTTGTGACCTATGAGAGAAGATTACTCAGGTGGAAAGATTACTTGGAGCCCTTGAGGAGGAAGCCTCACAGAGGTGGAAGAAGAGTGTGATCTCTTTATTATAATTTCTTTTGTAATGGGTTGAATACAATTGTGTGTTGCCTCTCATATTCTGTGTGTTTTCTCATTGATAGTTATTTGTTCTTTTGGTTATTTCCGCAATCTTAAGTTGCTTATACAATGGTAATCATGTGTGCTCTTAATTCTGACATGTTGTGTCAGAGCTTTGGGGAACTTAGGTCCTATCAAATGGTATCAGAGTGAGGTTGGATGTTCTCAGAGCGAGTTTGACTAACAGATGGCCAGATCTGGTTAGTGGTTTGTTGATTACAGGTTACTCACAGGGGTTTCTGATTGAGTGGGAGTATAGCAACAACAGAAGAAGGTAAGCTGAGAATGAAGAAATTCAGGCACAGGATTAACACCACAAGGAGTGTGGTGCGTAGTCTTCAAGTGGGAGCTTGAAGAGGAATACAAGCTAGGATGCAGATTAGACAGAGTACTAGTATGGGTACAGGTGTAGCTGTTTATCTCCAAGTGGGAGATTGTTAGGGTGTGGAGCTAAAAGCTTCACCTTAAGGCAAACATGGAGGTTTCTGAGCGTATGCAGTCGCCGGTGTCGGCAGGCCACAACAGACGTCGATCAGGGGAAGCGCAGAAGAAAACCGACATCGGTAAGAGATCGGCCGGCATCAGTCCCCTCCAGTCAGACAGGGACTGACGTCGGTCGCCTTGGCAGTCAAAATTGCTGTTGACGAATAGTCAGTTAAGTGAACGTGTAGTTTGCATGATGAAGACCAGTTTGAGTCTTTGAGCCGCTTGTCTAATTAGTGTATGCATGAGATCTATATAATAGACTCATGGGTTGTATTGTTAAGTGTAGAACTTGCAGAACCCAAGTGTGGAACTTGGAGAGTTCTTCCCATGGTGGAATCAAGTAGGATTTCCCATGTATGTAAGATCAGGTTTGATATGCAGGGTGTTGCAGGATCATGGTGGAGATCTATATGTGATAAGTAAGATTAGGTTGCTCTGCAGGGATGTGTGTATGTGAGGGTCAGAATAGGATCGGCGGGGGAGCAGGATCAAGGTGACAGCAATACATCAGGAGCAAGATCATGGTGAGATCTACTTGGAGTACCGGTTCATACTCGATTGTACTGGACGTACAATGAGGTGAACAACAGCTTGTGTTAGTTGTTAGTTGTGACCTATGAGAGAAGATTACTCAGGTGGAAAGATTACTTGGAGCCCTTGAGGAGGAAGCCTCACAGAGGTGGAAGAAGAGTGTGATCTCTTTATTGTAATTTCCTTTGTAATGAGTTGAATACAATTGTGTGTTGCCTCTCATATTCTGTGTGTTTTCTCATTGATAGTTATTTATTCTTCTGGTTATTTCTGCAATCTTAAGTTGCTTATACAATGGTAATCATGTGTGCTCTTAATTCTAAAAAGTTGTGTCAGAGCTTTGGGGAACTTAGGTACTATCAAATGGTATCAGAGTGAGGTTGGATGTTCTCAGAGCGAGTTTGACTAACAGATGGCCAGATCTGGTTAGTGGTTTGTTGATTACAGGTTACTCATAGGGATTTCTGATTGAGTGGGAGTATAGCAACGACAGAAGAAGGTAAGCTGAGAATGAAGAAATTCAGGCACAGAATTAACACCACAAGGAGTGTGGTGGGTAGTCTTCAAGTGGGAGCTTGAAGAGGAATACAAGCCAGGATGTAGATTAGATAGAGTACTGGTATGGGTATAGGTGCAGCTGTTTATCTCTAAGTGGGATATTTTTAGGGTGTGGAGCTAAAAGCTTCACCTTAAGGCAAACATGGAGGTTTTTGAGCGTATGCAGTCACCGACGTCGGTAGGCCACAATCGACATCGGTCAGGGGAAGCGTAGAAGGAAATCGGCATCGACAGGAGATCAGTCGGCGTCATTCACCTCCAGTTAGGCAGGGACCGACATCGGTCGCCTATGGCGGTCAAAACTGTTGTTGACGAACAGTCAGTTAAGTGAACGCGTAGTTTGCATGATGAAGACCAGTTTGAGTCTTTGAGCCACTTGTCTAATTAGTGTATGCATGAGATCTATATAATAGACTCATGGATTGTATTATTAAGTGTAGAACTTGTAGAACCCAAGTGTGGAACTTGGAGAGTTCTTCCCATGGTGGAATCAAGTAGGATTCCCCATGTATGTAAGATCAGGTTTGATATGCAGGGTGTTGTAGGATCATGGTGGAGATTTACATGTGATAATTAAGATCAGGTTGGTCTGTAGGGATGTGTGTATGTGAGGGTTAGAACAGGATCGGCGGGGGAGCAAGATCAAGGTGACAGCAATACATCAGGAGGAGGATCATGGTGAGATCTACTTTGAGTACCGGTTCGTACTCTGTTGTACTGGACGTACAATGAGGTGAACAACAGCTTGTGTTAGTTGTTAGTTGTGACCTATGAGAGAATATTACTCAGGTGGGAAGATTACTTGGAGCCCTTGAGAAGGAAGCCTCACAGAGGTGGAAGAAGAGTGTGATCTCTTTATTGTAATTTCCTTTGTAATGAGTTGAATACAATTGTGTGTTGCCTCTCATATTCTGTGTGTTTTCTCATTGATAGTTATTTGTTCTTCTTGTTATTTCCGCAATCTTAAGTTGCTTATACAATGGTAATCATGTGTGCTCTTAATTCTGACAAGTTGTGTCAGAGCTTTGGGGAACTTAGGTCCTATCAAATGGTATCAAGGTGAGGTTGGATGTTCTCAGAGCGAATTTGACTAACAGATGGCCAGATCTGGTTAGTGGTTTGTTGATTACAGGTTACTCACAGGGGTTTCTGATTGAGTGAGAGTATAGCAACGGCAGAAGAAGGTAAGCTGAGAATGAAGAAATTCAGGCACATGATTAACACCACAAGGAGTGTGGTGGGTAGTCTTCAAGTGGGAGCTTGAAGAGGAATACAAGCTAGGATGCAGATTAGACAGAGTACTGGTATGGGTACAGGTGCAGTTGTTTATCTCCAAGTGGGAGATTGTTAGGGTGTGGAGCTAAAAGCTTCACCTTAAGGAAAACATGGAGGTTTCTAAGCATATGCAGTTGCTGGCATTGACAGGCCACAACTGGCGTTGGTCAGGGGAAGTGCAGAAGGAAATTGGCATCGACAGGAGATCGGTCGGCATCGGTCACCTCCAGTTAGGTAGGGACCGACGTCGGTCGCCTGTGGCAGTCAGAACTGCTGTTGACGAACAGTCAATTAAGTGAATGCGTAGTTTTCATGATGAAGACCAGTTCGAGTCTTTGATCCGCTTGTCTAATTAGTGTATGCATGAGATCTATATAATAGACTCATGGGCTGTATTGTTAAGTGTAGAACTTGTAGAACCCAAGTGTGGAACTTGGAGAGTTTTTCTCATGGTGGAATCAAGTAGGATTCCCCATGTATGTAAGATCAGGTTTGATATGCAGGGTGTTGCAGGATCATGGTGGAGATCTACATGTGATAAGTAAGATCAGGTTGGTCTGCAAGAATGTGTGTATGTGAGGGTCAGAATAGGATCAATGGGGGAGCAAGATCAAGGTGACAGCAATACATCAGGAGCAGGATCATGGTGAGATCTACTTGGAGTACCGGTTCATACTCGATTGTACTAGACGTATAATGAGGTGAACAACAGCGTGTGTTAGTTGTTAGTTGTGACTTATGAGAGAAGATTACTCAGGTGGGAAGATTACTTGGAGCCCTTGAGGAAGCCTCACAGAGGTGGAAGAAGAGTGTGATCTCTTTATTGTAATTTTCTTTGTAATGAGTTGAATACAATTGTGTGTTGCCTCTCATATTTTATGTGTTTTCTCATTGATAGTTATTTGTTCTTCTAGTTATTTTTGCAATCTTAAGTTGCTTATACAATGGTAATCATGTGTGCTCTTAATTCTGACAAGTTGTGTTAGAGTTTTGGGGAACTTAGGTCCTATCAAATTGTTAGGGTGTGGAGCTAAAAGCTTCAACTATTGTAGACACGAAGAAGGGAGGTTGCTGAAGATCCAGAATTACCGACGTCGACAGCATTACCGACGTCGGTCAGATGCAGTGCAGAAGGCAACCGGCATTGACAGGGAGTCGGCCGACGTCAGTCAGCACAAGACAGACAGGGACCGACGTCGGCCGCATGTGGCTATTCCAGAACTGTTGTTGATGAATAGTCAGTTAAGTGAAGTGAGTGTTTGAATGTTTAAGGGCTAATTATAGTCACGCGTTACGTGTCTAATTATTGTAATTAGAGTTCTATTTTTATATGCATGGGATCCTATTTAAAGACCCATGAGGCATGTATTGTAAATCAAGAAGGCAAGTAAAAGCATTCAAGCAAGGAGAAAGGTCAAGGAGATCTATAGGTGTAAGGTCAAGGAGATCAGCTGAAGCATTCAAGGAGGGGATAACAACTCAGGTTGTTGAGTTGGTTGTGGTTGAGCAAGAGAGAGAGGGAAGGTCTTGAGGTGTGGCAAGCCTTTGAGGTGGAGGAAGAAGTGGCATCTTCCTTATTGTATTTTCTTCTAGTAGTATTTAATACAAGAGTGTGTATTGTCTCTCAAATTCTTTGTTGTCTCAAGTTTTTAGTTACTTAATCATTCTGGTATAATTCCGTGTTTAATTGCTTATAAAAAAGTAATCAATTGTGCTTCTATTGGATAAGGGGTTCTAAATTTGTCTTACTTTGATGAAGTGGGTTGCCTATCAATATTTCTTCCTCATACACACTTACCTCATCTTCTCAAGACTCACTTGAGACGACAAGTTCTTCCTCTATCCTTTGTAAGATAGGTTCTTTCTCCAAGAGGGAGATGGTGGGAGGGTGAAGTTCACCTTGCTTGTAGCTTAAGAGAGTGTCCTTCCAACTAGGTACCTTTAGTGGTCCATTTGGTGGCTCTTGAGAGAGGGATAAAGAGTCTTGGAACTCTTATAGGTCAAGCTAATTGAGTTGAGTTAACACTTCTTTGTTATTATCTTCAACCACTAACTCCTTCTCTTGAACTGGTTCTTGGACCACCACAATTAACACCTCTTCCTTCTTCTCTATGCCTTTCTTAACTTTTTTCCATGATGGAAATGTGTAGGGTACAACCACCTTCTCTTCTTATTAAATGGGTATAGGAGAGGGTGGTTTCACAAGAGAGGGTATGACATAGTTAGGGTCCAAGGTATAGGGGGTGTCTAAGTTGAGATGGTTTTTAAATCTTAAGTGAGAATGGGCATAGGGGTAGGAGAGGGAAAATTGGTTGGTTTGGGTTTGACATACTCATCTTTCTAATGAGTCAACATTTCCTCTATCAAGAGTATCCATTCTTTTACTCAGTTCTTCTCAAATTTTGGATAATCTCCCTCCTCAATGGCTACCTACACACTCCAAAACTCTTGCAAGAAGTCCCTTGTCCTATTCATGGCATGGATGGGGAACTCTTTTCCAAGGGCTACCTCTGCATTCACCTTCATGATAGATCTCCCATGGTCTATAATTATTTGCTTGACTCTTGAAAAAGATGAGCTTTGACAAGGTTGACTAGGGGGCTGATTTGAGGCTCTTGGAGGTTGGTTTTTAGGCTCTTGGATAGGAGAGGGCATAGAAAACTGATTTGCTTGTGTTTGCTTGAATCTTGACAAAGATGTAACAGGATAAACATGGTCTTGGTATGGGGGATTAGATGCCTGATTTGGTTTCCAAATGGACTAATTTTGGTCATGTGTAGGGGTGGGAGTGAGGTAAGAGCCATGGTAGGGTTGATAGGTTGCTTGAGGGCCACTTGGGGGATACACATAAACATTATTATCTTGATAAGTGTGATGTTGAGGTAGATAATGAGCATATTGATCAAAAGATTTTTGATTATACATACCAAATTATGAAATTAGGCACTTAGGTTGCTTGACTAGATGATGTTCATAGTGAAGTCACCATTGGTGTTTGCAAACATGCCTCCAAAGGTTAATTGCACTGAAAGGCAACACCAAGAACCTTTTAATGAGATGTAAAACATAGTAGTAGTCCCACTGGATGTGCCATAAACTATTTTAGTATTAATTTTCACCCTTGGAGAGGGTTTTTCAGGTTCTCTCCAACTAAGCTACACAATAGGACACCCATAGCCTGGGGTTGTTCCCATTTTATATATTATTTAGAGAGAGCCTAAAGAACCCTCTCTAAAAGTACAAATTAATGTTACATGTATAGAGAGGTCCATAGATTGGTTTATACGTATAATATTTTCCATTAGACCTTAGTGTTTTTGTATTTGAGTATGTTTTGAAGATATCTAATGATCATATTCATGTATCAAGAGTCTTTGAATGTGTCTACATAGGTGTTGGAATTCAAATTCACCATGACTGGTCTTTAAAGAAAACTGGTAATTATGAGTGAACAAGGTACAGTGATGAGTTTGAAGCCTTATCTTCTAAATTGAAGTGTCTAATGAATATGGTGATGTTGCATGGGACATATATGACCTATCCATGCTTTGTATAAGGTTTTAGAGTCAGTTTAATAGGTTTTAACATTGAATCTAAAATGGCTTGTCTAGCTGAGTAAGGACTGTGAGAGAGAAGGTCAACAAAATGGTCTGCAAAGACCAATACTTGCCATTATATCTTGTGATCTTTTTGATGTAAATTGTTCTAAGGATGTTTTAAGGTCATATTCATGCATTGAAATCTCTTGATTATGTTCTTTCAGATGTAATAAGTCTACTTGGTTGAGTGGGTGCTTGGTCAAGTGGTGGTTGATTTGGTGTTGAGTCACTAAGGGAGTTGGTGCTTCCTTGAAAGTGGGTGCTTGCTAAAAGACTCTTTCAAGTTGGTGCTTGGTAGACTAGGGTTTATTTTCTAAGTTTAGTGGTTGCTTAACTGAATTTGATTCATTATTTTATAGGATTGGTTGTCCAAGATATGGTCAATGGGTTTTATTCCCCATGAGGGTTTACCACGTATATGATGTGTTGATACTTGATTTGTGTATATTACCTTTAATATGTTGTTAGACTAGTTGATATTGCTCATATGATGATTTTATTTGGTGAATATTAGATCTATTGAAGTTAAATTAAAAGTTTATAAGGACACTAATTCACCCCCCTTCTCAATCATCTTGCTCTTTTCAGCTGTATAAACCTCTAGTAGTAAAGGCTAAAAATGTCTATAAAAATTTTGAGTTGTTTAAGTCTAAGGTTGTTTATAATACTACTTTCATGTCTTTTTTCCATCCTCGTATTAAGTTTGTTGAACTTGCTCTTACATATAAACCAGGAAAATCTTTCCAGATAACTCTTCTTCCTTTGTTACCCCCTGAGGAGATAGAGTATATCAAATCCCATAAAGATGTAAAGTTTGTCCATTTTGGTTTAATCCATGTATATGTTACCCCTCTCATACCAAATAACATAAAACTAGTCATGTATTTGTCTTTGTGTGATCATCGACAAACTAGTTTTTTCCATGCTTGTCAATTGTCTAGTATTTCTAAATTAAATGATGGTGTCATTTGTTATCAACGTGTTCCAACTTGGTCTATTGCAGTCTGTGACAAAGGTTTCCATGAAGTAAAACATGGTTCTTTAGATTGTTGGAGAATATTTTCCTCAGTTTATGGTCTTGACATGTTTGGAGAATTTAAGTATGCCTTTGTAAATATCATAGTCTTGTATAATATGACTAATACTAATCATCCAAAAAAATTAGAGAATTTACCATATGCTAGAAGGCTTAGCGGCACTGTCCAACTCCAGAAAGGTCACATAGATTCCATAGATATACCTCCATCTTGGAAACTGGACTGGTTAAAAGCCATTGCTCCTAAAATGAAGGGACAATCAAAAATTCATGATACAGATGGTCGATCTATTAATATCCTCCCAAGGTCCCTGTCATTTAATTCTTTTGAATCTAGAGCCTCCTCTCCTAGGAAAAGTGAAGCCTCTTCATCCTCTTGAAGAGCTATTTGAAAAGGAGATATTTTATTTGAAGATGAACCTGTAAATCAGGGCCCAGATCCCACTGATCTACCCCATACTTTTATGAGTCTTCCTAGGGAAAAGACTCTAGAGTTCTACACCAAAGATAAAATTACCCTATATTAAGGAGGAAGATGGCCTCCTCATCGAGGAGTATACAAGGAGTCAGAAGGAACTGTCAGTTATTTTCCAGCTACTTTCCAACCAATGGGAATTGATCATAAGCCATCTAATGAATTCAAACATAGAAATTATGTTTCTAGATTCAATTCTCATTTTTTATAAAATTTTGATGATTTGTGTAAAGATATCTTGTACATAAGAAATTCTTTATCTAGACTTCCTATTATTGAAGACCACGACCAGCATATTAGGAAAACTTGTAATGAGATTCAAACCTATGCAGACCAGACCCTAAATTATGTGTGCCCTACTTATGATAAGGTCACTACAATCCCCCAGAATCTCACAATCTTCAATAATTTATTGAATGATATTGATTCAAAATTATCTTCTTTAGAATCCAGTCTAGATTGGCTAGTTGCCAAAGAAAAGGACAAAGTTAAAATTGAAGAATTCCAAGAAGTAGATGTACCTTCTCTACCAATAATTGGTATCAGATCATGGTTTTTTAAAGCAAATCTAACAACTTGAAAGGTGATCCTAGAAGCACAAGATGGCTAAGCAGTTAAGGAAAGAGAGACAAGATTTGAGATCTGTGGTCAAGGCTATTAAAGAACAGATATGTATCTTGAAGAGTGACATGGTCAAAGAAGACATAAGGTATTTCAATTTCTCCCATGGTCATCATTTTTCTTGTTATCAGTTTGGACATAAAACAGAGGACTGTAACAGGATGCCACCCAAGAATAAGTTTTTATGGGACTATGGTAAATGAAGCAATTGGCCAAGAAGAGATCACAGATCACATCAATCAATAGGTATGTCTAAAAAGAGTAAGATCATTTAATATAAGTGTCAATGTCTTGGTCATATTGAAAGATTTTGTAAGATCGGATTGAATAAGTCCTTAAGTCATAACAATATGTTGGAAGCTCCTAAGAGACAAATTATGGTATGGAGACCAAAGAAGGTGAGAACTAGTCATGATCAGCCTGTGGATCAAGGTGAAATAATTGCCAGGGTAAAATTCCAAGAGTGTTTGGTATTATATCATATAGAGAAGAAGAAGGATGATGTAGACATCAATCCAAAGGTGTCAATCATGACCAAGAGGATTGTAAAGAAAGACTATTAGCCTCATGATTGCAAGTTGGTTGAGAAAAGAGTGGAGATCTAGAAATCTCTTATATTTATGTTGTTCTAGTGCCCTATGGAAGGGGTGACTCCATTAAGCTTCATGGAGACACTCATCAATAAGTGGAAGCATGGTGAATGTTTGTTGAGTTTGAGCTAGAAGTGTGGTCTTTTGGCATATTGAGAGGTAAATTTTTGGTATTGGTCCAAGGTGTTTGATCTATGTAGGAGCAGGGTTGTGTAGTTACTTATGATTCTATTGGTTGAGCTAGTTGTGAGAGAGAGTTGAGTGTTCTATGTGCATCAAGATGACCTTAAGGTCCTAGAGGACCAAGGCACATGGTGTATAGTCTCAGTCTATATATCATGAAGAAGACAAGTTATGATAGAGGTCTATCATAGTAAAGCATGTATGCACAAACCTAGTTGGTAGTGATTAGGTGCATGAAAGACTTATCATGATGAGGTTTATGCCATGGTGGCTTGAGAAACATCAAGGAAAAATATTGATGCAAGAATAACATCTGAGATGCCATATGGACATGACATGAGTGATCTTTACTCTAGCATGGAGGACTAGATTATTCCCTTGGAACAATATCTAAGATTTTAGATAGACGTAATAGGCATGATGGACAAGCATTGATTTCAAAGATGTTTTTTGCTCACAAGCATTGAGTGTGATTTCTCTAAGCATTTGAAGATGACCTTTGGGTCATGTATCATAGGTCTATATGCTCAGTATGCCCTAGTTGTGTGAGGTGAAGGTGATCAAGAAAGATAAAAGTCTGGCAACTAGTGAAGTAGGTATCTTATAGACCTAATGAGCAGTGAACTAATACAAGAAGGACTGTCATGATATAGGTGGATCAGATATGGCTTATGGAGATCAAAGAAGATCAAAATAAATTATTTTTCAGTGTGTGAATGGTTAATGATAGATTGGGGAGAAGTTTTGTGAATGGTTGTCAAGAGTAATTTTTGTCATCTAATGTATTTGAGAGATAACATTAGCTCAAGGGGAGCTAATCAAATAATTCATAAGCTTCAAGAATAGGTGTGTAGTACAAAGAAGGTATTCAAAATCATGAATTTGGATATCATTCATCTTTGTGGCATCAGCGTGCATAAAGGAAGGTAAGTAGTCTTGTATACCTGAGTCCATTTGAAGAATATCTTTGTTAGAAAATAAAAAATGAGATAGCTTAGTGAGTTTGAGTCATATCAGTCATGTCAAGGACAAGATGTATGGTCTTGTAATCTAAGTTCATTTGGAGAAAGTATGCATGAAGTAAGGGGGAGCATGTTCCTATGATCCTTCATAACCTGTGTTGCAAGAAGTTGTGGTTCCATATGGTAGTTTCTGGAAGACCCTTTGTCGTTAATGTCAAAGGGGGAGAAAGTTCAAGAAGGAAGGTTGACCAATTTGGGGAAGATGTGAGTGATCAGTGATCAGATTGTATAATGTTTTGTCATCAATGACAAAGGGGTATTTTATTGGCATAGTTTTGTCATTGATGTCAATCTGAGGTCATTAATGTCAAAGTGTGTTTCATTGATGTCTAGATGAGCATGGTGTCCAGATGAGAAAGGCTACTTGGCAGTGTATGTTGTGACAAGCTTATAAGCATTAAAGGTATGTAGTGATTGCCATAAGAGAAAAAGGTACAGGTCCAATTGTCTCATATTTGCTTGGTTGATGTTGTGTTAAGTTTATGATGTGAAAGTAATAAGTCAAGGCATCAAGGTATCTTTTAAAGCCTTGTCTAGACCTTGTGAGAAGGTATGTGCAGGTAGCATGGTGAAGTGAGTGAGGATAGGTATATGAGAAGTTGTTTGGCATTGTATGCACTTGAGATTTAGGTGTAGAATCCTTCAAAAGTGTTAAAAGGCAGGTCTTTGAGGACAAGTGCTTGAGAATCAGATCCTTATGTCAAGTATCAAGAGCTTAAGGAGTCTTGTCGTGGCCTAGTCATGTCATGAAGAGACTTTGTATGAAGGCATGGGCTTGGTTGTTTAGTGAGATGAGTGGTCTCAGGTATTTGATAATATGTATGGCAGTGGTTTAGCATGGTAAAATGTTTTATGACATGATAGTTAGGTTTTGAGATCATGAAAAGAGGCATGGAGGTCAAATACTTGAGTAACCTAACACTAGTTATGGCATGTAAAGTCCTAATGAGGATGTTTGAGCAACTAAGCATAGTGGCCTTGTGAGATGGATATAGAGAGGCATAAGAGGTTTTATAAGGTTTTTTGAACATGCATATAAGGTATTGGATCACTCAGAAGAGTTTCAAGGTTATCTTACAGGAGTAAGACCTTAAATCCCAAGTCTATAACTAGACTAGTTCTAGACCCTGCCTGACCTAATGAGGTGTCATGAGGTGTTGTCAAGGCATATGAAGGATGTTTGACATTGTTTGAGCATGTGAGATTTTTTTTGAGCAGGTAAGTGAGGTGGAGAGCACATGGAAAGAGGTTTGAAGGTTAGTTCAAGACCTAATGAGGTGTGAAGACTCAGGTGTAGTAAAACAAGATGGTGAGAGCATGGCCTAATGAGGTATGATGGTTAATTTCCAAGGCATGTATGAATAAGTGAGCATTGAAAAAGGTAAGTCAATTTGTTTTAAGTTTATGTATGAAGTTCCAGGTCATGTTTTGAATATTAAGGCATGAAAAAGTATTTTAAGGTCTCTCGAGTGGACATAATGAAGAGTTGTCTACCCAAGAAGGTTTTTCAAGTGTTCATTGGCATGTGTAGTATCTGCGTGAGGACCTAATTTATTCATGGTATATAGGGAAGGGTCCTAGATCAAATTTCCAAGAATTAGTTTTTGGAATGAAGGACTAAACTTTATGAATGATCGTTAAGACTAGAAGATGGGTTAACCCCTCAAAGAACCCTAACAATGCCCTGATGTAAAAAATCTTGTTCAAAATAGACTAGAATGGTCTCAAATGGATAGATAAGTGATTGGATCATGTAGTCAACTCTCTTAGGCACTTTCAAGTATGATTGAGTATTTAGGTGAGTGAGTGGACCCTACAAGAAAGGCCTCATTTCTCATAGATTTGTTGTAGCAGACAAAGTTGACCAAGTCAAAGTATGCAAATCATTGGAGGAAAAATTTTAAGAACTTTAGTTTGTGTCCATGGTGGTTTATGGATAGGTTCTATCCCTGAAATGTGATAAAATGGTCATACAATTCAACCTATCGCTAACAGGTCTAATGGCGCAAACAATGAGAAACCCAGGCAGAAGTGAGAAGGTGATTAGGGATGTGTTATCATGGATTAGAGATGAATCCAAATGCATGGATACTTTGATCAATACTTGTAATACATGTTTATGTTGGATATAATTTTTTGATATCTTTGTATATAGCAAAATGTTGCTCTCAAGTTGACTTGTCTAGCTCAGTGAGGTCTGTGTACAGAAAGGTCCAGAGATTAGTCTATATATCTAATATTTGCCATTAGACCTTAGTGTTTTTGTATTTTAAGATGTTATAAAAATATCTAAGGATAATATTCATGTATCAGGAGTCTTTGAATGTCTCTACATAGGTGTTGGAATTCAAAGTCACCATGACTGGTTACTGAAAAAAATTGGCAGTTATGAGTGAACAAGTTACAGTGATGAGTTTGAAGCCTTATCTTATGAATTGAAGTGTCTAATGAATATGGTGATGTTTATTGGGACATATATGACTTATCCATGCTTTGTATAAGGTTTGAAATTTGGTGTAATAGGTTGGAACATTGACGCCAAAATAGCTTGTTTGGCTGAGTAAGGACTGTGAGAGAGAAGGTCAACAAATTGGTCTGTAAAGACCAATAGTTTCCATTAGATCTTGTGATTTTTTTGTTAGAGATTATTCTAAAAATGTTATAAGGTCATATTCATGAATTTAAAGCTCTTGAGTATGTTCTTTCAGATGGCATAAGTCTACTTGGTTGAGTGGGTGCTTGGTCAAGAGGTGGTTGATTTGGTGTTGAGTCAGTGAGGGAGTTGGCACTTCCTTGTAAGTGGGTGCTTGCTAAAAGACTCTATCAAGTTGGTGCTTAATAGACTAGGGTTGGTGCTCCAAGTTTAGTGGGTGCTCAACTGAATTTGATTCATTTCTTTATAGTATTGGTTGTCCAAGCTATGGTCAATGGGTTTTATTCCCCATGAGGGTTTCCCAGTTATATGATGTGTTCATACTTGCTTTGTGTATATTCCCATTACTATGTTGCTAGACTAGTTGATATTGCTCATATGTTGTTGTTGCTTGATGAATTATTAGAAGAACTATTGAAGTGAAAGTAAAAGTTTATAAAGACACCGATTCACCCCTTTCCCCTCTCAGTCATCTTGCTACCAATAGTTGTATGCATGTGGTTTACTAAATGAAATTGTACCAATCATATAACACCATCACATACCCTAATGGGAAAAACCTTTAATAACCAAATAGAAAAAGACTACCCAATCACCTGGAATAGACTTCAAACACGAGAATATAATTTCCAAAATAATATTAACATTAAAAACCTCTATTAGATCAAACTTCAGTTTATTATTTAAATGACCTCAAGGATAAATTCACTAAACATAGATATTATTTTCACAAAACAAATTAAGTACAACTAATGAATCAACTAGCATCCAATCTACTTGAAATAACTAAGTAACCAGAGTATCAAACTAATGTTTCTTTTATACAACTACCCAAGCATTGATTTCATTCAATACAACAATATTTCTCTGTGACAATGAAATAATGAAACACTAAGTTATAGGTAGATGATTCATCCTGTTCATGCCAAATGGTTTACTTTTCAAAATTTACACACAGGCGGTATAATCTACCCGAAACTTCATCCATAAACAACATGTCCATGAGAATCAATCTGTCTACATGACTAGAATGAGCCCATACATCGGTGGGTTGCCATACCCACCCAAACCATCGATTGGATGTGGAAGCAAACACCAAATGGCAAACTCAAAGCATCCAGATAGTACTAAAATCATGATGCAATAGGGTCAAGGACTGGATTTTGGGTTTACAAGCAACCAAGCAAGCTCAAGGTAATACAAAACACCCAACCCTAAATGCCATACCAGAACATTTAAAAAAAAGGAAATGCACCTTACGCAAACAACCATACACAAATAACTCAAAATGTTATTAAGACACCAGGGTTTGAAACCAAACCTAGAAAACAGCCATTCGAAAAACATCAAACAAAAAACAAAAGAAAATGCAAGAGCAACCATCAACTCAATTTCCTTTCGATTCACCTATACGCCATCTATGGGTGAGGTACAACTTGTAGTCTTACCTAATAGGGTTTCATTGACTACATTCCAAATATAAAAATAGGTTGGGTCTATTCATGAGCCTTTCCATGCTTCTAAACCTTAAACAAGAGTGCATTTAAGAAATACAAGCACCCAATAGAACATTATTGCTTAAGACAGAAAACATTGACCACTTGTTTTAATGCACAATGTAATACTAGAGAAGGCTTGGAAGCTTTCATGCTTTTCTCTATTCCTCCATCTATCTTCCTCTTGTTATCTCCTTTTTTTCCACCATTGTTTTTTTATTCATTCCATTTTCGTTCCCAGTGGTAGTTCCAACTGATAGAACTTCCCTAGGGAAAATTTTAATGACCAATAATAAAATGAACTTGGGGTTTTTTAGGTGAATCTATTTTGAAATTATGACCAATCAATTTAGAAGGTGGATAATTATGCAAGTGAATTAAGCATTGGAATAGGGCAAATCGAGGACGGTGGCATGGTGCTTAGATGAACATGTTATGTAAAACGAATGGACTTACAAATACAGATAATTGACAGCAAATGTAGAAGATTGACAATAAATGCAGATGATTGACAGAAAATGTAGATGATTGCCGGCAAATGATTGATAATAAATACAGGTGATTGACAATAAATGTAGATGATTGACAGTAAATGTAGATGATTGAATGTAGTCAAGGTGTTTAATATAGTATAAATAGTGGCAAATGTGCCCATATTGACTTTCGAGGTATCAACGAAATACATTTATAAAAATGTAATTTATTTTAAATAATAGGTGGCCCGACCTTGAAAAGTAACTTACATCCTAAAAATTTAGGCACTTTTGCACTATTGACTACCCTACAAAATTTCCAAATGTCGATTTCTAAAACTGAAATATTTGTGAATTAACGAAAATTCACCATAAAATTTTCCTTGAACTTCCCATTCTACCAAATGGAACTTCCACTTGAAATCCCCTCAAATCTCATGCACGGATGTGGCATTCATGAATTCGAGTTGAAAACCCTTGACCCCTTGCATGCATCTTGAAATTACCATGCACCATCCACCAAAATCATCGATTGGATTAACAAAATGAAAACCCTAATCAATTTTTGCATGCCAAAGTCAACCACCAAGTTACTTATGTGGTTAGGTTAATCAACCACTATGATTACATGGCATCAACCTAAGTCCTTGTGATGCATGGTTTGATTTAATTAATAACATGAACTTGCATTATCATGCCCTAGCCTTCTTAATGGCTACCAACCTTCATGCATGGGTCCATCCATGGACCAGGTTAGTTGTGACAACACCATAGTCCCTTTAAGGACTATTCATTAGTAGTATCCGTTCAGACCTGGAAAGGGGCCTTAAAAACAAAGAATTTGACAACGATCAAAGGTCTCATGACCTTCGACAACCTTTTCCCATGTACCAAGATACCAATTGCATCTTGAATTAAGACTGCTATATTGGTGTTAGAAGAAACACGTTCTCTAACAAATGTTGATTAGCGCTCAAAATGCCAACATGAAAGAGAAAGATGACAACTGAAATAATAAAATTAAGCAACCAGACGAAATACTAATTCCACAAGACTAACCAACATAGCTCGAAATCAAACATCAACAAATAAAAGGTTTGAGTTTGACCACAACTACATCATGTTAATACCATTTTGCATATTTTGCATTTTTGCCATAGCTAGTCAGCTTCTAGGTCCAACCTAGCTCATTCGAGGCAACATCTGCATCCAAGATGACAAACATACATCAACAGTATCTAAGCATATAACAATACTAAGGAATATAAATAATGTTGCATAAAAAAATTAGTTTGAAACAATATTAAAATGTTCTGGAATCCTCCATAATGTCCATAGTAAAGTGTTTGTAAAACAACGCGGTCTCAAAAATAATCATAATCAAGTACTAGGCAGGTGTGGTCATGACATTGGTCCCCTCCCTAACCGTATTTTTTTTTTCTCTCACATTTTTTGAGTCAATGGCATGAATTATTCCCCATCTGACATCAGTCCTCTGCTTCTTTAACTCTTTATACCAATGTAATTTGTTTTTTCAATGTGTTTCACAATTATGTTCAACACATAGATCTTATAAGATAATGTAGTGCCTCATCGACCGACATTTCACTTTGAACGACTTTATCTTGACCCGACATTCTTTAAGGGCATGGCACTAGAATGTTTATAGTGAAACTACACTACCAAAAATAGCAACTAGTACAAATATCTCAAATACATTTAGCTAAAAAATGCCAAGAGATATCAATCTCAAGGCCCTTATCTTGGAATTTCACTTATTGTAATTATTAATAACTTCATTACCTTTTCCACAAATTTCTACACCAATGTTTCAAGCTCAAAAATATCTTTCCAACTAAAAAAGGGCTCCAAACTCCACCATATGGCAAGTCATTAGGATTTTTCGATTGACTTCTCCAAGCAAAAAGGGAAAACTTCTAAGTGGCGGTCAAATGGGTGTCAAATTTAAGGTTAGAATTAAAAGTGAACGCACTCACAGACATTAAATCCCACTACCACCCTAGAGATGCCATTATAGAACACTTATCAACAAAATTACATAATAGCAAATACATATCAAAATACATCATAGAGAATATCAGAGTAATCACTACTTCATTCATAGGTAGTGCTTAATACAAGTTGTCTGGTATAGGGAGGCCCTAGTACTCAAAGACATTTCCTTAACGTACATCGTTCTATTCATATGAAAGGAAGCCTTGATGGTCGCTAATTAAACACAACCATCAACAATTGAGCAGACTAACGAGAGTAACTACAAAACCACATAAAGCCAACAATATAATCACTAATAATATAACAATGTGGCTACTAAATTATGTAGTTAATCAAACATTGAAACCCATGACAATACTAATATGATGACCTATATGGAGAAGCTTTATGTGCCTCAAGTAGGGTTGGTTCATCTCATGAGGGAAGCCCACATCTTTAAAGTATTTGGTCACTTTGGGCGTGGAAAAATGATTCTCAACTTACAATGATGTGTATTTGCCCAAAATGCAAGTAAATATGGCAAGGTTCAATCATGTCTATATACTATGTAGCATAAGCAAGCCAAATAGTCAAAAAAATATGATTATACACATCACTACATGTGCCAAACCAACCATGGAGATTATATCCATGGAATTTCTAGGTGGTTTTCCAATGACAAAGCAAGGTATAACTAAATTCGTTGTGGTAGATCATCGAAGCAAGATGTGTGTTATGATTTTATGAAGAAGCCAATTTCAAGTCAAGAAGTTTCCCAAAAGTTGCTCTCAATGTATGGGTGCACTTCAGGGTGTGAAAACCTGTAGTTTCCATTAGGCATGCAATATTCTTGGATTAGTTTTGAACCACTTAATGTAGGACAATGGAGATGCTTCACCGATTTTAATCCATTAATGGATAGCTAAACTAGGGTAGTGAAACAACTTAGTGCAACTCTTGATGGGTTATAAGAAAAAGAGATTGAAGACTTGGGATGAAAGATTTGTCTACTTTGAACACTCATAATAGTTTGGCATTCACATACTCACTATATTGTGTCCACTTGAGACATGTTTTTGTTATTTGCCTTATACTAAAGTTGATGTTGTGTATGTACAACAAGAAATTGTACACGCAACTACTTTCAAAGTGACCAAGGATGCCAATTTCATTGAAAGGATTATACATCAAATAGTGCAAGAGTCTTGAAGTTTCAATCCAAATATAAGGCTCATTATGATAGGTGTAAGAGAGAGCATCATTTTCAAGTTGGGGACATGGTAAGGCATTACTTGAGCAAAAATAGGCTTCAAGGACACGAGAAGAAGCTCAAAGTTACTTTGATATGTTTCATTTGAGATAGAGCAACATATTAGTTGTGAACATGAAGAACTAGAAGCTTCCATCTTGGATGAAGGAAACATGGAGTAAATATTGCTCTCAGTCAATGACTTTATCCAAATTTTTAAGAAAAAGGGTTGGGGACACCATATTGCAAAGGAAGATCAAATCTACACGTACAAGTGACAGAGTAGTTAAGGTTTATCTCAGGGGTCAACTTCTAAGCATGGCAAAATGATACTCCATTCAGAAGGCGAGGAAGGACTTCCCCATCTCCCCCCATATGTAAGCTTTTGGAACCAAAAGCCTCTCCGTTAGGGAGGTGTCCCAAAATGAATTATTAAAATTCAAACATTGTTGCAAATATTTGATACCTATACAACCAAGTATGAACCAAAACAAACAAGTAACGATGAAATTGGTTAAAGTTGCAAGTTACAATGACCCAAACGAAGTATTGAACTCTAAGGTGAAGTAGGAGAAATGCATGCACAAGGGCTCTTATTTGTCCAAGACTTTGAAAGCTTCATTTTTTAGTTCCCACGTGACCCACGGGGAAATTTTCTAGCATGTACAAATGCCCATAAAGATGTTATGCCTAGTTGTGGGAGTATTTATCTCGATAGGCCATAGTTTGAACAAGGTCGTCAAGCATTACATGAAGCCAAGGAGCCTTCAAAATCATATTAAACTTGGAACTGTACAAGATGAATGCAAATACCTTGCATTTAGTCTACAAATACATTCTCGTTGATGTCCAAGGAGTTGTATTGTCAAGTTTCTAGCAATGTTGATGAGATAGAGGAAAGTTAGAGTAGGATAGAAGCAAAGTGGAGAGCAGCGTTTATACACACTTGTGCCTAAGAACTTGTAAAATATTGAAATTGCAACCTTTTTTTAGGGTTCTTTTTGGACAGCGTGAATAAATCTTGGTGTCTCTTAGTGTGGAAGGCTTTTTTGTAGTTTATTTACAATTGAGTTTTCTATTGTATATGGAATTATTTATCGATTGCACACAATAACTATAAATTTCAATATGTAAATAGTGAATTCGGATGGCATGGGCATTAAATCCAACATATATAACAAACATATTTATTTAGGTGTGTGGTAACAAACATAAATTGAGCAATGACATATTGGTCTAAAAAATAACTAGATAGATGAGGCACGTAGGCTAATAATGATCACCACCCTCCCTATGTTAGACTAGTGACTCCTATGCATTATTTGTTTTAAGTTATCCAAACTAAATACTTTTTCAATTCCTTTATTATTGTTTTTATTTTATTTTTAAATGTGTTGCAACAATCTAGCCACGTGTCGTGTAATGTCGTCGTAGGTTTGTTTCAACGTCAAACTCATACTTTTGATAAAAAGATAAAGTTAAAAAGTGTTAATTTGCAAATGAGATCCCTTATGGAAATAAAGAGATTTTTTCACTTTATCATTTATATATTGTCTCAAATTCATATCTCCTTGATATTTGACTTTATAATAAAGTATGGATTGATCAAGTAAATTTTTGCAATGTCTAGAATGCACATTACTATTTAATAATATTTAACAATCTCATTTTTGTATGATGGGTCCTATGGAGAGCCCTGAAATGACGAATCTAATACTATGGGAACTGCTAATTCCAAAAGATGCAAAATTGATGTGCACCCACTATAGGACATATTGTAGATAGCCTTTCAGATCCAAAATTTCCATGTAATATATAGCAAAATAAATTCAAATTTCTTTTTGAGTTTTATCTACGGCCGCACAGAACTTCCAAATTCAATGCCACAAAAATGATGTGTATCCATTGCCAATGGCTTCTTTCTTTATGTTACAAAGAATAAATTAACTCATGAAATATTAAATTCAAGCCAAGTTCAATTCTGCAACAAATTCATTCATAGCTTATGCCAATTGTAAAAATTAGAACATTTTCTCCGGACAGTATTTACACTGGTTGGCCACCAATGTTATTTCTACTGGCTGCCTGGATAGCACTCTCAACAAATTTTGTTCAGTTCGTGGAGCAAGATTTTTTTAATCTCGTGGTTGTTACAAAATGCCGGATGTGTGAAGAAACACAAGCATCATGTTAAAAAGAGAAACTAACAATAGGTATTACCCTTGAGCATTAGGCATTGTGCGGACTTTTAAAAATTCTCAAATGTCTTTTCTAACTGCAGATTTGCATGCCTACATATACACCGTACATAGACTTTGAAATGGATTTACAGAAAAAAACTATGCTGCACTTCATCCTATGCTTTTGAACTTAACTCATCCCAATTGTAAATGATTGGAACTCATGAAAAGTAATGGACAAATGTGCCATGCATGAATCTGGGTGAATGCAGGACTCCTAGGTCGTGTGTGCAGGCCAACGAATAAGACCCTCTCTGTAGGTAGTTAGATTCCAAGCTTCTGCTGCCAACTCATCAAAAAGCTGCTGCCATCCCCAAGTAGCAAAACCCAAAAAGAACCAGAAGTTGTGAGCTGGAACTTTCCCAGACTTCATCATCTCAAATATTTTACTAGTAGCTACTGGTCCTCCATAATATATACCTGGAAGAACTTCATGGAAGCCTTCAAGATTGCTAAGGCGTGTCAAACTAAGGAAAGGCATGCCCTTTGCAATAAGAGGACCACCAAAGTTTATGGGAGCATGTTTTAAAATGGGTTCTATATGTATATCTATTTTTGGCAGATCATCCCATGAAAGTGGCTTGTTGACAATTAAACCCTCAAAGCCTTCATTAGGCTTTGCATTTACTATTACAATGAACGAGTTCTCAAATGGATAAGTACCATGAAGTTTTTCTGAAGAGACAAGAAGAGATCCAATGGCAGGCTTTTCACCCTGCAAACTAAAATTATTGCCATCTCCTGAACGACTTTGACTGCTTCCGTACTGCTCAACAGTAGACAGTAAAAGATCTTGAACTGGTCTTCCTATTTGACGGGGAGCCTGAATTTGTATCGGAACAGAAGATGATAGTCCCGGTGTACATGTATTGGAGCTTGTACCCTGCTGCATCTTGTTCCAAAGGACACCTACAACTCAGAAAATAAAAGCAGATGAAAATTTCAATAGGATTGGCACAATAAACCGTATGATAGATAAGAAATTAACAAAATTGGTTTGACCTTTTACATTCCTGACGCCACCATATGCAAAATAACTTTAAACAGCTTTTGTAACAATAAGCCATGTCACAAGGATTCTGGTAGTTGCAAACTTCAATAGCAATCGTCATAGAAGGCGTAACAAAAAAATATAAAGAATACTCAAAATATAATAACTCAAGTCTCAAGGTTGATTGTCACAACACATATCTGAAGATGCAATAAGTTTTAAAGAGGAGTGATTATCCCAGTGAATTATGGCTTAACAGGACAGCCATTTTCAAAACATACTGTTATATATCAACACCTTTCTGACACGATACGGCAATACATAACAAAGAACTGTGATATGATATAAAATTGGATCAATACATATTTTTCATGCCTGATAGTTCTAATTTGCTTTTAACGGACTCAACAATGAACATTTAGATGATACCGCATAAAACTAGGGTAGCTCAACTAATTTATTACGTCAGATACCAAGTACGATCTGTGGAAAAAACTATAATCTACACCATTCATCTGAGTCCTCAATCAACAATGTGTGGGGCATGGAGTAGCCACATTTTACTGGGCACAACATTCATGGGATATTTTTTCTGTCAATGCTATAATTAAAAGCCCAAATTTGTTTTGGTTTTTGAGGTCAAAGGAATAAATTTCTCTAACCACCATTGGATATTTTCTGCACTCTTGCTTTGCCCATTTATGATGTTCACATTGGTAGAAACAGCTAGAACCTCACGCATTAGCTTTTCAGGTGAAACATTTGACCGGATGGTGGCCCATGTGGATTAATTACCATGTTCATTCTATTAATAATAAATATAGCAGAAGATATACTATGTTTCAGGTTTTGTGCATATTTTTGCTATGGTATTTAAGATTTCCAGTCTCAAGATACAAACTGCTTTCAAAATTCTGGCATCATCTAACCAACAGTTTAACAAAGGAGAAAGATGGGCAGACATACAGTGATCAAAATATTCATCTTTTCAAACAATGTTGCTGTTACTGAGGTGAGACTCCGAATAAAGATAAAAAAATCTTGAAATAGGACCATATCACCAGGCCATTGAAGATTCAAGATGTAAGCAATCATGATGCTGCTAATAATTCAAAGAGCCACAAGAATATGAACACATCAGACAGCAGCTATCAGATTATTAACACACCAGAATGCAGCCCTTTTTCCTCAAAAATATGAACCCATTAGATAGCAGCTGTCAAATTACTGACACACCAGAATGCAGCCCTTTTTCCACAAGAATATGAGAGCATTATTTGTCCATGCTGCTTCTTTCTAATTGGAACAATTTTTTTTTTCTTAGTAAAAAGATTGTATTAGTTTGTGGCAAATGCCATTGAAGTGCACATAATGTACAAAAACCAGGGGTAGCCTGTACTCAGGAAAAATTGTCACGTAAAGACCCAATATGAAGTCAAAATGTATATTGTAAACCATACGTGCTTTGTGGATACACCTTTCAAAAAATTGTAAAACCTGTCATTTCAACTTCAAGTGGTCTATAGTGGACAGGATATAACATATCTAAACTATATTTATAGCAGCATGAAAGCAAGAAAATGCACAAATTAAGAATGTTCATATAAAGAATGGCCAGCTCAGAAAAAATATTTACTTTGAAATTATCGTGACCTTCTAAAAATCTGGATTTGAGGATTGCCCTCTCTGTTTTATTAATACTTGTACGGAGTTGATAACATCTTCTCAGTTCTCACAGAGAGCCTATCTGAAATATCCTTCTGTGATGTCAAGATGTGACACCCAAAACACAGGCAAACCCCGCCATGGTAGCTCCTATTCATGAATAAAGGTATAAGTATTATACCTGCTTCTTGACATACTGATTCAGGAGGATCTTCCAAAAGTGGTTCCAGCGATTCTGCCAAGCCCATTCTCACAGCTTGCAATAATTGTGGTTCCTGTTCAACAATTTGCGGTACCCCATAACAACCTCCAGAGGTTCGCAGTACCTCCAGGATCATTAATCCCTCTCCAACAGATGTCACACACACTCTTACCATGGTGCAATACAATATGTTCAGATCAGACATGGCGCCATCCACAAATGCGCAAACGCTTGTGTGATATCCACCAGTGGCTTCTTTGGGGTTCCACACACCTCCATGCCACATTGCAAAGGCCAACTCGCACCACATGGTACTGCCAAGTGGCCACAGCTTGTTGCCTCCATTCCAATAGGCGCCGAGTGTGTAATTGTCAAGGACTTAGCCCTTGTGGGGTTGAGGGGCAGTACCCCCTTTGCCCCGCACCAAAACTTCTGTGTATTACACTTCTGATGCCAATCAATGCAATTGTGGAAAGGGAAGAGTCACATGGAAGCTATGTAATATATGTATACACATTTGTAACTTTAGATATCAATTAGAGTATAAGATAGACAACCATACATCTTTCTCAAGAGTATGCCATGTACAAAACACACAGATTAATAAACCTTTTTGTTCTAGTTCTATTATATGTCTCTCTTTTGATTCTCTGCATATTATCTCATATAGCTTCCTCACACGCATACAACACGTCTAGATTCTCATTCAGGTTGTTGTCCGCCGGTTGCCCCCTAAGCCCTGGATCACATACCTAGGTCTTTTGGAACCTGTGCAAGCTTTCTGGACAAATTTTGGAGCAGCACTGTCTACTGACAGTTCGAAACATTATTTTCTCACTTACTCAAGTACAATTAGAGCCTAATAGTTACTTTCCCAAAACATCATCGGAGAAAATGGGAATGCAAGTTCTGATAAAGCTAGGCCCCTTGATTTAAAAGTAAATCCCCCATCAAAATGCCAATAGAGCAATCATAATGATAGTAATAGCTTTATTGCATCTATTTTATAAATAACTATCATTTAGTGATGCAATTATTCATAGATATGATGTACATCCTCTCATGTTCAACAGTAGGTTACACAATATATAATTTATCATTGGAGTGTAATCTGGGAATCCCTACCCCTATTGGAAAATTAGTCAAAGTCCTACCAGTAGATGCTAGACCTGTGACATTTCCAAAGAGATGCTCGTATTAGCTACACAACCAACAACTCAAATTGCTAATTGTATCAAAAGAGTATAGGAAATATTGTGGAATACCCAACAATGAGAATCTCTAAGCTATTGATTAAATACAGGATGCAACTTGATCAAAATGTGTTCCTGGCCTTGACAAAATAATTGCTACAATTCTACTAGACATTCCACCGAATAGAAAGTGGTGACATATTCTATACATGCCGAGGAGCTGGAGAATGAAAGTAACTTCTGGCTTGAGAAGACCTGATTTTGAACGAATCCTACAAAGTAAGGCCTGTTCATCCAACTATATGTTTGCTGTCTAAGTAGATGAAAATGTCCACAATGAATAACCGGGATCTTCTGTTATGAGTTCACCATAAAATACAGTTGACCAACCTTTCTACCAAAGTGTGGTATAAGACTCAAGGCAATTGTTTTAGGCCAAGCCCTAGAATGTCAGACTCTGATTCATCACTCTCCACCAGTTGTCTCTATTTGAACAAACCGCAAGCATCCTTGACAAGGAATGTAATTACCTTTGATAGAACTACCCTAATCCAACTGATCAGAGTCTGCAGGGTATGGAATTTGTTCTGTTCTAAGCTTACAGAAGAACTCATGAAGCACATTCTGAGGTACATGCAGATCTCTCAAAGCCGTCCACTTCCGTACCCTTTCCTTATAACATCTAGATGAAGCAGAACAAACTTTGGAAGTCCAAAAAGCACAAACCTCAAAACAGCAAAAATCCTGTCAGAGTTGTTTCATAGTTTCCTATTGAGCTTCAGCATCCAATAGATTGCTACAAAAAGCCACAAAAAAAAGCATGATATTACTATTTGCAGAATTTTAAAACATTACATGAACATAACACAGCAGAATAGGAGAGAACAATATCTTTATTGCATAGGTAGTGTAAAGAACAATGCTTGGGACACGGAGGACCTGTCACATCAGCGTGCTTACCCCAACATTGGACTTGCTATTTGTAAGACCATCGGTTTGGTTAAGACACAACCATCAAAGTCAACCATTCAAAATTAAATATGACTACTATAACTCTACCTAAGCCGACAATACTGTTTATTATAAAACTACGGTATCATGTAGCAACACTTCAGAAAATTAAACATATGCCACAATGCAGCAAAGACAAATGAGAGTAAAACAGCTTTGCATTATCAACAGGTAGTGCTCAGTACAGATTGTTCGGTACAAGGGGGAAGTGATACAAGCACCATTGCCCCAAATCTTATTTGAATTCCGAGACGCATTGGTTGCCAGTTGACATAACTGTCAGCAACCAAACATAAAGTCTTTACAACACTACCTAATGCTGACAAAGATTAACATAACAAGGTCCGCTACAAAACTATTACATTTATTCATGATGATGGTCTACAAATACAATGATCAAGAACACATCTAAGTTGCCACAAAACATTTTTTTATTCATATGCTGATGGCATACTAAATGATAACAAGACGGACTACATTACCCCCCACTTTAAGATAAGATGGAATCCCTTCCGACACAACCCAAATACAAAAATAGAAAGAACATGATTGGGGATGGGAGAAGAAGACATCCCAGGCAAAGCTGCTTCTGAAAACTTCCAGATACCCATGCTAAAAAAGAGCTGAAATCCATGAGAAATCCTGCCTGGGCTGCTGTTATAAAAATTTCTCTCGACAGAATTTCTTCACACAAACCCTAGTGATGAAAGTTTTGAGAAGCTGGTTTCGGCCCTTGAGTGTGCAAAGCTTTCCCCAAATCCTTAAAAGGGGCTTTTTAGGACCCTGAGAACCTTCCTCTGCCAAGATTACCTCTACATCAAAATTTTGTACTTAGTTTTGGGTTTATCCGCTCCTCTAGAGAGAGATAAAAAGACAATCAACAAATTATTATATTCATGCTCTGGCCATACCTTGTTTTATCAAATGCTTCGGCTAAATTGACCAACACTGAGGTAGAAGAATGGTCATACCGCCCAACAAGGTCAACAATGGTCATACTAGGTGGGGAAGCACTATTTGGGAAAGGGCTGTATGGCAACAAAGGAGCATTGTTGGGTAAATAGTCATACAGCAGCATGGGAGCCTTTTTGAGTGAATGGTCGTAAACAGAAAGGGAACGTCATCCAGTAAATAGTCATATGGCGGCAAGGAAACATTGTCAGGTAAATGGCCGTATGGTGGCAAGGGAGCACTTTCAGGTAAAATGTTGGTACAAAGCAAGGGAGCTTTGTCAATTAAACGGTCATAAAACGACAATTGACCATCAGGAGCAGCATCATACATCAACACAATCGGCGGTGAATGAGAATGAGTGTATAATGAAAGCTGAACCAAAGAATGGGCTTTGAGCTTAGCATGCATTGTCGAGTGTTTGTTGAGCCATTTCCTTTGTACTTCCACACAACAGCCAAAAGGCCTTTCAAAACATTTATTCGAGCAACAAGTCTCTGAACGTCCAATTAAGTGCACAACTATGCTTTCATAATTTTACACTCTACCTTCGAGCATTTTATTTTATATATGGAGCACTTGATTAATTCTAACATCAATAACATTAGTACCCTTTTCTTCTTTCCTACTTGGTCCTGTTGTGGATGACTTAATTATATCTTCTTTTGTATTTCAGAACTCCATATTAGTCATATTTACATTCTTCATCTGTAATCAATACAATTTCAATTCCAAGCCGTCCATTGCATCTTTACATATCATATCATCCAAATGCTCTAGACACATTAACCTGGCCTAAGTTCCTTGCACCTCAAATACTTATCTTGCCTGTGCTTTCTCCATCACTTCAACACAAGTACCCTTGATTTAAAATTCATGCATTGCAAGCATTGATCACATATATACTTCCTTCGCCTCGACATTACGTCAATCGTCCATTGTGACATGACTTTGTTCATTGAAGGTAATCATATTCGCATCCAAATGTGCTTCAAAAGTAATCCATGCTTCAAGAGGTACTTCACCTTCCATGCTAATTTCATCTTTAGACCCCATGCTCATGCTCACTGTAGTCGTCTCTGTGAACTTCATATCAGCTACAATTTCCAACTGGTGGCCCATCGAATCATCAAGCTCTACATACTCAAGTTTTTTTCCTATAAACTTGGAAGGATAAGCTAACTATGCCATCAGTAATCTAAACAAACTCAATATCACTAACTTTTGCTTCCAATCATCTCTTTGCAAGAATTCTTCTTTTATCATCATAATCTCAATAAATTATAATCCGCTTGGAACACCTCATAGTCTTCCATTTTCCAATGGAAGAGACCATTGAGGGAGCTTGTCTCATCTTAGGAACATGACTATAACTCTTAAGATCCCTTCGTCACTTGACTCCATGGTACCTCAATTTCCATCTTCAAAGCACTCTTCTTCAAAGTTCGAGTCTAATGAATCAAATAAGGCTAGTTCACCACTTACTTCCTAATTCCTCAGATCTATCATATATTTTTGGCCTTTGTTTTCAATGGAAAATAGATTTTTCTTCCAGCTGTGGAAGGCTTTGGCTGCTATCAACCAATCATGACCCAACAATGCACGAATGCCTTCTTGCATAATGAGATGATTACAAAATTCTATAGAAAGGGTTGCATTCCAATAAATACCTTTGTGCCATAAGTATGCCCAACACCTCTATGCCCAACTATTATGCTCCCACCAATTGGAAGGTTAGAGACCAAATAGTAGGCTTCCCCAGACTTTTCCAAGCATCTTCTGGAATAGCATTCACACTAGAACCACCATCCACAATGGTGTTCATTAAATTTCTCCCAATTATCTACATGTGCACTACCACCATCTATTTGGATAGATTCATTGTCAAGAGCATGGGGACTATCAATTGGTCTCCCAACAATGGGGGCTTGACTATAGGTTCACTATTCTAACTTTTTTCTCTCTCGCTACACCATCTAACATTAGGTGCGTCGCCGCATGCTCCATTCTTCTAGAATGCTTTGCAATAAACCAGCTACCTTTACAAGGACTATAATTTGCAAGACTTGTCTTGCGATTGTTGTCTAACTCAAGTCGATTGGTCACCACTGTACTTTTCCACTCAAGGGATTGTCTTCATTCTTCGACCATGGACTTCTCAACCTTCACCTTGGCTTCAACAAGTCGTTCCTTTCAAGGTGTCCTAAGGCAAAGCTAAAGCTTGCTCACTCTAAGTTCCTAGTGCTTGTAACTTATTAAGAAATGACGTAAACCACAGATTTAAAAAATGATCCGTATCCTGACCTAGAATAGCTAATTTTAGAACATTACCTTGGCCATCACCTTCCCTCTAAGATTTAGTTATTTCCTTAACATTTCCTAAACAAACACTCTTAACCTTTGATCCTTTGGGGCTTTGGTTTACCTTGAGCATGGTAAAGGGCACTCTTCCTATTCTATTAATATCATCTCCATCATTATCATTATTTACATCCATCTTCTAGAGCTTTAAGACTTTGGGAAACATTTATAGCTGAGGAAACAGAATTATCAGCTGGAAAGGTACTTTCACCAGTATTATTGTTTCTTGGAGGAAGTTCGAAGCGTGTATTGTGGAGCTGTGTCTTGAGGGCCTGTAGTGGAGATTCCTGCAGAAGCTGCAATAATTTCAATTGTTTAAGCACCTTTATTAGTTTCTCATACAAACTCTGAAGACCAAGAGACATAATCTTCCTGTGAGGAAGAAAATACTTAACTTGGAGTCAATGAAACTCCCCTTCTCAGAAACAAATTTATAGTTGTCAAGATTACTGAACTTGTCCTGTGTGGCACACTAATGGTAAATTTTGCAACGCGACACCATCACAATCATAATTGCTTTTGGCAAATTCAGAGAAGAATTTGAACCCTGTCATTTCCTTCCAATGGTTTTGGTTTGGCCTGTACCCAGCACTGTATAAGAAAGGAAATTTCTTGTAAAATTATTTAGAAACCCAATCATGGACTGGCAGAAGTTATTGTGCCATCTTATGCAATAAGATTCTGTCGTGTACAGACTTCAGGAGCTGGTATGATTATTAGAAAAATAGCCTCAATTCTGATGTATGAATGTTTCTTTTCAAGTAACCAATCACACCAGCCTTCGATAGCTTCTCTGGCAGCTTGAAAGATCCTAAGATGTCTGTTTTCTTTAACATACTTATAAAATTAATTTATGAATCTGTCATTAACCATAGTAAAATGACTTGCATTTCCATGCTTTCATAATTGGGCATAAAAAAAATTACCAAGGCCCCCAACCTATCCCTTTGTCTCTTGATTGCCTTTATCAAGGGAATAATGGAGAAAAGAGAACAGCACAAACCAAGTATGATATCATAAAGAAACAATGGGTATCAAATACTTTACTGAGCTTTTCATGGAGAGAAGCACAGGTAATGCAAGACTAGTTAGCCTTGATCCCCTTTTTCACCACTTATTCCACCAAAAGAAACCTTTACTTCCTGAAAGGATTGAAAGGAACGGTGTCGTACTCCCAAATACTTTGCAAAGTAACGACGCACAATCTCTATAAGGCTGTCTAAGCTTAACACTATGTATACGTCTATCATGTCTTCTTTTTCAAATAAATGAAAAATAATAAAGTTAATATTTTAAGTTGTCTAAGTGACTTATTTTTTATTTTATTAAAAAAAAATGAACTTAATATTACTTTATTATTATTAGAAATAAAAGAAAATGGTGAGAAAGGGGGAAAGTGAAAATAAAAGAAAAAGTGAAAAGTAAAACCCTAAACCTAAAAATATAACCCTAACCCTAAAAGTGACAATTGAGTCTATATATTGAGAGTCCTCATTGTAAAGGATTCAATTTTCATTATCAATATCTCTCAATTGATTTAGCCTTCAAATTCATCAGTTTTTCAATATAAGGACAAAAGCCCTCACCAATCGGATTTAGGTTTGAGGACGAAAATCCTTTAATCCTTTGAGGTAATTTCATCCAAAAATTACAAGTGTGCTACATCGAAATCTGTAATGTCCCTTTTTTTTGCCAAGGTGCTTGGACATGCCCCCTAACCTATTTTTTGGTGTTCCCCATAGACTAAGGGAAAGAGAGAAAAGGGAGCACATACTACCCTCTTTGAAAGATAAAAATGAAGGGTTCACTTAAGTTGTTCTACTTTGGCATTGAGGAGGGCCCTTTTGGACTTAAAGGACATAAAGTGCCTTTAAGTGGGTTTTAAAAGCTAACCGACATTTATGTACAACTCTAACTTTATAACTTAAAAGGGTGTTTATATAAAGGAAGTTTGGAATTCATTGGAAGGGTATGAATGTTTTGATAATGAATCTTATGACTAAGCATGTAATGCTTGGTAATGAGGATTGAAGATGGAAACCTTCAAGACTCAAAGGGTTGAAGACGGAAACCTTCAATCTATCAAAGATTTGATGCTTTCACAGTCCATACAATACAGAGAAATTCTTTTGGAAAAACCGTGTTAAAAATTTTGATGCTCAACGTTTCGGATCTTCTTCTGAGATCCTTCATCAAGAGAGAATTCATATGTGGAACAGCAGTACCAAGCCCTTTAAAAAATTGAAGGAAAATAACCGTTATAAAAAGTTTCCAAAATCAATTTTAGTAGTTTCTAGTTTAAAATTCTAGCTGTTGTGAAAACTTTCTAATTTAAAAATTCTAACAGTTTGAAAAAGAGGATTTATTAATAAAAATTAGAAATAACAGTTTCAAAAAAGGAAATTAAGGTTAATATTAAATGTAGCAAATAAAAAGTTTCTAATTTAATTAAGAATTAAAAATTACTTAAATAGTAAATGAAACCAAAGAATGTATGGAAATTTTAGTTATATTACTTTATTTGGATTGTGAAAAATTCATATATATCATAACGAACATACTCCACATTTATGATTTTTCCACAATCTAAATAAAATAATATAGCTAAAATTTCCATACATTCTTTGGTTTCATTTACTAGTTAAGTAATTTTTAATTCTTAATTAAATTAGAAACATTTTATTTGCTACATTTAATATTAACCTTAATTTCCATTTTTGAAACTGTTATTTCTAATTTTTATTAATAACTCCTCTTTTTCAAATGGTTAGAATTTTTAAATAAGAAAGTTTTCATAACAGCTAGAATTTTAAACTAGAAACAACTAATTTGGATTTTGGAAACTTTTTATAACGGTTATTTTCCTTCAATTTTTTAAGGGGGCTTGGTATTGTTGTTCCACATAAATTTTCGCCTGATGAAGGATCTCAAAAGAAGATCTAAAACGTTGAGCATCAAAATTTTTAACATAGTTTTTCCAAAAGATTCTCTATAACCTTCAATCTAGAAATGGCAGCACTATTTCAAGTGTTGTAATTGCGCTTAAAATTCTGATTTTGCAATGAAAAGCCCTCTCCAAGGGCAGCGAACCACTTGGGCAAGTTGACAAGGGTTTGGGAGTCTAGCGGCAGTTTGGAGGTCATCCTTTGGGTGGCGAATTGCATGGAGGTTTGAAGACCCCTCTTTGAGAGCTGCTCTACAAAGAAACCCTCTCCTAGGGTTTGGATATTAAAATTGTTTTATTGGGGATTTATTCCAAGTTGGGCAATTGGGTTTGGAAGGATTGTACGGCCTTTTGAGTGGCCAAAGTATGCCCTAATTTGATAAAATAATTCTAAAATTATTATTATAGTTTTCTAATATTTATCACATTGATTTGAGGTCATTTTGATGCCAATTGTGGTACATTTAATTCTGAATTTTGTGAGCATTTCTACATTTTCATATAGGGCATTGATTGCATACTTTTAGGGTTTGGACTCTATTTCGGGTGATTTCCACCCAACAAAAAATTCTAATTTGTATTTCGTTTGAAAGCTTATATTTTTAGCTTCAATTTGAGCTATATATTTAGTTGGAGATCTTTCATTTTGAGGGAGATATTGAATTTCTTCATATTCGGCAAATTCTAGAAAAAACTAATAATTTTAAATTATGAATTTCAGTTCTGTTATGAAATCTGATTGGGAGAATTATTTGCAAAAATTTTAAAGTGGTTTCATGCATTTTGGTTGGATCAAAGTCATTTTATGATTTTAAAAAAAAACCCACGTGCTAGGGTTAGGGCAGCAAACAGAATTTTTTGGCATTCATTTCCAAAATTATGGCATTGATTTTCAGATTTCTTTTTGCGCTGAATATTGTGCATTTTCAAAATTAATTATTTGGATTTATGGAAAACCTTTGTTTTGGTCATTTGTCCCAATTTGGGGACATTACAAAATCTTCAAACATCAATTCAGCAGAGCACTAGGGTTTTAAATTTGTAAGTTTTCATCTTGGTGTAGGGTTTAATGTTATAATTGCAGAGCGCAATCTAAAGCAACAGCAACCTAGGCGCATCATTTAATACAGCGATGCTGATCGAGTTTGTTGGTAGAGTTTCCACCAAGTCCATAAATAAGATCATAAGCTTACGGTAGGGTTTTATCCACCTAGTACAGAGAACACGAATGATAGTAGGGTTTCCAGTGCTAACTAGGGATCACAAGGGTTCCATATAATATTATTTTTCCATTTTAAAGATCAGGGTTTGCAAAAATAAAAACAACGAATAAATTTCTGCATTTTAGCAACAGCACACTGCCCTTCCAGCAGCAAGTATAAGGTTGGAATTTCATAAATATTGTTAGCATTCCTTTGTAATCTAATTTTGGCAATAAACCCATTTTGTAAAACGATTAAAGAATTGAAATGAAGATGATACTTTCTTGTGAAATTAAAAATTTGTTATATCTTTGAAAGTAATTGTAGAATCATTTATTTAATTGTCAATTTAGAAAACAAGGGTTTATGTAAAATCCAGAATTGTTCAAATTTATCTAGAAAGGGACATTGCAGTGATATTAGAGCTGGTAATCTTGCCAGTCTATTGGAAAAAATTAATATTTTGCAGATATTATCTAATGCATACCCTGTGAATCCTGGAGTTAATGGATAAAGATGATTTGAGAATAAAACTTTACAAATTAGGGAAGAATCTTAAGCAGACGCCTCATTCAAAAAAATTCTACTCGGTGTCTTTGAGGAAGTGGCAAACTATTTGTCCATGATACGAAAGTCAGATTCTGAGTCTATGTTATGGGCAGTGAATCCATCGATGATTCATTTGGCTAAGCACAAGCTTTTGAGACACTTAGATCCAGATGCGAGACTTTAGTGAAATTACATGAATAACAGCGCCTAAAAAGCCATACAACAACAACACTATGAGGGAAATATTTCAAATGATTGTGGAAAGTTTCTGATGTATGGATAAAATCAAAAGTCCTTATTTTGCTAAGGGGGTTATAATTTTATAAACTATTGTAAAAGTCAGATCTTGTGTTCTAATGTTAGATCTTGAATGTGATAATCTTATTCTCCAAATGTTTGAACAATTTTTGCTATTATTCATAAGAATCATGCAGAAAATATTGTCTCAATGCAAACAATTATGGCAATGATTCTAAATTAGAGTGACGATATTTTCCAGCCACTCCTATCAGTTTTATTAACTTATGTGAAAAAGGATGTGTGGGAAGTTTCACCAGCAACACGTGCATTGGCTAAAAGTGTGGTTGATCAATATGAAAAAAAGTTGAAACCATACTTAACAACAAAAATGAAAGCTAAAATTGAACAAGAACTCTGAGAAAGATAGCAACAAAAATGATCTTAGAAAAAAAAAACTTTGCTTCTCATACAAAGAACCTTAGGAGCCAAGCCACAGTTGTCTAGACAAAGGACATGTAGAAGTGTTGCTAGGTGAACAAGCAGAAAAAGTGTTAGATACATTAGAATCTCAAAGGGTTGAGGAAGTAGAAATTGATGAGAAACCAACAACATCAAAGTTAGCTTAATTACAATAGTTCAGCGAAGAGCAAACAAATAAATTAGAGCAAAAGATTGAAGAGCTACACTTATTGATAAAAAAAAAAAAAGAGGTGCAAGTCCTAACAAAGTTGGATAGAATGAAAAGACTCATTAAATATCTAACTCTAAGTTTGCAGAGTGCTCAAATTGCAACGGAGAATGGTATGGGTGAAATAAATGTTGCTGGCACTAAGCATATATTCACTCTTGCAAATTTGCAAATAGTAAAGAGTACATTGGAAACAATGAAATCAGAATATTTGCATGTGATTAAAGATAGGGATATGGTCATCGAAATTGCAAAAGAGGCCTTAACTGCATCGAAGGAAATATAGGAAAGGGTTGATGCGCTCATTATGAAGTTTAGCTTAGTCTCTTCTTCACTTCATAAGACAAAAGAACTACATATTGCTACAGAAATTTTCAATGAGATGAATGGAGAGCGCAGTTTTCAGTGAGATGAATGGAGAGAGCATTTTCCATGAACAGTTTACAGGGAAGCCAAAAGATGCAAATTTAGAGTTGAGCACAACTGAGACAGTTGGAGAAGCATCACGAGGAATGGAAGAAACATAAATATTGGTTTGGGATCCTGGTATCTGCAAGACAATTCAAACATTGATTGAAAACAAGCAATATTTGGGAAGGGCAGACTATCATGTCCCCTTTTTTCAAATAAAGTAAAAAAAATGAAGTTAATAATTTAAATTGTCGTGACTTTTTATTTTATTAACAAAAAGTGACAACTTCATAATACTTTTTTATTATTAAAAATTAAAAAAAATGGTGAGGAAAGGGAAAGGTGAAAATAAAAGAAAAGGGTAAAAGTGAAAAGTACAACCCTAAACCTAAAAGTATAACCCTAACCCTAAAAGCGACAATTGAGTCTATACATTGAGAGTCCTCATTGTAAAGGATTCAATTTTTATTATCAATATCTCTCAATTGATTGAGCCTTCCAATTCATCGGTTTTTCAACATAAGAACGAAAACTCTTATGTTGGAATGAATTGCGAGGACGAAAACCCTCACCATTTGGATTTAGGTTTAAGGACAAAAACCCTTTAAACCTTTGAGGTAATTTCATCCAGAAATTACAAGTGTGCTACATCGAAATCTTCAAACATCAATTCAGCAGAGCACTAGAGTTTCAAATTGGTAAGTTTTCATCTTGATGTAGGGTTTAATGTTATGACCAGTGTTGCAAGGAGACGCGTCTCCCAACCCCTGGGACGTGTCTCGAGTACCGAGACACATCTCGGATACGGGAGACGGGTTTGAAGACGTCTCCAAAACATATAAACCCTAAACGCAAAAACAATATTGTCGTCGTTCACCATTTGGGTTCGAATTTTTATCATTTTATTTAACACTAGGTTTTTTTGGTTTTTTTTGCCTTGAAGTACAGGCATGGCCGCGAAGAGCAGTGCCTTGCACTCCCACGAGCGGAAACAGTACCCAGTACGGCCATGAATCCACTATTCTTTATTTTTTATGGTTCTTTTGGTTTTTTTTTAATGTTTTAACTTTTTTTGTCATGTTTTTTTTTTAAATTGTTATCACTATAATTTATTAGAATATTATTATAACTATATAATATATATTTATATTTATTTAATTAATAATTTTAATATTTATTTAATTATTGGTTATAAGTTATAACTATTTATTTATTTTTAAATTTTTAAAATAATTTTAATTTATATATATATATATATATTATTGTTATAACTTACAACTATTAACTTATAAGTTATAACTTTATAAGTTTATATTTTTAAAATAATTTTAATTTTGTAACTATTTTAATTTTAATTTCATGGTATACATTATATATTATATAATTTATTTATAATTATATATATATATATATAAATAAATTATATATATATATATATATATATTGTCGTCTCCCCATACCTATCTCCTGGCAACTATGGTTATAACTGTAGATTGCAATCTAAAGCAATAGCACCCTAGGTGCATCATTTAATACAACACTGACTAAGTTTGTTGGCAGAGTTTCCACTAGGTGTAGAAATAAGATCACAACTTACAATAGGGTTTAGCGGCCCAATACAGAGAACACAACTAACAATAGGGCTTCCAGAGCTGACCAAAAGATCACAACAATTTCATAAAATATTTTTTTTTGCCCTTTTAAAGATCAGGATTTGAAGAAATAAGAACAGCGAATAAATTCCAACTTTTAGCAACAACACACTCCCCTTCCAACGACAAGTATAAGGTTGGAATTTCATAAATATTGTTAGCATTCCTTTGTAATCTGATTTCGACAATAAACCTATTTTTTAAAAGGATTAAAGAATTGAAATAAAGCTAATACTTTCTTGTTAAGTTACAATTATTTTATATCTTTGAAAGCAATTGTAGAATCATTTATTTAATTGTCGATTTAGAAAACAAGAGTTTACGTAAAATCTGAAATTGTTCAAATTTGTCCAGAGAGGGACATTACAATGGTATTAGAGCTGGTAATCTTGCCAACCTATTGGGAAGAACTAATATTTTGCAAATACTATTTGATACATAGCCTGTGAATCATGGAGTTAATGAGTAAAGATGATTTGAGAATAAAGCTTTACAAAGTAAGGAAGAAACTTGAGCAGCTGCCTCATTTAAAAAAAGTTCTACTTGATATTTTGGAGAAAGTGGCAAAGTGTTTGTCCATGATAAGAAAGTCAAATTCTGAGTCTATGTTATGGGCAGTGAATCCATCAATGACTCATTTGGCTAAGCCCAAGCTTTTGAGACACCTAAAACCGGATGTGGGACTTGTAGTTATCACTTGTATTAGTGAAATTACAAGAATAACAGCTCCTGAAAAGCCATACAACAACACAATGAGAGAAATATTCTAATTGATTGTGAAAACCTTCGAGGTATGGATAAAATCAAAAGTCCTTATTTTGCTAAGGGGGTTATAATTTAAAAAATTGTTGCAAAAGTTAGAGCTTGTGTTCTACTGTTAGATCTTGAATGTAATGATCTTATTCTCCAAATGTTTGAACATTTCTTTGTTACTGTTCATAAGAATCATGCAAAAAATATTGTTGCCTCAATGCAAACAATTATGGCATTGATTTTGAATGAGAATGACGACATTTTCCAGCCACTCCTATCAGTTTTATTGACTAATGTGAGAAAGGATGTGTGGGAAGTTTCGCCAACAACGCATGCATTGGCTAAAAGTGTGGTTGATCAATGTGAAGAAAATTTGAAACCATATTTAACAACAAAAATGAAAGCTGAATTGAACAAGAACTCTCAAAAAGATAGTAAAAACGATCTTAGAAGACAAAAACTTTTCTTCTTAGACAAAGAGCCTTGGGAGCCAAGCCACATTTGTCTAGGCAAACATGTAGAAGTGTTTCCAGGTGAAGACCCAAAAAAAGTGTTAGATGCAGCACAATATCAAAGGGTTGAGGAAGTAGAAATTGATGAGAAACTAGCAACATCAAAGTTAGTTGAATTACAACAGTTCAACCAAGAGCAAACAAAGAAAGGAGAGCAGAAGATTGAAGAGCTCCAACTATTGAAAACATAAGAGAAAGAGGTGCACGTCCCAACAGATTGGATAGTACAAAAAGGCTCATTGAAGATCTAACTCTAAGTTTGTAGAGTGCTCAAACTGCGGCAGAGAACAACACTATGGGTGAAGTAAATGTTGCTAGCACTAAGCATACAGTCACTCTTGCAGATTTGCTTTCGACATCTCAGATTCTCTATGGAAACATCTCAGGGTCTTTAGAAATGTTGGGTCCTCCCCAAAAAAATTTAGGAAATGCTTTCGACATTCCCAGGACATTTCTACAAAGGCCCTGACATTTCCGGGACAAACCATTGCAGGGGTCTGTTGAAAGTATAACAAAACAAAAGAATATAACTCAATCTAAATCACAAATCATAATTTATCAACCTGTGATATTTTCGATTATGAAGTGTTTTGTTAATTTTTTATTATTTCAATGCTGATAATGCAAACAAAGTTGATATTATAAGTATTTTTCTTTATTTTTTTATGTACAAATATGTCCATGGGTCTCCGAAAAAACAACATTTCCCTTACCCATACCTATTTCCAAGTAACTCGGATCTACAAGAAAACTTTGGAAGTGAAGGTACAAGTGCGAAAACACATAACTCTTTTTCCATGTATTTTGAATCCAGCTTCTGATGCTATCTGTGCAACTTCTTTAGATGTATTAACAATAAGTTTCTTGTTTCAGGTGGCAGATCAGCGTAGAGGCCTTCTCCATGCATGGTGGCCCCAACCATATCTTTTTCTATGTTACACCTGGTGTAATGGGGTTGAAGGGCTGCCCGTGGGGTGTGGGGCAGTGCCCTGTTGACAGTAGAGACAATCATACACTGGAACATGCAGTTAGCAGTTCTGTCACTACTTTTCACATCATGACCGTTACTTATCCCCTTCGGATGAGACAGGTGTTCAATGCCTATTGTGTATTTGGAGAAGTATCGAGTCTTCTAATCTTAGGAGACACGTAACTTGCATATCACAGATTTACAAATACATCTACGACTGAGCAGGGAAGAGCAGAGAGCAGTATCTCTACAATTATTTATTCCCATATCATATAGTCAAGGTATTCCATAATTATTCCCTCCATGGCAGAGAAATCAATATACAACTTCGCAGAATGTGCTCCAGATGCAGCCTGCTCTCGTGTACAAGTAATCCATACACATTCTTCAATGCAAACCTCAACAGTGGAGTACAAGGAGTCCATGCATATCCCTTGGAACCAGCAAATGCTTACATTGCATATTGTCTCAGCATTCATCTGAGGCAGCATACAAAGTTCAAACACCTCTCTTTACAGAAATATGTAATGTTAGGTACTGTACTCATGTACTGAGCTTATGTTAATACATATAGTTACATTTATGTTATCTTCTCTTTTTTTCTTGTGTGCTCTATTTATGTAGCATTCAATTTTGAAATTATCTTTATACTGCAATTTTGTTTATGAATTGCTTCTACTATTAACACATCTAAGTTCCAACAATTTAGAGTGTTGTTCCCCATATACTCCTAGGATCTGGATTATTTCTAGCATCTCTAATAAGATAGTACAGATTTGGACATAAAACTGAGTTTGGCATGGATTGTATTTCTCAAATGTATTTTCCAATGCCTTAAACCCCAAATAGTTTAATAGTCGTAATGGTGGACCCCACAACTAGCTCACATTCAAGGCTAAAGAATTTCAATCAGAAATCAGTTGCCTTATATGATGTAGCTTGTAGCTTCCAAATTACAATTACAGGTTGTCATTCTAATCTCATTCAACAATCGGAATTTGAAGGAACAATCTACTCGAGGCTTATATAAAGTAGCTTGCATTTCCTGAAACTCAAATCCGGAATGTTTCCAAGGACTTTGTCAATTTACCATTGTTTGGGAGTCAGGTGTGTTGAGAACTAATCCAATGTATTACGTAACTAGTGTTTCCCAAAAAACTATTCTGGAAATTCATCAATCTCCCCACATTTTTGCAGGGATCGGAAATCTTAAAAGGCAATGTGAGAAATGTGTATCATGTACCCAGTAAATACTATATCAAAAACTCCTTTTTGGGACTTAGTCAAATTTTCAGTTTCAATTGTGATTCAAGGTTTCTCAGAGACAATCTACATTTTCCACCCATACAAAATAGCTTGTAGCTCTTGGAAAACAAACTATTGTGGACTTCAGCCAAATTTCAGACTCTCTCTTCACCTGTTAACATTCTTTATGGACTTTCCCCTCCAACTAGCATTTCAAGCATTTTGAAAAATGATAGTAACATCATAGAAACAAGGCTACAAAGTATGGGCATGTGTTATAAGAAACTTTATGATAGAATCATATTGCATAGCATAGAGCCTGCAAATCTGTAACTCACATGAATGCAATCTTTGGCTGTGTTCGAAATTCCCCAATCGCACTGCTTAACTTGTCTAGATAACAAACTGTGGCTTGAGTATATCCAATCAACAAATTATTATCAAATCTCATTAGGTCTCTCATTTTGTTAGTAATTGAAGCACTTTGGTCTTTGAGTTGTTCATATTTTGGTTATCGATGAGAAAGTTTGGGGATTTGGACATACACGAAACTTGCAGGTGTGTGATTTTGAATTCCATGATCATTAAGGGATGGATATTTGTAAACCTTGCTAAAACGTGAACTGGACTTCATAACAGATTACAGTAATGTTAGAATGCCAATACTTTAACAAGAATGGCATTTTACCTTATTGTAATTTCCAATGGTGAAACGTTATGTTTCATCTTCTTCAAGTTTGAAGCATAGATTAAATGTTATAACCCAACAATATACATTAGTAGTTGACAACTAATAATAGTTAGAAAATTAGGTTACAAGATTATGATTGGTGATCATAACCCTCAAAGCCACATGAATACATCCATCCCATTGTAACAAACATCATTTTTCAATTATCATATAGTGTACAAATGTTTACATGCGTTCCCATATTCCTTGTGAAGTTTCACACAAAGTGGTATTAGGGCAAGAAAAACCTATAAAGCATGTTCCAAGCCTAATCTGTTTGTGTTCACCTATCCATATATACTCATTATGCCTATATATTTTCATCATCAAAGCTTCCTGGCACAGCATACGTTTGTATTTATTCTTTTTTTCCTGCAGCTTTTTCAACATTTTTATTATCTTCCTCACAGCTGCTCTTATCCCCTCCGTACAACACTTTAGTTTTGTTTCTTTCCCTACCATGATGTTTACTCTCAGCCTCTCACTATCTCTAAACACATTTTCATCCCTTAAAATTTTCCTTGACGTCGATCCCCCATTAATACCATAAAAAGAACCAAGGGCAATTACAGGAGATAAACTAATACAACAAAAAGTATTGATTGCAACAAATGTCCGAAAACCCAAAAAAAATATCAAACAACTACGACAATTTACAAGACAAACGATAATGAATCACCACAATTAGCTCACTCCAATGCCAATATTCCCTCACCAATATTTGTGTATACCAGCAATGCCAATATCAAAATAGACATGCAGACCCACTGCTAATCATCCAGATATGAAACTTGTAATCTTAGATATTCTTCTAAAATAGCTTTGGTAGTTGATGTTTACCTGATATTTAGGAAGTATTGATATTTTAGCTTCAAGTAGGATAGCCGATTCACATTTTTTCTTTTTGCAGTGCTTCACAAAGTATTGGGGATGCAGAGACGAGAGAGGCATGTTATGGCTCAGATCAACAGTTTTTATCTTATTAAACATACTCATTTTACTAGAGTGGTAATGAAACAGTTCACTGCAATCACTGAAGTTTGCATACTATATGTGACACGTCAATGGCAGATAAAGTAGAAAAGAAACAAAATACAACAGGTCAAAAAGAATATGGTTGAAGCAGACTGAAGTTCTGCAGTTCTATTCTAATCAGACGGAATCTTTTTTCCGAAAGGCTGTAATGAAAGTAACTGCTGATATAGTAGCTAGTTTGGTCAACAATTTCCCCCATGAATGTGGCATACTACTCAAATACAACTGTAAATGGAAATCTTTAAACACAAACTAATCCAACTACATAAGAGCAGACACCAAACTGTAGTACAACACATCACATAGAACATGGATATAGTCATCACACATGGCATAGATCTGCTGTAAAGATCATCAGAGTGTTCACATAAATCTGAGGGGAAGAATGACTTCCCATAGATATAATGTCCATGATCTTATGATATCATCATGTATAAAAGCTAGGCATAATGCACAATATATAAAGATCCTAGGAGGAGCGGAACGGGTATGGGTACATACTACAAACATTGGAACCAACCATACACAGAATTAAACTAATCCCTTGTGGCTAACAAAAGTCCTAAAACGAACATATTCCTCCTCATTTATACATAACAATACATACGACTCCAGAATAATTTTATTTCTTTATTATCAAGATGACGTACAATATTAGAGCCTACAACAACTAACCTCTAGCATTGAATATGTTAGATTAAAAACAACAAAATAACTAAACTGGTAAAGTATCATCGGGAATGATAGGCAACAAATGGAAAGGGCAATGGAAAATCCCATTTTTAGGATTTGGTCAGCATAGATAGGTGGGCCACATTCTTCCCTGCAAAATGAAATGCAAAAATAACTACTTTTTTTTCATTAGGTGGGACAGCGGGCCACATAGACATATCCAAATGGGTTGAGGGAGGTCTGGGCATGCTGTCATCCTTGAGAGGCTGGGGAAATATCCCCTGGACGTCCCCCAATACATCCCTGAGCAAGGAATAATATCCTCGGGCCATCTCCGTTTTTTGAGGACAGCCGATTACATTCTTGAGGTTTTCCCATCCCTGAGATGCAGGAAATGCAAGGGAGGTATCCTGGACCCCTAGGGACGCATCTCCTATGAAACACAGCCTTTTAGTGACAAGACCATGGTCCTAAAGATGAAAACTTCTGTAAAAATGGTATTAGCCATCTATTCAACATGGCTGGCTAGTTACATGTTAATAGCTCAATAACAATTAGAACAGTGATAGTTTTTTTAGATGCTTATGTATTACCTGTTTACATGAAATATCCTCTCTGACAATTACGATGAATATTCATTAGTTCCTACTATCCGTTGAATAAAATGCAAATGTATTAAAAAATATCATTCTTTTATAATTTTAGTTAAACTTATGTGTGTATACTGCAGACAATAAAATTCTTCCTTTATAATTATAATGTATCTTTTGTGTATGTTGTACACTATAGATTTGGGCCTTTTATTGTTTTGTGTACCTTATATATTATAACATATCTTGAATAGCCAGAATACATAAAATATTTAAGATGTGAATAGGTGTAATATAGTCAAAGTCTTTTCCCAATGACATAAGTAGAAACTCATGAGAGCAATTTTTATTTGCATAATCAGAACTAACACATTCATCAAGTCTTTTATAAGACAATATGGTAGATATTTCTTAGCATACACATTCTAGTTTTCCTTTGAATCAATAGTATCTAATAAGATATGCAAATTGTTAAAAGAGTATATTTGTTCAGAGGAAAGCATTTTCGTGCACAAAAAGCAAGGATAATATACACACAAGTAAAACTCTCAAGGTGATTACTGATAGGAGAGTGCAAGCTCCTTGTTATCTCAAAAAGCGTCAATAACGAGCATCATTCAAACTATATTTCATGTTGTTTTATACAATCTACAACTAAGTCTTTTTAGTTTATTTCTATTTAGACTGCTAATGCCCTATAAATAACCAGCTAAAATGTTCCCCAGTTAGTGACTAGTTGCAGTAGGCTTACCTAGCCATTACTAATAACCAATATTAGAATGAATTGGTGCATTTGTTTGCAAATGGTGGAATATATGAGATTTTTACATTAATGCAAATATTCAGGAGAATGAAATCGCAAATAAAGAAAAAAAATAATGTTAATGTGATAAATTGATGACCTTTACTCGGTATAACTATAAAGGGAATTTTAAAATACCTCCAAAGCTGTAAAGATGACCGGAAACACTTCCATGAGCAGCTAAAAATTCAATTATTTTGTTTACTGAGACATCCCCTTCATAAGCAATAGGTTCATCCTTCCTTCCAGCTGGAAATAATAGTAATGTTGGATACAACTCTTTCTATATGGGCAAAATTACAAAAGAAAACAGCTTTAATATTTTGCATTGGAATTATTCTAAAATAATGATAAATCAAAGAATCATAGAGAAGATTGGTGCAAAGATCACATTTGATAATCTAGAAATGTGATTCTTATTTAAGAAAAAACAGAAAAATATGAAGAAATAATCAGTTGAACTAGTGAGCTAAAATTCAGTAAGATCAGTCATTGAGTCTTAGTTGTGGCTTCTAAACGAAAAGATACCAATTGACTAAGAATATATGACAGAAAGAAAATAGAAATATTGAAGAAGCATAAAATTTAAGGATGACAAAATTCTAGACATTAATCAACTAACAATAATATGATTTGGGACCTTCAGTTCTAACATGGTTTCAATCTAGTGTTTGAAGCCTTACCTGATTCAAAGATTTCAAGAGTGGACTGCAATCATTTAGAGTGCAGTCAATCTGAAAAATAGAAGGAAGCACATTGGTTGGTTCATCCTTGAAAACATCACCCTTGGTTGTTTCATCCTTGAGAAGATCAACCACCAGTTTCTCTGTAATAAAAACTCAAAGTCATGGCAAGTCATAATTTTACCTATATTGTTTTTGAAAAGGATAAATTATTTAATGTCAGTTATTTCATAATTTAAGTATCTTCAAATCCTATGGGTACCATGTGGAATTCATAGACTGCAAAAGACACCTCAAATTTGACATTTGAATCAACTAAATTGTTTGAAAAGGGTCCAATCCAAATGATCAATGGCACGGCTGAAGTTCCCTTTAAGAGCATGTCAAATTGAAAGTATTGAGCGACGATCACCTTATAGCAGGATATGTGCAATAACTGGAACAGACCTATGGTTAATCAAATCCTTTACATGTGGTTATATGCCTGACTGAGACATAAACAAGCTTCAAACCAAACAAATCTTACTAATAAATAACACTTTTCATCTGATTTCTCATCCATCAAACTTGAAGAGAATTAAAACCCTTAAATGCTACTCACTATGCTCCAGATGTAGGGTAAGTAACAATTTTGTGACATTCCATCGTCAAACACTATCACAAAACCAAACAAAAATCAGCAACGGAATGTACATGACAAATGTATGCACTACGGCAAGGGAAGATCATCTATATAGTCTATAAGGACTTCAACATTAGAAGCCTAAATTATTGTAAGTATAGTTACCAATTCAAGAAATCCGGATCCAAATGGGTTAGTGGGCTCACAATGTCGAGCTGACCTCAAAGACTCCTCTCTCGATGAGTGCTACCTACATAGCCAATACTCCAAAGAGGGCCTCATACTTATGTAGTTCTCCCCTATGTGTGGGAATGTGTGTGCACAAGGGTGCAATATACCGTATGACAATGCATGTAATGATCTAACTTGTAACTTAACAAATATGTCACATGGGTTGTCTTTTGAGTGCTTCAAACATGTAGTATGAATGCTCCTATACATGATATGCAAATAGGAATGAATAGGACAGAATAGCCTAGTTGTGCAATTGATTGATTAAGTTTGAATGTGTGATTGCTTGGTAATTGTTAGATGTCCAAATGAATTGGCTTTGACTTGTACTTATACTAGCTCTTTCGAAATAATCCTCGCAGGGGTTAATGACATTCTTAGGCCACTTATACTGGCTCTTTTGAAATAATCCTCATGGAAGAAGGGTTCATGACATTCTTAGAGCAACCTGTACACTTCAAAAGTTTTACAAATTTGAGTGTTTGTAAGGTAAGGACACTTGCGTTGGAGCAGGGACAACAGCATCAACACTATTGTCCTACCCTGAATGCAACAGTCCAAGATGAAGGAAAATTGCTAAGGTTTTGTAACTGACTATGAAGGATATATATCAAAGTTTAGGTGTTATGTGGTTACAAGTGATCTAGATAATCAAAATTATCAGGGTTGGACTAAGAAGTAATTAGACAAAGTGAGGTGGCGAGTGCAAGCCTTTTGGCTACATGGAAGGTCAAATTGAAAGGTAGAGCCTTGAGATATATTTGTCAAGTGTAGAAGACTAGTTTAACATATAAATATAGATTTTAGCATCTACAAAATCCATCGTTGATCTGCACATCTTTGACGACCTTGTCAATGATCAACCAATCTTTGACGAACCCATCTTTGGTCAAACCATCTTTGACCAACCCATCTTGGACCAGCCCATCTTTGATCCAAATGACATACTCTAAATATTTGACCAGCATGACATACTTAATCTTTGACCAGCCCACCTCTAACCAAGACGGCATACCATCTGTTGACCCACAACACCATCTACCACTACATGTAGAAGCCCCCATTACTGAACACTAAGTGGACAAGTTACTTTTAGATAATGAAATCTATAAATCCATTCATGTGTCTTCTCCTATAGACCATGATAGCCCTAAGATGAACATAAACACAAAATCAACACCCTATCGGTTCGAGTTAACATCATTTGTTAGATTCGGCCTCCTAGCAGCTAAACAAATCAAAGACCTCAGTGACTCTTTGCTATACAATGATGACCTGGCCTCGTGTTTCCAAAGCAAGAAGTATCCCATCACAAACAAAATATATGACATCATTAGTTAAGAAGGCAAAAGAATGAGCCTTCATGAACAACAAATCTGGGAGCCCGTTCACATCCAAGTGAACAAAAATATCACAACGTCGGTTACAAACCCACTATGGATCATCACCACAAGGACATCCATGATACTTACGAACTTCTTGAGAAAGCACCATCCAACATCGAAACAAGTTCCTATCATAAACTCTACGAGGATCTTGCCGCCAACAATCCTTTCAACAACATCAATATCCCCATCATCCATCTAGACATCCAATATCCTACACCCATCAGTTGGGACCAACTAAATCATGCATCGTTGGACCTCTTTCAAAACAACAAAGCAATCACACCATTCATGGGACTTAAAAATGGCCTACAACCTAGAGAATACAAACAGGGATCCGAAACCATCAGCGATACATTAGCATATCTCGAGGAATGGGAAGAGTTCCTCAAATCAATTCCAACAATCAAACAAATCAAAAATCAATGTCCTTTAGTGAAAACCTCTCTGAGGCGCTATCGAACAATGACAATCAAAATCAAAAACATAGTTAAAACAAGAAACTCTTCCTTCCTGCATCGACACAGTTGCAAGAGGAAGACACCATTGACATCAATACTGGAATGGAGGAGACTCCTAAAATCATTTAGCTTGCAACAACTCTCAAGCCTAAGGCGCAGAAATCCCATGTTATCCTCCTGAGAGAGTTTTCAAACATCTTTGATCCCATAACATCCAAGATCGTGTCGTATGGAGCATGCACAAAGCATTCAAAACCCACAAGGGTGTGTGAGACTGTTGGTCCCAATCTCCCTTGGCCTCATCAACTTTCCATCCACCTCCATGCTCGCATCATCCATTTGAATCCTTCACAAAATCCAACACAATCCTTAATCCAATACACATCCCACATCATCCTCCTTGGTGGCACCCTCTTTCATAGGGGCCATGACAAAACTTGGTTAAGGTGTTTGGAAGAAGCCAACTCATCGATCAACGAAGGTCACATCAGAATCCACGGAGCACACATCAATGATATGGTCTTGGCACAAAAACAATTCAGAGCAAGGCCCTGGTCAACTAAAGTGTGACCCATACGCTTCCTCACTTGAAGGATCCAATGCCGCAATAAAATCAAAAAAAAAATTGAAAAAAAAAATCAAATCAAAAGAGAGATAAATAATCGTCCACAAGTGTCATGTCCTCTTTTTTGAATAAGCTAATGAAATAATAAAAATAATATTTTAAGTTGTTCCAGTGACTTACTTTACTAAAAGGACAACTTAATACTATTTTATTATTCAAGTCTAGAAAAGTGTTTTTAGAAGGGAGCCTAAAGTGATGGTATTGAGTGATGCCAGGCATGGGGTACAAAGTGATATTATTTTAAAAGGTTCCTAAGTCACTTTGAATTATATTTTGGGGAAAAGGAGAAAATAGAAAATATTTTATTTTCCCAAAAGTGTGTATAAAAGAAGGGCATTGGGCTCATTTGGAAAGTATTCTATTTTGCCATTCATATTTTCAACTTGTGAAGTTTTGAGCAGTTTGCTTCAGCTCTCAGCATCAAAGGACGAAAACCCTCCGATGGATTCAAGGTAGAAGATGAAAACCCTCCAGTGGATTCAAGATAGAGGACGAAAACCCTCCAGTCTTCTATGGTGATTCCATTCAAGGGCTGCAATTGACATCAACCATCAAATTTTTTAATTTTCAGCATAGCCAGGGAAGCATTGGATATTTTTTGGTCAGCGATATTAGCTAGGACATCATCTACAACATCTAGGGCATCATTCGATACAGCTTGAACATCATCCCAAAAGCTGACGTCACCATCCATAGGGCTGACATCTCACTTTGGAAGGGTGTTACCATCATTTGAGTTGTTTTTAGGCTAGTATTAATGCTGGTACAATCTGTTGTAACTTTTTGAATTTTTCAATCGGGAAAATAAATAAAAATTCGGATCTTTCCTTATCTAAATTTCACAAAAATTATTTATGGTATTTATTCATGGCTAAAATTATTTATTAAAACTCAGAAATTTGCAAGGGTTTTATCAGTAAAATACAACCATTTGATTTTCTATTGTAAGGGTTTTAAATAAAAATTCAGAATTCTATTTTCTATTGTAAGAGATTCCAGTAAATCCGAAATTATTTAAAATATCCGTTTAGGGATATTTCAGTGATATCAAAGCAGTTATCTTGCCAGCCTGTGAATCATGAGGACAATGCAAGAATCCATGTTAAAGATGTTGCAAGCTATGCAAGAATATCAGAAAGATCTAAAGGCATGGATAGAAATAAAAAAGACGAAAAAGTCAAAATCTGAGCCTCAAAAATCTATAGAGCAAAAGGAATTCAACCTGCAAGTCAAAGGTAAAGAAATCTTATCTAAAAAGGAACCAAAGAATGTGGTTGAAAAGGAACTAACCACATTGCAAACAAGCACAGAATATAATGAGGACCCAAAAAAGGTGTGATGAATGGCTAAGAAGAGATAAGAAAGCTAAGTTGATAACCACTCAAACAAAACAACACCTACAGAAAATTAAGGGAAAGAATTCTCCAATTGTAATGGTGGAGCATGAAAAAAAATCACAGTTGCAAGAAATTGAAAGAAAACAAATCATGGAAGAATCAACCATGTAGGTAGAAGGTATGAAACTTAATGTAGGAAAAGATATTTTATTGACTTTTGATATTACCGATTAGCAAAATAATTATCTTTAAAAAAAATCAAGGAAAAGGTATCACTAGCTGAATGCAAAGAGCCAAATATGGAAATAGATGTGCCAATCCATGAGCTACCCAGTGATCTTCCAAAAGGCAAGTCATTGTCATATATGATTGAATTCTAGGATAGCCATGTTGAGAAGCATGGTGGAGTGACTTCAAACTTGGATATTTGTGCGAAGGATCACCAACAAGACATGAAGGGAATGTGGGGCGATGGTATACTACCGTCAAGTGATTGAGAAAATATACCCAAGGCAGCTATGAACCAAATTGCTACTATTAATGTTGTTGTCGTCACCATTTTCAGCCACCACAGTATTTTAGTTGCACTCATACGAGTGGATATGCGGTTTTGCAACTATTGTACCAGTGTCATGTTGCCGGTTTTGATAATTTCAGATCATGAGCTATTGTTATCAGTGATGAACAACTGCAAATTTGCACATTTTAAGGAGGTTTATGCTTCTTTCAATAAATATATCCAAGTTGAAGACGGGGATAGTTTTCAAACTCTTTCTAAATCCCAGTTGATTCATGATTCAACTATCATGGATTCACTCAATAAGACTATTGGAGAAGCATCCCTCGTGCAGGGCTTCCAATTCCTAATTATATCAGAGTAGCGCAGTAAAAGCCAACTACATCACAAGGAGTAATGGAAGAAATAGAAAATTTGGTTTGGAATCCTGGGATTTGGAGTCTTGAAGTGAATCAACATTGCTTGAGGACAAACAATCTTTGGGAAGGGTGGATTGTCATGTCCTCTTTTTCGAATAAGCTAAGGAAATAATAAAAAATATTCAATTTGTTCCAGTGACTTAACTAAAAGGACAATACTATTTTATTATTAAAAGTTCAAGTTCAGTAAAGTGTTTTTAAAAGGGGGCTTAAAGTGATGTTATTAGGTGGCGCCAGGCATGGGGTACAAAGTGATATTATTTTAAAAGGTTCCTTAGTCACTTTGAATTATATTTTGGGGAAAAGGAGAAAATAGAAAATAATATTTTATTTTCTCAAAAGTGTCTATAAAAGAAGGGCATTGGGTTCATTTGGAAAATATTTTATTTTGTCAATCATCTTTTTAACTTGTGAAGTTTTGAACAGTTTGCTTCAGCTTTCAGCATCATAGGATGAAATCCCTCTGGTGGATTTAGACTAGAGGACGAAAACCCTCTAGTCTTCTGTGGTGGTTCCATTCAGGCGCTGCAATTGGGCATCAACCATCAGATTTATGAATTTTCAGTATAACTAGGGAAGCATTGGATATTTTCGAATAAACAATATCAACTAGGGCATCATCTAAAGTAGCTAGGGCATCATTTGATGCAGTGTGAACATCATTCGAAAGGCTAACATCACCATCCCTAGGGCTGACGTCACACTTTGGAAGGGTGATGCCATCATTTGAGTTGTTTTTAAGCCAGTATTAATGCCGGTACGATCTGTTGTAATTTTCTGAATTTTTCAATGGAGAAAATAGATAAAAATTCGGTTCTTTTCTCATCTAAAATTCCACAAAAATTATTGTTTACAATATTTATTCATGGCTGAAATTATTCATTAAAACTCAGAAATTTGCAAGGGTTTTATCATTAAAATACAGCAATTTGATTTTCAGCTATAAGGGTTATAAATAAAAATTCAAATTTTTTTTTTCTATTGTAAGGGTTTCCAGTAAATACAAAATTATTTAAAATATCCGTTTAGAGATATTTCAACAAGTGAAAACCATTTCTATGGCACCTTCAGCAAGTACCATCATGAAAACCAATTTCTAACGTCATGCGTAAATAAGTTGTCTATAAGTACCTTACACTTGGGGGCAAAATCCACTCCATCCATCTGAACATCCTCTTTCATCCCCATATCTATCCCCATCGTAGCCATCATTCTTCCCGTTTTGACCTTGATAAGGAAGTGGAAGAAATATTGAGACTTGCTCAAGAAATATCTTGGCATATGCACAGAACGGTGGTTCAAGGATTGTACGCATCGTTCTTACTTAACAAGATCCTTTAAGGCCTATCATCATCCTTGATCTTAATCTTCTTTGTCATCTTCATCTTCACCATCATCATCACCATCACTCCCTCATCATCCCTATTCATCCCTAATCCTCTTGTATCCATCCCTAATCGTCAGTAATTCGTCTGTATCCATCCCTATTCACCCTTATGCATCATCCTGACTCCCATCCATTCGTCCATCCCATATTGCTTCCATCCCCCCTGCTAGAACCAGTTCTCCCTTTACTGGTGGCCTTTGTATATAAAATCCCAAAATCCCAAAAACAATATAAAATCAAGAAAAATCCAAAAAACAATATAAAATCAAAAAATCTAAAAACAATAGAAATTAAAAAAAAAATCAAAAGCAACAGAAAGCATCTGTTTTTTTGTGTATTTTGTTTGTGTGTTTTATTGTTTGTTGAGTCTGAGTCAGTCCTATGACAGCGAGCAATAATGACATCATGGTGTTCGATATCATGGTGCAACCTGTCACATGCTACATCAAAAATAATATTTGCTCAAATATTAAAAATTGTGCACAAGCTTTGTAGCATGTTTCCAACATTAACATTCATCATCACCATACATTTCTTCTAACACACTCCGTATCTCATGTAATCCAGTACAATCTCATCCAATCCAATCCAATCCAATCTAATTCGATTATAGCAGGAGTATCAATCCATTATTGCTAGGGGCATCCTCGCATGCCATTTTTTTGACTTCTTCATTCTTTAAAAGGTCGTTACTCAATCATACAATCTTCCATCAACATGATCATTGCACCATCAATTTGTGTAATTGGTTAACTTCGAGAGTTATGCTTGCATATCCTTAACAATCAATCAACAATCTATCAATACAATCAAAGTGTGCAGCTTCACATTTCACTCCCTTGCATATATCGTTGCTCGGGGCAAATCAAGCTCACAGCTTTATCATTGGGATATATCATTCCCAATCCACTCCCTTGCATATATCGTTGCTTGGGGTAAACCACATCAATCAACCCTAATCAAAGCATGCAAGCCTTAGCTCAAGTGAGTTAACTACATCCATCAACGCATTAATGTCCTATACCCATGTCCATAATCATCCTACTCTATCATCGTCACATCCTACAATAACCCAACCCCTCTTTCTTCACTCCCACCCCTTCATTTTAACCCTCATCTGTAGGTTCTAACAACTTTTTCCTCGTTTTGAGAGCCCATCCGTGTCTTTCATCCCCGCATGCCCTCTCGAGAGGGCATCATCCCTAACCATTAATCATATCACCACATCGCTAGGGGCATCCTCGTGTGCCCATTTTTTTTTGGCTGCTTCATTCCTTGAAAGGTCATTACTACTTCCTCCACCCATCTATTTGCAACACCCTTTCAAAAAGGGGCAGCATGTAGACATCCAAATCTGGACACTCTACTTGCAACACCCTCACTTTCGACACCTTGTTGTCGACATCCCTAATTCATCACTATTCATCCCTAATCTGCTCTAATATCACTGAACCTCAATTCTCTCATCATTCTATCATATCTCATCATCCCTAATCCCGTCATCATATCATCATTACATCTCTAGCTAATCCACTCTAGCACAATTCATCCCCCCAATCAATTAATCTTGTCATAACAATAACATATCAATCCCATCTAATTCTCATCTTATCAAATCCAGATTAACTAACTAATTAATCATATTGGTTAGTTGGTTAGTCTAATAAAAAAATCCATGCACTAAATAGCCAAAATAAATCATAATATCATCACATCAATCCAAATCCTAAGTCAAGTCATCATATCACCCATCCCAAGTCAATCACTCCAAATCCCAAGTCATGAGGCAAGATCTAATCATGCCCATCCCTCTTCAAATCAAGCCTTACACATCCAACCTCTTTCATTTATGAGCCAACTTCCCTCATTCAATGAGGAATTTGACTCATTCCTAGGCCCCTTGATCTTGGATCAAGATCAACAGTCCACATCATTCTCAAAATCTTATAAATCCAACCATCCTCTCTCACATTCCACAAGCTTCCATAGCATCAATGAAGTTTTGTCCAAGCAATCAACAAAGCTTCTCATCCAAGCCAATCATCCAATCGACAAGGGGACATGCTACCGGAGTTCTTGCACAAGCTCCATTGAGCTTCCACATCCCATTGCATCCTTGAGCACAATCCACACATCAAGAGAGGCTTCTTTCGTCTTTGGTAAGTGAAGGTATGTTTGTTGCTCTCTTTTATTCATCCAAGGTGCATTCCATTTGTTATATTAGGAGTTCAATTGCTTCATTTTGGATTTCTAACTTGCTTGTTTGCTCTAACATTTGTGCTTGCATACAATAGCATTGTTGGTTTAAGTTTATATGGGAAGAATAGAGGCACAATCATTTTCATGCTGGAGTTTTTCCACAAGGGATTTATCTTGGGTAAAAAAAATAGTTCTTATGGTGATTTCTTTGTTTTTTCTTTTTTCCTTGCATGTTATTTCAGTCCTATTGACCAAGCAAAAATTGTGGACAATAGTAGTGGGCTCTAAACCCGCCTGTCTTAGGAAAGCTTGGTACAGGTTATCCAAACCCACAGAAAAACCTTAATCTACTTGATTTAGATTAAAATGGTCAGAAAGATTTTCTTGAGTGCTCAATCAAAGAAATCAAAAGTAGTTTCTGCTTTTTGTTTGGAGATAGCGATATAGAAATTTAACCCTCTAAGGCCTCCAAGTTTCTGCCATGAAAATAACAGCTTGCAGTAAAAGCGACAAAGGTCCAGATTTATCATAAATTGTGTGAGATTTTAATTTGAATTATCTGACTAACACTGAATAACAAGAGCTCAAACAATGCGAGTAAATAATCCAATTCCCTCAACCATCCCAAACAAATAGCAGTTCCCATATGTAAAGGAGTATTAACAGAAATCATGCAGTGAATAAACATATGTATTCCAGCCTTCCAGACTGTACATGAAAATTAAAACAGAAATGTCCCAGATTAACATCCGAGTACAAGCTCAAAAAGAGATTCGATAGAAGTCACAAATATTCACAAAGAGAAAAAATTGCAGAAGAAGATATTGACTTCTTGTATCAAATTTCTTTGATGCAGCTTCATTCAAATCTCCATATCTATCAGCCCCGCTTTTGTGCACAACGGCATGTCTATTTATAACATTTTGAATTGAAGCTCTATGGAAAAGGAAGTAGAAGAGTTCAACCATGGGACTTCATATTCAAAAAAAAGACAATATCGAAAGGGTTGTAGTCTGACTGGTGAGGATGATGGTTGCTTATATCCATCCACCAAGGTACAAATCCCTCTAGATACCCAACACGGAGAGTCAAGCGATTAAGGCCAAGATCGTGCCCTAGGTGATTTTGACGGCATGGATGCCATTTACTCGTGGCTGATTAGCCAAAGGAGCTCATTGATTTAAATGTATGCTTACTCAGCATTGTAAATCCGCTATATGTTTATTTCCGAAATATGGGCAGAGATGCCGACATTCTATGTAATTCAGTGATTCCATGTAATGCCTTCAGGCATATCAAAAAAAAAAAAAAAACTATTGGGTTCTCAAACTACACTTACCAAGTCACAAATTTTCCTGAAATTCCACATCGTACCAATGGATTAAAAGTGGAAAGGGCAGTAATATTAGACACATGATCCAAATAAGCAAAGTAATGATGATCCCCAAAGCATTGTCTTCTTTGCATTCAACTTCACATGACATTCAGAGCACTATGATTGTCCAACATAACATGTCCATGTTTTATACCTCATATTTCTCACTTTGCGGTCTACCTCCAAGCATTGGCACCTCCCTTAAGCAAGCTCACACCCTTCATAGCCAAATTCGCACCTCCTACACTATCAATTCACCACACTAAATAACACTGCAAAGTGCACACCTTACTATCATTCACAACTATCATATAGACTACAAACTTATCCAGCTGCTTCTTTGTATCTTCTTCCTTTCACTGCCTCTTTCTAACATGTCATTTAGCGTAAAACTGCAAATCACAACGAAATGTTGTGTACTGCACAACCTTGAGCTAAACTATCATTGACTGAACTCTCTATTTGTATTGGGTTCTTTAGGTGTGAATAATTATCATTTGCAGCCTTTATATTTGCAATGTCGGAGTACTATTCGCACCTCCCCAAGGCAAGCTTACAATGTTACAGCACTGTAATATCGCACTGTGAATTCTGTTAGGAAATGTATTATCAATTTCGCAACTCACTTGATGCCGCCTAACACTGTGCAATGCACACCACAAGGAGTTTTATAACCTGCAAAGTTCACATCATTCAGTAACTCTTTCTTTCCTACATTCACCTATTTGTTTGTCAAAAACTTCTTCGCAGCTAGAACCAAGGAAACTCTTCTTGTTAAAGCCTTCCTGCAATCCCTTCTCAAACATAAGCTCACCTCCAAGTTCAAATCAATGTTACACCACTCCAAAACTTTCATCATAATCACAAATATTAGAGAACATGCATTAAGCTCCATATCCCTTGAGCCAAGAAAAAAAAATTGCAGAAGAAAGGAATCATTTTATCATTCGAATATAGCAAATTCAACAAGGGCCATGGATTTTGAAGGACCAATGATTGCAACATTTCAGACCTGTGTTGCAGGGGTACGCCCCCCAGCCCGACGCCTCCTGTTCGGAGGCGCCTCCGGCACGGGGACGTCCTGGGGACGCCCAGAGGCGTCCCAGAGGCGCCCGCCGGCGTGCCGGAAACGTCCGGCACACCGGCGGGCGCCTCCGGGGCGTCCCCGAAAATTTCCGACGACTGTCGCGGAAAACCAAAAAAAAAAATAGAAAACGTCCGGCACGCCGGCGGGCACCTCCGGGGCGTCCCCGAAAATTTCCGGCGACTGTCGCGGAAAACCAAAAAAAAAAAAGAAAACGTGCGAAAAAACCCTAAACAGTTAAAAAATTGTGTTCAAAACGCTGTCGGAGTTGCCTTTTCAGTAAGATTTGCACTTGAAAAAATGAGCTTGATCAATATAATGGGATCCTTACGAGAATCGTGGCATGGATTTTAACTTATAACTACTATGGGGGGAGGGTGTTCTTCGAATGCCCTTGCGGGAAAGCAAGTGAAAAGACGGGAAAGATATTGTTCCCCGCCTTTGCCCGCAAACAATTCCAGATGCTCGAGTTGGGAAATAAGTATTAAAAAATATATATAATAAAATATAAAATACAAATTTAAAAACTTAAAAACAACTAAAAAAAAATTAAAAAATAAATAATATTTTAATATATAAATATAGAATATAATTTATAAATTAAAAAATATATAAATATTTTAAAACAAATAAGATATACAATAAAATATTAAAATATATATATAATAAAATATTAAAAATATATATATAATAAAATATTAAAAATATAATATAACTATTAAAAATAAAATAAAATTTAAACTAAATACTATTTAGTTTTTATATTTTTAATATTATAATTTATATTTTATTTTAAATTTACAGTTTACTATATCTTTAGGTAGTATTTAAATTTTATTTTTAATTTTAAAATTCTTTTAAATTTATATATATATATATATATATATATATATATATATATATATATATATATATATATTTTAAATATATATATATATATATATATATATATATATATATTTTAAATATATATATAGAGACGTACCCACGACGTATCCAAATCAAGGTTTTTGAAAAATGACGTACCCGCGTACCTGAATCGTACCCGTACCCGTACCCGTATCCAAACAACGTAGTTTCAGCCATGTGGAATTGGTTGCATTTGAGTTAAGTGTGAAGGGGAGAAGCACCTGGTCATGCGGTGGTCATCAACACCTAAGCTTTTCATTGTGCAGGCTTACAGACTTAAGTTTTGAGTGGCTTATGACTAATGGCATAAGAGTGATAGGAGCTAAAGCGTCTATGGCAGAGAGCAACCCACAGACATTAGGAGGGCAGTGTATGAATAAAAACTATTGGATCAAACCTAACAGTCCTCGACCTTTAGCACTTGACAAAGTGAGCCTACAGTCCTTAACAGAGAAAGGGCAAGGCAAGGCTAGTGAAGGATATTGATCGAGCAATTAAGCTGTAAATCAACATAGAGAAATTGTTTCAAGGGCCATGTGAATGGTTGAAGGATTTAAACACATGAAACACAACTTTTAAGATGTGAAACAAGAATATAAATATAAAGACTTGCAGCAAAAATAAAATACATGGAGGAACAAGCAGTGTGAATTAAGCATTTTAGTATTATGAGAAATGCACAAAACTTAGAACGAGCCTGATTATCAATCATACATTTGTCCGAATTATGAGGTGGCCCCAAATTTGAATTTGGGTGTGTTTGTAACAACAAGTCCTTTACCGTTCTCATTGATTTCCAATTGCAATTGTATGTGCAAACAGTAAGCAAATGCAATCTTTAAGCATAATTCTTAAAGCACAACAAATTCAATTCTGATTTTCACTCAAATAGTAAGTTATAATCTGTATTAGCAAGTTCTACATGGGAATATCCAATTCGATTACAGACCATAGCTACTATTCCTTGGTTTGTGTGGATTTGTTTTTCAGATTTGTGCCCTTGATCTGGCTAGGAAAGGCTACAGGTGAAGGATATTTGCTACTTTGCGACAAGGCATATCTACAAGAAGGTGGAAACAGCAAGTCAGAGCAGGCATGCGGAGCAACAAGAAGAGCCATATGTGCAGCAAGAGAGATTCCTCAAAATAGAATGCTTTAAGGCAGGTATATCCCAATAAATGGAAATGCCTGACAGATTGGAGGGATGAATAGAAACTCTAAGCATCAAGCGTGGATTCCCTTTTGACCCCCAAAAGCAACATAAGGAGGCAAGGGAAGAGCAGACCAAAGGAAAAATAGAGACTCATTTCTATGAAGGAGAGGTGGTTGGGAATAATCTAAAAAGATGGCTCCAGCAACTTGAGCCATATTCAGCCTTCATCAAGTGAAGAACCAAAAATTGTACTTTCATGTCTCAAATTGTGTAGCCATGCACAAACTTGGTGGGAAAGTTATGCTGTGCATCAGTTTACAAAAACTGTCACCGGTAATTAAATGGGAGGAATTCAATCACTTAATTCTCAATTTTATTCAATTTGTTATGAAGAAGAGCGTGAAATTAAAATGGAAATATTGTAGGAAAACAAAGTCAAAGCATGCAAGAATACACTGCCAAATACAATTGAGACTTTGCACAATAGGTCAAAGTGTGGTGGTGAAGTACCCTACTAGAATTTTTAGCCATTTACGGAGACAAGTCTAATGTTTCAGGCCCAAGACCATTGATTAAGCTTGTGCCTAACTCCACATAGAGATGGAAAAGAAGAAAAAACTATGAGGGAATTTTTCATCAAATTAGCAAGATCCATTCATGCCTATGGGGAGATGTAAATGGGAAGGTAGGCAAACTTCCATAATCATTTGTAAAGGAAAAAGATCAAAAGAATCATTGTTAGCATTGTAACATAAATGACCACACCAAGGACAAATGCTGAAAATTATACTCAGAGCTGTAGCCAAAGAACTGCACCAAAAGAAGACTATGACAGCCTTGGAAGAAGAGAAACAGATTAGCAGCAGTTCCAATGTTGACAACAAGATAGCATGCACTTCTATCATCTATGCAAAGGGATATAAGTATGATTAGCAAAGAGGCTCAAGAAAGAGGTGAGTTGGCAAGATTCTTCCAATATTAAGAGTAGAATTAAGAGAACAAAAGGAGATGAACTCTTTGATTTATGTTCTCAAGTAAATCAGATTTCACCTGAGTTACAAGAAAAGTTTGGTTTTGGGGCATATGACCATCTTTGTCCAAACTCTTTAGGATGACTGCAAGGAGTAGAAATTCAGTTACTACGTAATGTAAACTCAAGTAAGGCATACATGAGCACTACATTGATGAAATATAAGTAGATGCAGTTCCTCTTGATAATCGTGATGTAGTGTCTGGCTACCCATATATCTATGAGAGGAATGCAATATTTGTGAGGAGAGAACAAATACCATTTCATCAAGGATGGAGACAGCTTCATCATCAATGCATACGAAGATAAGTCAAAACTCACACTAGTAAGTGCCAAACAAGCCAAGAAACTCGTCAATACTAGTCGATAATTTTCTCTGCTTCACAGATGAGCAAGAAGATGAAGTAGCTCAAGTAAAAACTTCTCAAAAATATGCAATAACAATAAACAGCGGAAAATGAAAGAGTTAGTTCAGTAGTCCAAGATGGTTTATCAAGAGCCAAAAGGCTAGCACCCAAGAGAGAGGTAGAGCATGAAATCCAATTTCTACCAGAATCACTATTGCCTAATATTGGTCTCTATAGGCAGTCAAGAGACAACGCCAACAGTTGTTGGAACATAAATTCATTCACCCAAGTACATTCCTATGCGGCACTCCTATTGGGATTGTGCCCAAAAATAATGGGACATGGAGGTTGTGCATTGACTATAGGGGTTGAACAAGATGACTATCCAAATAAATATCCTCTTTCAAGGATGGATGACTTGTTGGATCAACTACAACATGCCAAGCACTTCACAAAGTTAGACATGAAATTTGTCTTCTCTCAAGTACAAGTGAAGCAGGACACATGGAAAATGGAATTCAAGACAAAGCAAGGTTTGTATGAGTGTCTTGTACTTCCTTTCAATTTATATAATGCAGCAGTAACTTTCATTATTGTGATAAATGATATACTAATGCCATTCATAGATTCACGTGTGAGAGGTATTTAGATGATATCTTGGTTTTTAGCAAAACATGGGAGTGACGTCTAACATATTTGAAGCAAGTTTTGAAATAAAATAAACTTTTTCTCAATGAGAAGAAATGTGAATTTATAATACAATCACAAATCTGCTTGGTTATGTGGTTGAAGGAGGAGAGCTAAGGATTCACCTGATAAAAGTGAAGACCGTTCTTAATTAGCCAAGGCCTTCCATTGTGACAGACACAAGAAGTTTTGTGTGTGTTGTCCAATACTTAAGGAAGTTCATTATGTCATTTTGCAATACTGCAACTCCTTTGCATTCCACCACCACAAGTGGTTCATCTTTCATTCAAGGCAAAATTAGGTAGCATGCATTTGATGAATTAAAGCATCTAATCAGCAACTGAGAATTAAGTACAACATCCCACGATCGATGGAAAATAAATATCCACAAACATTCAAGAGATCATACAATAAACACAGAGATATTGGGGTCGATTCCCCAAATATAAAACTCAATGAAAAAAAAATCACAATATGATGTTGTGCTTGGATGTAGGCAGGTAAAGCCTCTTATTTATATGCCTCCTAATAACGTTCAAGTTGAGATGACCACTCAAGACCCTACTACACTGATATACATCCCAACATATTCCGTAAATCAGGGAAAACATATCCGAACATGATAAGAGAGATTTATATACTCAAGCATTCCCCCTAAATAACTAATTAAAGGACCTAGAGGAAGGTGGCATTTACTCACTGACCCTTCCCTCGAAGGAGGCATTTACTCACCATCCCCCCCTAATGACAGCTCCCAATAGCCTAAGCAAATCCCTCAGCCTAGTGAAATTAGCTTCAACATCTGGCTTTGCGAAGACATCAGCAATATGATCATCGGTCCTCAAAAATCACAAATCTAGCATCCCCTCCAAACTGCAAAATCAAATGTGGTGCATATGGACCTAAATATGCTTATTTCACTGCCTCTCAACTAGAATATGAGCAATAGCAATAACCCTATTTTTGGATTGTTGTTGTACAGTATGGTTGGCAAACCCTATGGAAGACCCAACTCTATCAATAGTTCCCTGATATGCACAACCTCCAGCATTTGCATTAACTGCTCCTCGATACTCAACTTTCGTAGTGGATATTGCAATAACCTTTCACTTCTTGCAGACTAAGTAATGGGACTTTAACCCAAATTGAACATGGCCTGAAGTAGATTGTCCGTTGTCTACATCTCCAGCCCAATCCAAATCTATATATCCCACCAAGCACAGCCATCACCTCTATAAGAGTACATAATCCCTAAATGAGTAGTACCCTGAATATAATTCAATATCTTCCTAGCCACCTCCCAATGGCTTTCCTTCTGCTCCTGCATATACATACACACCATGTTCACTACAAAAGAAAGATTCAACCTAGTATAAGAAAGATATAATAGGCTCCCAACACGTGTCTATACAATGTGGCATCCACTTGTGGTGTAGTACACTTAACCGTTAGCTTTACTACAGAACGATATGAAATAGCTGCAGGTTTGCACTAATCCATATAATCTTCTTCAGTTGATCAAGTGCGTACTTTGGCTGAGACATGAAACGCCACTCCAACAGCAAAACTTGTCTACCCAAAAAGCAGTGCAACAAGCCTAAGTTTGTCATCTCAAATGTAATCTTCAATTCAACCCTAATATTGTCAATGAAGTACTATCTCCACAGATTAAAAAACATCAACATAAAGCACTACAATAAGCAGATGACCATCAACATGTTTCACATGCACATTATGGACAGACTCACATTTGGTGATGCTGCAAGATAAAGAATTTAGCCATCTTCTCCTACCATGCCATAAAGCAACTTTCTTTGGCTCATCTACCCAAAGGAAAACAATTCCGTTGTGGGCCTTTACAAGGGAGGTCTCATATACCAAATTGGTGTCTCGCTTGGCGGGGACCCAAAAATGTAACTTTAATTTTTATTTTAGTGTCAATTTAAGGAAGTGTGTACAAAAAATAGGAGGTCTGAACAGTCTGAGTATGAAGAACAAAGAATACTCAATCATGCTCCATTGAGCGTCGCTCTTTATATTTGTATTTCAAATTTCGGTTTTAATGGGAAGGAGTCCCAGCTATTTCCATGTGGAAGTTTTCCTACAAAAAGTTTCTCCAGGGTGAACAACATGTTCTTATGATAATATCTTTGATTAGGTTCTTTCCTTGCATTTTATTTCAGTCCGTTACTGATTTGTTTCCAGTTGCAATTGAATGCGCAAACTCTACATACATATAGTATTTAAGAATAATTTTTAGAGCACAACAGGTTCAATTCTGATTTTCAGTCAATTTGCAAGTTAAAATCTGTATTAGTGAGTTGTATATTGGAATACCCAAGTCTATTGCCAGTCAAGAATGGAGAATGGCCATCCCCAAACCTATCATAAATATGCTTCAATTGGCGTTCATTGCTGACATCTCTTTGGGAATTGCACTCGCTCATTTATGGATCCAACCAATTTTCCAAAACAAGCCCATACAAAATTATATTGGAAGGGGATTACAAAAGACTAGCCCAAATCATCAACAACAGTGACCACAAGAGATCAACACAAATCATCAACAACAGTTACCACAAGAGATCAACCCAAATCATCAATAGAGTGGGCAACAAGCAACGAGTCTAAGTTATCAACAGTGGATGCCACAAGAGATCATTCCAATCATCAAAAGCGGGGATCCAACTAGACTGGTCTAATCACCAATAATGGAGGTTAAAAGAGACCAAGGGATTTTAGGAATGTTATTGTCCCTAAAATGAGTGAGTAGTGGGGCCCAAATCATAAGGGATAAATAACAAAATATGTTCCGTGTTTCCAAAAGAGAGACATTTACACATATAAAAGAAACGAATCCTTTCATTTAGAAAATATGTTCTATGGAAAAATTCATAAGTAAATATGCATAAGAATCTCTCCTTCAGAATGATAGCAAATTATATCACAATAGACCTAATCTATCTTCATAAAAAATGTTAAAATCCATGCCTGAAGTTGCTTGACTTGAGAACAACTATAAGGCACAAAGTATTTAAAGAATACATGTAAATATTTTGCTAGCATTCCAATATAGAGCTGCCATTTCTCCACTTGCTTGAAGAGGACTGCATTTTTGTTTAAAAGGTTGTTTTTTCCACCATCAAATTTTAGAGCATTGGTCTAAAATGAGAAAGGAAAGAATTTACTATAGCAATGAGTAGTTAACCCTTTTGGGCAAAGTAGACCTGTTTCTTTGAAATAGCACTCATTTAAAAAATCCTTTGAATCCTGGAAACTGCTTCTGGTGCATTAAAAATCCATTTATAGGATTCTGAAATGCTTCCTCATCTCAAAATCTTTCAGAAACTCCTATGGAAGGGCCACAAAAGTTTCCTGGGGATCTGGAAACACTTATGACAGGTCCCAGCTGTTCTCCACGAGTTTTTGTAAGTTTATGTCACTAGAACAAAGATTTCCAGAAGTTTCAAAAAGTTTTGAAACGAATCTCAAATCTCTCCTTTATAATAGTAGTAGTAATAGTAGATAATATTTCTAATCCTCTTTAAAGATCTTGAAAGCCATACCTGAAGTTGCTTCATTGGAGAACAAAAATAGTTCACAAAGTATATGAAGAATCCACATTGTAAACATGTTGCTATTATTCTATGCAGAACTGCCATGCCCATTTCTCCACTTGGTTGAAGGGCAGACTCATTTTGTTTAAAATGGAATTTTATTCCCACCCTGCAATTTTTAGAATATTTGGTTGAAATGAGAAGGGAAGATTTAATTATACAAAAAGATTAGTTTACCCTTGTGGGTAAAGGGTGGGTTAAGGGGACCTTTCTTTGAGATGACCCTCATTTATAACGATACTTTGAATCTTAGAAACTGTTTCTGCTACATTAGAAACCCATTTCTACGATTCCAAAATGCTTTTTCGTCTCAAACACTTAACAAAAACTCTTGGAGGGGCCGAAACCCTCCGAAAGAATTTCTTGCAGATCTAAAAAAATTCTGGCAGTTTCTAGCCATCCTCCAGGTATTTTTAGAAGTTTCTGGCACTATATGGCAACTTTCCAAAAACTTTTGATATTGTGTCCAAGTGTTTCTAGATGTTTCCGCTGTTTCCCATGCTGTTTCTTGTTGATGTCTCAGTTCTTGTTGTTTCCTTCATAAGTATACTCCAAAGTTTAGCATCTCATATGGGTAAACGGACCCTAACCTAACCATTCTCGCTTCCAATGCTTGCATTTCTGAATTTTCCAAATATTAGTTTCCAGTTCTGTGTGCAACATTAAAAAAACCCTATTCTACATGCTCACATCAGAAATCTATATCTATATGATCAAGTTGGCCTCTAAGTGAGGTCGTCAGTGTTCTTTATTGTCAATGTTCTTGAATATAATATACCTGCCTATTTTAACAGCAATTACAGCAGCAATAACAGGCTTGGAGAACATCTTGTCGCTAGACTAGTTAGCATAAATCGCCCACTTCACAATATTGACAATTGTGAGACATAGAATAGCTCCTTAGCATAAACCATAATGTCCAATTTGATGAGATGGGGTTATGTTATATCACATGTTCGAAGAGAAATTACAGAAGTGGACATCTCTCCAATCCCTGGAAGCTAATGCAACCAGGGATGGTATCACCTCTAAACTACTATCCTCAAGGCATAGAATCCATATCCTATCCATGGGATTGAAAAATCCTGGACTCCCTTTTCCAAGAATTCCGCAACCATAACATGAATGTGGAACGCCAAGTGGAGTGGCTGAAGTACCAACTAGAGGTCCTCAAGTGTCCACTCCATAGTAGCATTCCATTTACTCAGGAAAAAAACTTGAGAAACTAAAACAATGTAATATTTGTAAAAATAAAGCAAAAAAAACGTTTTTATTATTTAATGTCAAAGATAGTGTGTAGATATAAAAACACACATAATACATTTTTAAAAAATGCCAATTGCAAAAAAAAAATATGTAGGGTTTAAAAAAAGCTATTTCACTTTTACCTAAGAGGGTTTATGTAAAAAACAAAGGGCTGGCCCTAAAATAGTAATTCATGCCATCGCAAACCACAGCCCCTAGCCCTCAATTGATAAATCAATCAAGTGGTGCACAACCGCTCACCCCTCTGCATATATATAGAATGGCAGGGGAGTGCCTAAAGGTCCACCTCTCTATATCTAGGGCCTCTCCCTCTGGATAGCCTGTGGTTTTTACCTAAACCCTCATTAGGGTATATATTAAAAAGAAACCTCATTAGGGTTTAAAAGTTAACTTTTATAATAAGTCCATTCAACGTAAAACTCTAAAAAACGTAAAATTCCAACCCCAGCCTTAAAATTAAAAAAATCAGTCTTATTTTTCTACCTCAAGTATATATATGAACCAAAGAAAGATAGGTATATAGAAAAAAATCAGAGCCACTTTTTAGGAACTCGGGAAGATGCAGCGAGTCACAATTAGTTGCAATTTTTTCGCAAGTAATGCTATTATGGTCAACTCTCCTACATTCCTACGACTGCTCACCATGCTCCAGCTTATTAGGTTATGTTTGGTCTATGCTTTATCTGCTATTGTATTTCAAAACTATGCTAATCTTATGTCCTATACTGAATAATACATGTCACACAGTTCGCTGAATTTCAATGTAAAATTCAGCAAATTTAAACAAAACAGAAAAAAAAAAATGTTTAATAAAGTCATTAAATTTGTACAATATGAATTTGACCGGTTTTATTTAAAAACCAAAAAATCATTGAAAGACGTTATTTGAAATTGAGTTGAATTTTCATTAAAAAAATTTAAAAAGCATTGAAATAGTATCCCACGTCGAGACTTTTATGTTTGAGTTTTTTCATTTCATTCCTTGCTTTTTCTCATTTCTTTCCCTGTGGGTCTTCACCATGAGCGATTTACAGGGATGCAAAAGTGAAAATATTTCTTTTTTCAAGCCCTCATCAGGTCCATTGCAGGGACTCACAAATTTAACAATATTGTGTGAAGTAATGAGACTGTAATGACAGCGTCTGTAGACTGTAATGAGCCTTTGATGGTTGTCTGGACTATAACGATTTCCTTTGAGCTTGAAATGCTTGGTGGCATCTTGGTGCAATGGATTGTAATGATTTTCCACGGTTTTTTTTTTTCTGGCAGGGGCTCAACTTGTAAGAGCAGAGGAGCTCCACTTGCTTGCTTGTTGGTTTCACCGTGGTGGCTTCAGTCTTGGTGTAGAGTGCCCTGCCAAAAACATCTTTATATTTCCATCGCCTTTGAGAGCTGAGTACTCAATATATGATCACATATAGAGTTTAGGTTTTAGGTTTTAGGCTTATTAGGAATTTAGGTTTGAGATTTTTTTTAATTTCTTTTAACATTTTGAAATTGTTAACATTAAACAAATCTAAAATATAAATATTTAGGATTAGGTATATTTAGTTGTTTAGATTGCGGTTTTTTAATATTTTTTTAACATTTTAAAAGTATTAATATATTTTTTTGAATTTCCAATTTTTACAGCCCATATTAAGCCCAAGTGAATTTGGGTTTGTACAAGACACACATGTCCTACTACTCTATAGTGGGCCCCAACATCTTCTATCTGACTCCTTCGAGAAATCGGCATGGAGGCCTTACACGCACATGAAGAGGTTTCATACCAGGGAGAGCCTTGACACTCTTCTTACACAGCTGCAATCGGCTGACCTAGGCCCGTTTACAAAGATATTTATATATCTAGAAATATATTTATGATTTATTTTTTTGCTTGGTGACGGCTTTTGACCGGAGCTTGAACCGGTCTAAGACACAATCGGGGGCCCAAATCCCCATATAATACCACATGTATACCTCGAGAATATCCAACAGACATTAACGGCCCCGAGAATACAACCAGCGGCCACAACCGGCCTCATATGCCTTTCCAGAGATTTGAACTTGGATAGGGCTTGAAACAACCAAGCCACTTAACCAACTCACCCACATCTCGCAATATATTTATGAATATTAAATCAATTAATTATCACGAATATAAATAATAATTAAAATAATTAAAAAAACATATTTAGATTCTTAGAATTTAATCACAAATTGTTTCTCAATTTTTATTGACTAGCAAACTTGTTTTGAATTTTATCCTCACTGAACACAGGAATGAGAAAGAATACTTGGAAGGAAAAGAAAAACAAGAAAAAACATGGGAAGAAAAAGTCAATAAGAGGCTAATATGAACTGATAATCGTAAGACTTACAAGTACCCTAAAACAATACAATCCAACAACTAAAACTACCGTGGAAAAATATTAGATGTCAACACTCTGACTTTGAAGCCCCTGAATTTTTGTCTGAAGTCCTATAAGTTCACTACCATGCAGAGATTTTTCTTCATGTTGTGAAATTTTTTCTTCTCCTATTTGTAGAGTTTTTTCTTTTTCTTTTTAGCAAAGCTTATTCTTATCCACAAAGCTCCCATTGCGGCATTTCCTTTATTGCAACTTCCTTTATTTTAAATGCTAACAGACCATGATTGTGCATATTTTTTAGATTTGGATCAATAACTTTGAATGTACTAGTACAATAGCAACGATTTTAACTTAGGCTTTAAAAAATGTTGCCTCTATATTCTCTTAACGTTTTCACTAAATTCAAAAATTTAGTGAAGATTCATCTTTATAAATTAAAAAATCTATAAAAATTTTATTTTCTCTATAATCAGATTTCTCATCCTAATAAATCACATTCAAACAACATTTGCCCCCTGATCAATGACAAATTTTCGAACAGACTTCTTAAAATTTTCCCACTCAAAAAGAACCTTATATATTATTTTTAGCAATTTGTTTAGTGACTCAATGTTATAATGACACTTTCGAATAATTGACATACATGTCATATATTAAACACTATTGTCTTGCTGGTTCCTCATGGTTGGATATAGTTGTAACAGGAAACTATGCATTAAAAACCATATATTGAAATACTGAAATAAAATCCATAGGCAATAATGCTTCCCTTTAAACATAACTTCAATACCAAGTTGCTCTGTATAGATACCCAATACACAACACCACACGAACATGCAACACACCCACACTGGCACCTTGTGACTTAGATTAATACTAAAGTTTATTGATGTCTCAATTTTTATTTATGGTTAAATAAAAACCTTCCACACCATTTGTTCCACTATGGTCTTATGTTCAAAGTATTTTCATCAAATTTGAAACAAGACAATTGTACTTCTTAATTATGTACGGTACGACTACTCACATGGCCTCATGTTATCTCTAGACCTACCCAGGGTTTCCCTCTTCAGTAGGCTTCCTTTAAACAAGAAACTGAAACACACATCCATTCATGGGCATAGGTAGTAAGCGGCAAAAATAGAACTCCCCCCCCCCTATGGCAGCAATCGAGGTGGTTGTCCAAGCTAAGCTCACGAAAGAGCGTACCAGACGTGCTAGGGCGTTGAACCTCAAAGTGAGGGGGCTCCCCCTTCCTCTGTCCTCTTCAAACCCCATGGTTGTTGGGACTATGTTCCTCAGGGATAATCTGGACATCACTAATGTGACTCTTGATAGAGCTTGGTTCAGTTACGATTCCACCCTTTTTCTTCGATTCAGGTCAGTTGCTGACCAGCTTAGGGCCCTTAGAGCTAGATGGTTGTTATTCTCTCTTCCTAGTAAGATCTTCCCTGACAAAGATCTCACCAGATCACAAGTTTGTTGAACACAATTATCTACTGAGAGGGGGGTGGATCAGTAGATCAACTAAAACTAGTTCTTTTAAACCTTTTAGAGGAAATACAAATTCATATGCAAGTCAAAGAAAAAAATGCAGAGACTACACACACACAAAAACACATTACTCGGGATTTTTACGTGGAAAACCCAAAAGGAAAAAACCACGATGAAAATGGCTGCTAGAATCTACTGTTCTAATCCAGCCTCACTGTTAAATGCCTTACTGGCTAACCTCACTGGTTACATTCAAGAGCACCCACTCTATGGAAGCACCCACTCCCTAAGGAGACACCAATCCCCTAATTGAGCACCAACTCAGTTTTCTGATGGCACCAACCAATCAAAACTATGAAGTTACAACTTCAAAATATAATATGGATTCACAAATGAATCCAGATCAATTTCTTTGTTATAAGTCTAGTTTGTAACTGCTCAATCTCTGCACATTCTCTGTGTGCTCTTTCTTCCTCTCTACCTCATTCTCTGTTGCTCTATCTTTCACTCTATGTCTGCATACATTTCAAAGTGACACTCTTTGAGTTGCTCTACAGCACTCTCTCAATTGCAACGATAGCAGCAGCTGCACAATGAGTAAGATGTCATGTATATACATTGAGTTTTAGGGTTTCATCTATACAATGTGTTCACACTTCAGCGCCTCTTAACTGATTCCAACTATCTGTTCTCATTCAATGCGACTTTGACATATGCAAATTCTTGTGTCTCGATTCATACATCACACTTCAATGCTCAAATCTCTTTTCTATATTTGACAACTGTTGGATTCTGATCATAACTGCGCCGTTTCCTTCTTGCACTTCAGCTACCCTTTTATGGTTCTTCATTCAATGCGAATTTGACATATACTCTTTTCGTGTCTCGGCTCATGCATCACGCCGTAATGTTCTGGTCTCTTTACTATGTTTGGCAACTATTGGATTTATTTCATAAATGCACAACCTCCTTCATGAATGATTAATCGGTTAGATCGATCAATTTCGGGCTCCGTGTAGACTTTTCGAGCTCACCGTTTATCTGGTCATGTCTTTAAACGAGGATTATTCATCTTGTCATTGGCGCCAATCACTGTCTATCTTGAACCGTCAGATGTATGCCCTATTTCTTCAAAACCGTCGATCTCTCTTGTATTAACCGTCGAGCTTTTTCTCACATCTCAATATCTTCTACATGATTGGTTCGCTTTCACTCCTTTCGATTATATTCGATATGCTCGACCTTTACCCTTTCTATTGTATCGTTAAACTTTGGCGTGTTGACGTGATCTCATTTTCTTCGGCATTCTTGTAATGCTTTTGCACCGTTGATCCTTGTAGACTTGCTCGATCTTTAACATGCCTTGTCCCTTGAGAATGCCCTTTAAGACTTCCACACTTTATCCTTTGGCAAAGTTGCAAGTGACCTTTCTCTTCGGACAATTTGTTGCGGACTTTTTGTCAAGGGCTTTTCGGGACAATTTCCCCGAAGGAATTGTTGCGAACAATTTCCCCGATGTTGTGGAGAATTTCCCTGAAAGAATTGTTGCGGACAATTTCCCCAAAGGAATGTCTAAGTGCCCTTCAGATTTTCTTTAAGGGTCCACATACCCTTTGGCTTTTTCAAAAACTACCCTTCGGCTTTTCTGTAAGGGTCCACATACCCTTCGGCCTTTTCAAAAACTACCCTTCGGACTTTCTGCAATGGTCCACTTGCCCTTCGAAACTTTTGCAACAGTCCACTTACCCTTCGGACTTTTTGAAAAGATCCCTTAGGAACTTTTGCAACGGTCTACTTACCCTTCGGAATTTTTGAAAAGATCCCTTTGGAACTTTTGCAACAGTCCACTTGCCCTTCGGATTCTTCTCATTGCTTTGCTCATTAGATTGAAAGAAGTCAAGTCATTTGATAAACCCGATCAACTCCACTAGACCAATTCGGGTTCTCAACATTGCTCAATTTATAAAGTTGAATGAAGTATAGTTGTTCCATAACCCCGATTAACTCTTCCTTGAACCATTTGGGTTCTTCACATTGCTTTACTTATAAAGATGAGAGCAGTTAAGTCATTCCAGAAACCCGATCAACTCTGTTAGACCCATTCGGGTTCTTGAGACTGCTTAGCTTATGAAATTGAACGAAGTAAAGTTATTCTGGAAATCCGATTTACTCACCCAGACCCATTCGGGTTCTCGAGATTGCTTTACTTGTTAAACTTTATGAGTCGAAGCAATTGAAGTACACAAACCCAATCAACATTCCCCTAACCTAGTCGACTTTTCGACACGGCTTTACTTATGAAACTTTATAAGTAAAAGCGAATGAAGTACATGGACTTGACAAACCCGAATCACTATGCCTTTGTCATTAATGTTTGCCTAGTTGACATCAATGACAATCTTACAGACAATCTCCTTATACACCATGATACTCAAATTGCAACAAGGTTGTGGAGCTCAAATGCTCCAGAGAGTTGGTTATGGCAGCACGACAAGCAATGAAATGGGCAGTTATCAAGAACCTCAAAGCAGTATTCAAGGACTCCTTTCCTCTAGGATGGGACTCCCAACCCAAGACTTCTAAATGATGGGCTCATCAGGAGAGGAGAGAGGGTATAGGGGTCTTTATCAATTGTTGGAATGGGAATGGTTCATTTTGGTCATCCCTTGGTCTCATGTATGATGCTCTTGGGTCGCCGGACATCCTCTTCGTCACCGAGACTCATGAGAGCCCTATGACCTCTCCCAAATATCATTAGTTTTTAGCTTGTCCACAGGATACAAGGAGCTAAGGCGTTGTTAGGGATTCAAGTGGTGTGGCTTGTTTGACGAGGGATTCCCTCCGATGTAGGATTTCCGTGCTAGCCACATATGAGTTTGCCAGGTTCATGTGGGTCCGCATTAGAGGTGTTGCCCCCCTTCCCAGGGACATCTACATTGCATTTTGTTACTTCCCTCTTGCCTCCTCATTGTACGCTATCCACAATGGCCCCAATGGGGACCCTTTTATAGATTTGTATGCCGATATCACTCAGTTTTCAGCGATTGGAGAAGTCATCCTTCTAGGAGACTTCAACGCTCATACCAAAGCCCTCCAGATACCTCTCCATGATCGTTCCGCAGACGTGTTCTGCACCCAAGAGATAGATCCAAAGTCAGTGGGACTTCATAGGATGTCAGATGATGATTTGGGGCCTTCCACGACCTACGGTCGGCACCTTTTACAGCTAGGATAATCTCATGAGTTATTGATCCTAAACGGGCTCACCTGCTTCCTAGACTCGCTTTTTCACTTATCGGCCCCATGGCGAGGGTGCGAGTGTGGTGGATTATATCATGTCTAGACAGAACCTTTTGCCACTCATCTGCCACTTCTTTGTTTCCCCCATCCCCCTTGCGGACCATGCTCTTCTTTCTCTCTCTGGGTTGATATCCCCCCTCTTGTTATTGTTCCCTCCCATAGCCTACCTCATACTACCTTCCAGTTTGATGAAGGTGACCCGGAGACCTCTTCCCACATCCACCAACTTCTCCCATCCGAGACCCAATTCTTTTCACTTGATTGTGTTGCTACCAAGTACACCCACCTTTCTTCCATCATTTGGGAAGCAGCCCTCAAGTCCTTTCCTAGCTCCACCCGGTCCACTTCCACCTCCCATCAACCTAATAATATCAGATCTTTCCCCATGAACAAGTACGACAAGGAATGCAAGACTCTTCACCGCTAGCTTTGGCACACTTTCATTCATGCCCATTCCTCCTACCCCACCCTGAAATCCTCCTATCGTTGTCTTCTTCGCCATAAGAAATGCCTCTTTATCTCTCAGAGGAGATGGATCTTATGTGCTTCCCTCATCCACTCTACCAAACACTTCTAGTGCACCATCCTTCACTGCCGCTCTCCCCTCCCTTTAGAACTTAAACTCAAATCCATGATCTCCCATACTCCCACTCTATGATATTCCTGGGCAACCCCAAATCTAGGTTGTTTCTCTGCCCCCCTCTTGCCACTTATTCACATACAAGAACATCAGAGAGGTTGTTAGGGTAATGAACAGTAGCAGGGCAGCTGACAAGGAGGGTTTCCAAGCAGAATTCTTCAAGCACGGTTTTGGTGCACTAGGGAGTTACTTGGCTGATCTCTTCAACCACGTGGTCCGTTCGGGTTTTCCACTGACTTGGTCTTCACACTATTCACCCGATACACAAATCAAGCCCTAGTTCAGACCCCAACAACTACAGGACGATCATGGTGGGCCACACGTTCTCAAAACTATATGCTACAGTTCTCCACATGCAGCTCTCGAGGGAGTTGGAGCAGAGACACCTCAGAGCTAGGGGGCGGGGGGGGTTCTGACCAGCTCATCAGACCATTGATCACGTCTTTACTCTCCAGGCCATCATTGAGGAGGCACGTCATCGCTCATCGAAAGTCTACTATTGCTTTGTAGACTTTTGGAAAGCATTTGACTCTGTTTTGCGGGGGGGGCTACTCCAAAGGCTCAGAAACATTGGCATATCTGAGACCCTTCTGACCGCCATCATGCGCCTGTACGAGACATCCCTTGGTCATCTCCACACGGCTCATGGGGCATTGGATTTCATCAGGAGTACCATTGGGGTTAAACAGGGCTGCCCCCTATCCCCCACTTTATTTGGGATATACATTGATGAGTTAAGAGACTTTTCTTCATAGTTACCAGGTTCGGAAATCCGGATGCGTTCGGGAGGCCAAAAAAATGCGAAAATGCGGAATTCTTGAAAAGGTTCGGAAAAATCCGGTTTGGAAAATATATATATATATATATATATATATATATATATATATATGTATGTAAAATATTTTAATCTAGTAAGGAATGAAACATTGAATATTAATTTAACAGTTGCAAATTTGAGAAATGCATAAGTTTCAAACTTGAATTACATTAAAAGATAGTAAAATGTCCATAGTTCAAACTTGAATCTCACAGAGTGCATGCCTTAAGGGGTGCACTGGGAATGGGGTGGGATCGGCTTGTGGCACTTTGCAAGAGATATTCTCATACTATTCTATCACGCATACATCCCTTCATGCAGCCTTCATACCTCCTATGATGTCTCCTTGAAATCTTGAAACCCTGAAATATGGCTAAGTTTGAAACCCTGAAACCCTGGAATCTGACTAACTCTGAAATATGATAGGATCCTCCAAAACCTAGAATTTGCGTTATAGCTCCTAGCGGTCCGAAACCCCTCTCAAACACCCTGAAAGTATATAAATAAAATATAACTTAAAGTATAAGAAATACTTAAATGTTTATTTTATTTACATACTATTGGGTTCGAACCAGATTTACATTTTCTAACTTTTTTTGTTGACTTCCATTGTTTCTCCCTGGCGAACCGAATTTATTAATCCGGAAGCCCGCAAAAAATGCAGAACGTTCCGGATTTCGGCCAGATGCGGCCGAATCTGGTAACTATGCTTTTCTTCATGAGCATATCCAAACCAGTGATGGGTGCCTCCTCCACCAAGTTTCGATATCTATCCTATTGTTTGCGGATGACGTGGTCCTCCTGGCCTCATCACCTGAGGGGTTGCAGAGACAATTGGATGCCTTAGCTCTATTCTGTGATCTTCGACAGTTGACAATCAACCTGGGTAAAACCAAGGTTATGGTCTTCAACGGGTTGAAGACCTCACACCTCCATTTCTTCTTCAGGGGGGAGAAGATTGAGATCACCAGCACCTATATCTACTTGGGTGTGCAATTCTCTAGACCCTGCTTTAGTTTGAGATAGGCCCTCCAACCTCAAGTCAATAAGGGCTACGGATCTTTAGCCCTCCTCGAGAGAGTGTTTTCGACACCACTTTCAGGGCATTTCTTCCAAGATGTCCCTTATGGACACCCTTATCAAACCCATTGTTCTCTATGGCTCTGTGATTTGGGGGCCCTCTTTGCTAGAGTCAGATTGGGCTTCAGCCGAGGATGTCTAGACGCTTCTTCTCTATCGCATTATCAGGTGCAAGCAGATTGTCCCCCAACACATCATCCTTGCAGAGTTTGGGGCCCGACCCTTCAGGGTGGAAACTATGTTTGATTTGATCTCTTTCTTGCATCGCATCCGAAGCTTCGCCAACTCAGCAAAGGGGCGTGAGAGATACCCGTACTTGGCTTTTTGTTCCTCAAAGACTATTGCCCTTTCTGACTCTCCAGGTCGGGCTCATTGTTGGTACACAGGGGTCTCAGATCTCTTAGAGTCTGTGGATATTAAGATGGACCATCTCCCTCCATTCAGGTACTCCTTGGATGCACCAAGCTGTTGGAAATATTGTCATTGATGTCAAATTAGCATTTAATGTCTAAAGGTGTTTTTAATGTTTATATCTTGGCTAAAGTGTGTTAATATTAATTAAATATTAACGAATATATTTTTGGTTGCATAAAGACAAAAGAGGGCCCATGAGGAAGTCGAAGAGTCATCACTAAAGACAAAAGAGGAAAAGAATGTATTTCTCCATGAAGGGTCACCTTGAGGAATCCAAAGAGTCATCACTAAAGACAAAAGAGGGAAATGACGCATTTTCCCATGGTCACCTTGAGGAATTAGAAGAGTCACCAGGTAAAGACAAAGAAAGGATTCAAAGGGTCATGTAAGTTTGGCATCATTTTCCATGTGAGTTGAAAGGTCACAAAGGGTGAATGCCAAATGTCATTTGGAAAGCTATAAAAGGAGGATTGGGAAGCCATTTGTATAATAGAAACGAATAATTTGATCTAGCAGAGGAGAGCAGAGAAAAGAGAAGAGATATAGTAGTGTGCTATCATTTGTTGAGAAAGCAACATTGAGAGATAGTGGTGTTTTATACACAAGAGGGGTTGGTGCTCCTGTGGGTGTGTGCTCGCGAGTCATTGTTGTGTTGGTGCTCAGCAAAGAGGTTGGTGCTCTTGCAAGTTGGTGCTTGCGAACATTGTAAACTTGAGTTGGTGCTCATTTATATACTTGAGATTGTTCTATGTGGTTTTTTCCACTTTGGGTTTCCACGTAAAATCTGGTGTCTCTCTCTCTCTTATGTGGTGCATGTTATTGTTTTCAGTTTTATTGCATATCTTGAATGTATGATTAAGTGGTTAAAGTAAAAGGAAGTTGATTAAATAAAAGATATATCCCGTGCTTAACACAAGCCACCTTCTACCTTCCAGACAAGAGCTGAATAAGATCATCAGGGAGGATATTTACAAGCAGTTTATCCATAACACTTGGGTAAACCCTCACGGTGGGTTACGCCCAAAGATGGCCTTTTACGCGAAGCACTTCTTGGAACAGCATGATAGGCTTATTGTCCCTCCTCAGTATACATTCCACCATTGGATGCATGCTCTTCGCATTCCCCTAGGCCAGTTCCAAGTGGGCTCTCATAGGCTTCGGATTGAGATAGACCATTAGATGGATCGATCAGACCGGATCTGCCCATTATGCAGCGTATAGGAGGTCGAGACGAAAGAACACTTCATCTTCCGTTGTCCCATCTATTACATGATCAAGGGGAGGTTCAACTGCCTCTTCAAGGGAATCCAAGGTCTTACTGACTTCTTCAGATATGACGACCAAAGATGCTTGGCTTTATACATGCAGAAGGCTCTTAGGCTTCGGGACCATACTATTCAGGCCCCCACTAGACCAAACACTACCAACGGATCACTTCCTTTTTTACGGCGCTGCCCTCGAGTAAGGGCACTAAGCGCCAGGTCAATATCAGCATGGCTTCACACTCCAGATCTGTGCGGACCCGAGGGACCGTCCACAGTTCCCCGAGATCTCATCGGCATAACCTTTGCAGTTCTAGTTCCAGGAGACTGACAAGATCAACCAGTTCTTTGCGACATGCTACCTTCTCCAGACAGCAGCACAGTGGGCTGCCCAGGCATCTCACCACCTCCTCTTCTTCTAGTCATCCTTCTATTCTGAGTTTCTTTCAGCCGGCCTTGGATGTTAGGAGAGTTGGGTCTACTCCTTGATGGACCTCTCTCATTGCTTTTCCTGGATGTTTCTCCTCCTGGATTTTTCTCTTCTTGTACATCTCCGCCTCCCTGTTGTGTTTGGGGTCGTGGGTTAGATCTACTTTGTACTGCTTTTCTTCTCTTTATTTCTGCTTTGTGTTCTTTTAAGGAAACCTCCGGGTTTTCCTACTTTGTATTGGTACCTTTGTACTTGGCAGTCCCTTTGATCTACTTTGGTGGTCATTTGTCAGGCATTAAAATATTTATCTTATCTTATCTAGCCCCATGTTTAATCAGTATATGGATCAGAATTAATTTAAATTTTTCAAACTATTTAAGTGCAAGGGCGTAGGACTAAGAAGAAATCTGAAAATTTTGGACTTTTCAGATGTCGTTTATCCTTAGATCCAAGTATCCAGGCATACACAGTTTGAGATGCAATTATGCATTCAAAGGATGTTGCTGTGTCGTTAAATATCCAATTAAGTCCAAGTATGCAAAACTGATTAACTGTCATTTCTTTTTAAGTCTTCAAATCCTTTTATTCAAGGATCCCCGCATCTCGATGGACATCTAAGCATTTTCAAGTGAATAATTTCAAAAAAACCAGAAACTTGAATGAAGCCACAAAGAAATTTACCAAGTCTTTAGAAGGCTTCAAAATTGCTTGACTGAGGATCCAGAACCACACATGACATTTATGGACTTCAAATGTTTTATCACATCTTAAAATGTCGGAATCCCAATAAAGTAAAGATGAAAAAGTTGATGAAGTCTTCTACCCGATAATTTGAGAAAGGGCAGAACAAAGCTACAACCGGAAGATCCAATAATTTGAGAAAGGGCAGAACAAAGCTACAACAGAGTATGGATTGCATCAAGCATCAAAACCCTAGATCTCCAGATGAACAAGGGTGTTTGTTAGATCTACAAACTCAAAGACCCAGGAATCTGGGATTTGTAAAACATTGAAGCACATAAAAATGTGTCTAAATTCATCACAAAACCCTGATGGAGCGAATGTATTAAGTCTTGGATGGTGGGACCTTTAACAAATCTCAAAATACACCTAGAGTCGATAGATTTCTAAGTAATGTGACACCAAGTTTTTTGTTGCATTGCAATCCAACTCTCAAATGGAGATAAACTATGCTCAACTGTGTGACATCATCAGTGCCCAAGCCCCACTTAAAGTCATGAAGGAACCATCCACAGACAGCCAGATTTGAAATTTGAAGTTCTGTGATCCATAGGGCTTAGCAGAATCAATCATCTTCATCATCCAACCAGAACAAATCCGGTTTCAAGCAGCAGCAGGGCTCCAAACAGACTATCTCCTGTATGATTATGAAACCACTGCTTCATACAGAGCGGCGGTTTCACCTGCATTGACTGTACAGTCCAGGTAAAGGCAGAAAATTCATGTCTGTTCAGTTTACAAACATTTGGGAGTCCTTTAGTGCATGAAAAGACATTCCTCAAGAACAATATATAAGAGGCACAAATCCAGAATATACACGAGCATGAGAGTGACAAAGTTGGTGTGTGTTGGTTTTAGAAGAAGGTGAAAGAAGCAAAGAGACACTGAGTGAGCAAGATAGCATGATGCTTGTTGTCCTTGTTCTATTGGTCTCTTTGTAATCCGTATTTGGCCATAAGAACCATGAAGCTGGGAAATTGCCACTTCCAATTTGTTTTTCCCTGCCTCAGAGTTTTACATACTAAAATCCATGTGTCCGTTGCTGTTTATGTGGTCTGCTTACTGTTCTTATTGTTCATAATTGTTTACATTTGTATTTACAGTACTGCAAATTCTGTGTGTGTTTCCAGAAGCACACTACACTTAATCTAAGTCTATAAAGCATTCAAAAACTGTGAATTTAGAGTTTAATCTAAGTAGGAAAGCATATTGTAATTCTGTCAATACCATTTAGCAGTTGAACTTAGGCGTTTAAAAAGCAAAATTGCACTCATATCACGTTCCACACTAGACCTACTAAACCTCAAATGAACACAAAGGCATTCGAATCTAGAAAATTATAGAGCCAAATGACAATTGTAAAATGCCGAATCCCACATCAAAACTCCAGAGCCCCAAATAAAGTAAAAAGGCAGCTGAAATGGCTCAACTACATAGCAGCTTTATTAATAAGCAATTCAAATCAATGCCCCGGTTCAGTAAATTCCAAGAATCAAAACAGAACCATCACCGATCAATTTCTTTGGATTTTGTATAAGCATGTATAATATTTGTATTCTTGGGAATCTTTTTCTTTAATTCCAGTTTTCTCTAAAGAGTTTTCTGGTTAAAAGTCTGTAAAAAATTTGTGCGTTGCAGTACGCTTTCAATGTAAAAAACTCTGTAACACAATTGTATCAGCTTACTAAATGTTTTTAATTGTAGGATGAATTGCTATGCATTGTGTATGTTAATAAATTTATAACACAGTAGGTAAATGAAGTGTACTTGCAGAATTGAAAACAAAATTATCAAAATAATAGAATCTTCAAAATCTGAAGTGGATACACTAAGGAATTGTGACTTCCCATCTGGAATTCAGATCAATATTGATGCTGACCATCCAAACCCATGAGAAGATAATTTTAGCAAGCTTCATTCTCTTCAAGAGGAGGAGACTAAGGAAATTTTCATTTTAGGATTATAATTTCAATTTATCATGAGATCCATGGAAGGTTATACTACCAATTTAAGGATACACAGGATAACCTTTCAACATTCCTTGTTTATTCCACTTGGAGATGTATCCCATAATTTCTCAGTGAGGCGGTTACTATCAGGTGTAAATCACAGCGGAGTCCAGAAGAGGCTATCAGGTTGATTATTTCTTTCTTCCATCCTATCTTACCAAATGAGAAAGATAGAAAATATATTAATGTCCACAGATGACCAAAATAGGTCAACGAGACTCCAAAGTAAAACCAGCAGAAATAACTTTAAGGAGCAAAACGAAGCAGGTACCACACAGAGATTGGAACTAGATTGAGGCCCAACGAAGGTAAAAGGGTGAGAGCCGCTCACCTCCACACTCTGCGCAAGACTCACAACTGTTGATAGACTACCAGCTTCTTTACTATAACTAGCGGTCTTGGAGATAGGAGAAATGTCATTTTAGCACAGCATACCCTCATGCCTCCTAGGACCTAAGATTGTAGAGAACCATAAAAGCTTGGTTCATCCTCCAAACGTCAGTGTCACAGATGTTCCTGGCGGCCTTATAGTTATCATGATGCATAAAATATTTTTCATGTTGGGGAGGACAAGAAAAGGATTTCCTTCTCCTTTCCAACTTTATGTATGTATTTCTATATGTTCAGATTTTTCCTTCCTTAACTGGGTTTTTCTAGATTGTAACACTCTTTTTTTCTTTTTCTCTATTTCTGTGATTGTTCATATCGAGTCAAAGTGTGAGAGTTTTCTGGATCCAGCTGGTTGTTATATTATTGTCCAATGCAGTTGGATCCAGAAAAATCTCACACTGCAACATTCTCATTTTATTGAATCTTTTAGAACAAATGGGTTTTGCACCCAATTTTGCAGTTGTAACATGACTATGACACCGAGTCCCATTGACCTATTTCAATTTCTCATTGTGGCATCAATACAATTTCATCCTTTTTTTCTTTCATTTCTGTTTTCACACAAATTATAAAAAGGATGTGAACTTAAGATTACTTTATTCTCGTACATAGTTGCACTACTGTCTAGACAAAAGGGCTCTTGCAGAGTAATACAATAGATTTATCTGAGCAGCACATTTGAAAAATCCAATGAAAAATCATGATAGGAAATTTACCTCTGTTTATTTCTGTTGAGAAGGAAGCCATATCTTGAGCGCTTGCATTTGGTGTAATCTCACCTTCGGAGTGCAAAAAATTTGCACAGCGCTTAAAGAAGCGATGTACTTCACGAACAATCAACTGAGATCTCTTACAAAACCCACACCAATCATTACTAAAAAGCACTAACACATCCTTCTCCCAAGCAGGTCCAGGATGGTGACTGTTAGCACAAGATGTTTCAACAGATTCATTACAGCCTTCAAACCCAAGAATCAACCTGGAAAATGTAGCAACTGTAACACGAGGAGTAGAATCAACCTCGTGAAAATCCCTGTTCACAAATGGTGGCCTCGGAGGCTCCCTCGTACTTGGTGGAAAAGGCTCACTGCGCTTGTATTCTCTAAGAGTCCCAAGCTTAAATGCCTTGATAAAATCAAACAGAGAAGAGTAGGTCACAGATACTTCTTTGGGTAAAACGTAATGAGTTTTCTCCACGTGGTCAATTAACACCACTGATGGAAAAGTTGCATCAGATCTTAGAATTCCCCTAAGTTGATCTCCACCTTCTGCAAAGAAAAATGAAATATCAACACCACAATTTTCGTCCTGCTTCTCATCCAATGTTTCTAATTCCTCATTTCGCTCAGAAAACACATGCTCTCCTTTGTACATTAATGTGCATTCCTGGTTTTGTTCTCCATTTCCAATTTCCAGGCAAATATCTTTTTGATTTTCAGCATCTATCTTCTTTGCATTTTCTTCATCTCCAGAATCTTTATTTGTATTTTCCTCTATATACAAGACTTGGTCCCCTGAGTTAATTCCTTCCGGCATTCCCTTTTCACCGTAATTACCATCAAGAGCTTCAACTGTTGAGAGTTCACTCTTACATACATCCTGACCTGCTGTAGCAAAACAGTCTTGTATTGCTGCATGGTCGTAATTCACACTTTCAGAGGGCTCAGGATCAAGATTTGCATCATCGAGGCTAATCCTGTCTACTTGTTCCTCATCTGCAATACTAGCACCACGTTTCGTACCAACAAGATGTGTCATCTGAATATTATCCAATTTATCTCCTAATTCTTTAGGCAGTTCCTCTGCCTCTATATTTGCGGTTCTTCCCAAATTCTTGACATCTTCTTCTGGTATCCCACTTGTCTTTTGTGTCAAGGATGACAATGTTTCTGGTATCTGAGATAGTTGATTCACATCAAGAACATAATCACTTGACAGAAGCTGAAACCCAGCTTTCTTCGCCAGAAGACTTAACTTATCTTGTTTCAACCGTATGCCTGGCTTCTCCTGCTGAAGCAAATAATCCAGAATTTTCTGAGCAGGGTCAGAGAATAAATTGTCATCTCCCTTGAAGTTAACAATCTGAAGTTCACCATCAGTAGTTTTTACCTGAAATATATTGTTTTTATCCAAACTCAATGATTTCAGCAGTTCAGGAGACTGAAGAAAATTCATTTGCAGATGACTGGATGACGGGGAGAGTATTTTCTTTTTGTCGTGTAGACTTGAATAACTCTTTCGTAAGATTTTATTTCCCTTAGTACTCTTCCCAGACTGAAATGAATGTGCATAATGAAAAGCCACTTGCCGGAGTGCTTGTAGAGCTTCCTTACTTCTTCTCCTTGAATCTGCTGAGGGCGATGCCCTATCTATAAAGAGAATCAGGGAAGGGGTTTCAGTCGATAAAGGAGGTATAAGCTTGTATCCTTCACCTTCCAACTGCAACAAAATGAAGCATTCTTCCAAATCATAATTGAGCACAGATATATTGCTGTAAAAGTATACCGAAATACAATAAAATAGTAAGAATACTTCCGAACACCAAGCCCAAAATAAAATAGACCAGAAGTCTGTTTTCCAATTGAAAATATGCAATCACTTCTTTTTAGAAAGAACTGGCAAAGTCCTGAGACCACAGTTGGACTATTTTACATTGTCCAGATAAATTACAAGCCAAAGGGCGTACAGAAAAATAATGTATGTTCCACTTCCCCTGTTATAGAGTATTATTTGAGTGAGAAGCAATAATTTAAAAAAAAATGCATATTACATACTGCAAAAGAACAGAATGAATTCCTATAACCATTGAATGTTACTGAAGGAGAGTAGACATGCAAAGAAGCATTGTATCTAAAAGTACTGTATTATATGAAATTGGATGATGAGCAAGAAGAGTGGCAGAAGCAATTATTCTTTGTGAAGCAGAAAAAACAAGCAGTGTCCCAAGATGCTAAAGGAAGTCCGGCCAGACACATCTTAGAGTACACTTGGCTACCAGATTGGCTCTCAGGGGATCCCTTCTGCTAGCCGCACATGCCTCTCCTCAATTATGTGTGTTTTATTGCCTTTTTCTATTTACTTTTCAAAATCCCTCCCGTTCTTTCTCCTCAGACACCAAATGCATTTGAATGGGCAAAGGGAAAAATAATATCCCTTTTTTATTGACCTCAAACTACATTGCTTGTTTTTTTTCAATTGCATGAATTTCTCCTTTCCGCAGATCAACTATCTCATTCATTCAATTACATAGATCTCACCCTTTATTAGGGTCAAGTGGCCTTATTCACTCTTGGGGATTTGTTCTTACAACAAGCAGCATAAACTTTAATCTGCAGAGTTGATCAAGAAGGAAAGAGCTTTCAGGTATCGTCTGGAAAATTTGTTGAGACTGCAACTTTATTTTTTCTGGAGAATTATTGGGTAATGGAACTAAGTTTGAAAGGCTGGCGTTTATGTCACAAATTCCTGAGTTTTGTTACTAATTGCATGGTAAGAAATTTACTGTTTGTCCCGGTTCTCATTTCCATTATCAATACTAATAGTGAAATGGGGTCTGAAACGAGACTTAAAGAGTCTTATCAGATGACAATATTGGTGTTTAAGTGCATGCAATAGATATTACTAATAATCAAAAGTTTTCAAACTATAAGTATGTTGCAATTTTCTTGAGCTTTTCAGTAACCCTATCAAACTGCCCTAGGATATTGGTAGAAGCTTGGATGAAGGAATGTGATTGATTCAAGGAATGATTCATCAAAGAAAAGGCAAGAAAATTCTATCAAAAAATGCTCTGTTATTGCCTGTATAGAGAGGATGATTATGTTAAAGAAATTCAGAGTTAGTGGGCCGTCTTAACAGGATCAGGGAAGTATCCAGTTGTTTCTACAAACCTATATGTGGCTATGAAGATATCATACTTCAGAATCTGAATTTCTAAAGTTATACAGATGCATGCTGAAATACTGTATAATTTACAGAATACAAACCGCTCTCTAATTCAAGGAAAACAAAAAGGCGGGTGTGGAAATAAAAGTAGAGGCCCTACCTCAGTGACAAGAGGCTGAGATGTCAATATAAATTCCTCAAGATCATTTCCCCTATCAAACGTTTCAGAGCAGTTTGGACAGTCGGGAAATTGCAGCATTATTGATGGTCTGTCCTGAAATGGGATGCTCAAAGCAGAAATGGCTGTCCTGTTAGAAATAAGCCCAAACTTTTGTCGTTCTGGTGGAAGCATATTATCCCTTGCAATCCTAGAAAGGTTAGTGTACAAAATTTCAAAATACTTATAATCTTCCAAAGTGCAAGAAGATCCATGGAACAGGGTATCCTTATCTTGATTTGAAGAATGATTACTCCCTTTCCCAATAGACACTACATTTGTGTTCATTTCTGTCCCTGTTGAATCATTACCATAGCCTGCCCAGAATAAGCCATCTTTTGAGAGAGTTGCTGAACTGCCTTCAGCAATTTCACAAGTTTCCTGTTCACTCACTAACCCATGCTCCTTTGTCATTGTTGGAACTGAGTTAGGTGATGTTTTTGTGTTCTTTTCTTCCCGTAGATCAGTCACTCTTATGGACTCTATGCTGTCGTCACTCTCAAGCTTCAACTGGCTTACAAGAGTTGACTCCTTGGAAACACTTACAGGGTTATTTCTTCCCAAAATCTCCTCTGAAACAGAAAGTACATCAGTTTTATTAATAGCTTATATATTTAAATCAATGCAATAAAGAGAAACATTTTAAATTTCCAAAACAAATTAATGCCTCTGTTTGACATAAGGCATCAAAATATAAACAGGTAACCCCACAAGGTGGTTACTCCTTTCCTAGATATCCCCGTTAGCAGCTTCCAGTATAAACTCCACAAATTGTCTTACTATAGCAAGTAAAAACCATATACAGTATGAATATTTGTTCAATTCTGACAGGAAATTTAAAACTGCTAATCTCTTTCATTTTGTAATAAAGTAAAAACCTGACCTTTTTTTGATTTTTTAAGACTCCCTTTTTTAATGGTAGAGATTTTCTTTTTCTCACTGCCTGCTATCTTTTGAGCCCATCCGCAGATGTCAAAAAGGAGCACTCCTTTATCTGTTGACTGTAAAAAGGATTCCACGTCTTCTAAAGAACCCAAATGCTTCAAAGGCAAATCATGAGAAGGAATTGTCATAGCATGCCAAACAGAAGCTAATATATTTTGAGCACTTAGTTTCCCATTATATTTGTAAGGCTCACCTTGTCGATAGAATAAAAAATTTACTGCCTTGCTCCCAATCAATACATCTCCAAGAAGTTTTTCAACATTTCTATAGATCAACATCAATCTTAGGCTTTCAAATTGTGCATCCGAATATTTCATGAGTTGCACTAGATCATTCCTTAAAGTTCTTGATTCTCCAGACCCTGCATCAGTTTTTAATACAAAAAATCAGGAAACTTCCTAAGAAAGGATTATTCAAAATCAGAGACCTGAAAACAAAAAAATGAAGAAAAACGCACGAGACCACTCTTCTATAGATTTTATCAGCATTTTATGCATTGCACACTAGGCAAAATGAGCAAAACAAAAGTGCACTAGGCCTCTCTTTTATAGATTTTATCAGCATTTGATCTATTACAAACAAGGCAAAACTAGAAAAAGAAAAGTATTAAAATTAAAATTCGTAAAAAAAAGAATGTTTATGGATTGCTAAAAATCAGTCAATGGGCTCTCAAGTATATCATTATTCATGTATAATATTCAAAAGGATTGTCAGTGTCTAAATCATCTCCAAGGGAAGTGCAAAATACAAATTTATAGACACCTAATTTTGGTACAAGACCCTTTTTCATTACGTTTGTCATGCATTTCCACACTTGGTCCACTTGTGTACATTTGGTTATTTTCAGGCACTTTCACCCCACATTAGGGTCTCATTGGCCTTAATTCATCTAGATTTCCTAGAGTACACCTCAGATATGTCAACTGTCAACACCAGGATTCCATGTAAGCATCCTTTGTTCAACTTGGTCTCTATTCTAAGCCTTTTCTCCCTCTCGGTTGGAATCGACATTTGTCAATTCTATCCCTGTCAAAATCAGTGGCCCACCAATTCTGACCCTCATTCTTTACAGGTTCCATTATGCCTTGCCCTGATTCCCCGTGCCTTGAATTTCACTTATCACTATTCTCTAGGGTCAGTTTATGTTCGGAGTCTCCTAGAGAGCCCTATTTATACAAATCTATCTTAAGCCATTACACATTGATACACACCTTGGAAATCTCTTACAAACCATTTGTCTAGCGCACAACCATCAAGCCGTATCGAGAGTTTTGCACATTCAACCAAGGAGTCTTCACATTGAGCCTACATTGCATCACCATCATTCCAAATCTTGTGCCATCACATCTTATGCCAAAATAAGATCATAATGAAGCATATAGTTGCATTTTATTATCTAGGGAGAGAAGGTGAAGTCCTATCTCTCACTTGGGTTGGGATTCATTCATGAAGCACTAAAACTATATTGGCTTTAATTCCAAGCATGCGGGATATGCAGTTGCAACTCCTCAAGAGGTTGCTAGAGCCAACTAATTTGCACACAATTTTTTATGCATACATTTAATGTCAAAGAAAATCAGAGAATTCTACCAGTCAAATCAGTCAAGTGAAGCCATATTTTGAGTCAATCTTAGTCTGCAAAGCAGCCCTAAAAGTCACAGAGCCCTAAAAGTCACAGAGCCCAAAAAACAGCACAACACAATCATCGAATAGAATCAACCACCTACAATTCTGAACTAGAAAATACTGACACTTTGCGGATTCTGAGCTAGTTGTAGATCTCAGTCAAATTCTTAGGGTTGCAACACAGTCACTTCCAAAAGCTTTCTGGTTCCAAAATTCAAAATTAATAACCTAAGTGTGTTCATTTCAGTCTTCTTTCTCTCTCTTGCATTTCCATTGCTTGTTCAATTGTTCATTGTACTGTTGGTCTATATTTAGGGCATTGTTCAGATATGATTATTATTACTATTTCATTAACTTAGATCTCTATTGTGCCCTAGTTTCACCTCTTAGACTTAGTGTACCATTTACACACTTCGTTCACCATTTAGGTAAAACATATTGGTGAACCTGAGCTTCAAATCATCCAACCTAGGGTTTCACAACCCTTATCCCCCTAGGATCTGATTTTTTAATTTTTTTTTACGAGCATTGATTGTTTCCATATGTTCCACCCTACCCATACATGCTTGTGTTCACCTCCCAAATCTAATTAGATTTTGGTGACCCTCTCTGCTCTTCAAGCATACTCAACCTTAGCGTTTCCTCGTTCTTCAACCCTCTAGTGTCTGATTTCTTATTTCCCACTTGTTGGATCTGATTTTCAAATTTAGGAGTGTTTCTCATTACCTTATCATTAACCCTAGCTTCCTTTACGTTTCTCATGTTTACATTTTATGCCCATTAGGAACACTAGATCTACCAACCCTACTAGGCGAAGTACTAGATTGAGTGGTGCTACTTGTGATTTATTTCAGCTTAAGTTGTTTCATACTCGTGCTTATCTGAAATGAAAAATGACAAATGCTAAGTGAAATTCCTACTACTATGAAATGTCCCTTTTGGGTAATTTTTTAAATTCTGATTTTTTTTGTATTTTTCCTAAAACTGAAGCATCATTTAAATATTAAAACAGCAATACCCAACAATAATATTGAAGATTATATTGTAATTATTATTGCAATTCCCTAAATACACATATAATACTAATGAAACTATTTACTGAATAATAAATGTATCACAGCCAAACCTAATGATGTTGAATCGATAATTAATGATAATAGAAAACCTTTCCAGCCGAATTACAACAATAAAATTGTTTTACAGCAGTAGTGGAGTGCAACAACGCAGTTGTTGTAGATGAATGGTGGCTAGCAAAGTAGGGCGTCACTCTCCAAGGTGGGCAATTTCCATAAAACCCCCTAAAACCCTCACCAATCCATGCGCAGCTGTCCTAAGGACAGTGATTTGTGTCACTCAATTGTACGGCAACCTCTCTAAGGTACAGCAGCCTCTGAATGGCAATAAACCCTAATATATATCTGATAATCCCTCACAAAATTTTGAAAACTGATAACAAACTCCAGTCAACTGAAAGCTGAAATTAAACTCGATCTGTCAACACAATTGTGATCCTTGGATGGAATCACCTCAATAGGTTAAAGGATTTCCGTCCTCTAAACCTGTACAATGGAGAGTTTTCATCCTCTAAACCTGTACACTGGAGGGTTTTCGTCCTTGCATGGAAAAATTGAACAAAGAAATTCAAACTCTATAATATGGTTTTATTTTCAACAATAATGAATAATAATCCTTTTGAGCCTAGCTCTTCTTTTATAATTTCCTTTTTCTAGTTGCCCTAACACTAAAAGCATTTAAAACACTTTTAGATAAATATTACTTTTTGACCAACCTGCATATTATTTTTTGGCCCCCTTTATAATAATAATACATAAGTGTCATTTTTCCATATTATAAAATAAAATAACTTTAGGACGACTTAAAAAATATTATTATTAAATTATTTCCCTAACTTTATCTCTTAGCCTACGGGAAATAAGGAATAGGCTATGGGTCTTCTAAATGGTTTAATCCTGAAAAGGGGACATGACAGCGCGTCCTTCCCCGAATTGCTTACCCTCAAGCAATTGCAAGCTCAAATGCTCTCTCTCTCCCCAAATAACCATCTATGTAATACCTAGATCCCAATTCATCCTTGGGAACTTGCAATTCCAAAGGGCTCCTTCTAAGATTGCACCTTCATTACCTACATCATATGTTACTTGTTTACAATTTATGGTTGCCTCAATATCTAAAACCGGACTGTAAATCAGAATTCATGATGTTACATTGACTGCCAAATTCATGTTGTAAATGATATAATTTATTTTCAAACTCCAAATTTCTTTATATGATTGCATGCAAGACTCCCTAATGTTTGTTCTGTATGACTCCTTTCATCTAATTGCACTTGGAATTTACCTCTAGTATTTAGTCTTTGTAGTTCTGGAGATCTTGAGGTCTTTATTTTTCTCTTATGAACACAAATGTCTACTACAAACTTACAACAATACCAACTATCCATGTTTCTAGACTTGAATTTCATTTTCCTCGAGAATCACGTGACCTCCTTTGTTTATCATCAATAACTTGTTTCACTAGTTCCTTTGTATTGAAAGTGCTTCTTTATGAAGCTCCAAATTCATCTGCAAATTGTTTGTTGTCAATACCTAATTTATAGAACAATGATTCTTTACCTCTAATCCCATGAGCCTAGCAAGTTCATCCGCTGAAATGAACTCCTTTTGATGATTGATAGCGATAACCTTGGCTTGTACTTGGCAGCAAACTTCTTGTTGCTGAAATTTGACTTCTGCAATTTCTCCTTTGTGCATCCTGATGTGGCTAGCATGATTGGAGCTTGAATCCAAACTTATGATGTGTTGGGTTCCTTCATTTGGCTGCGATCCTGGAGGCAAAGAACTAAACACCATATTGTACTTATTCAGAAAACCTTGAATATAAAAATGGTGTTTATCTAGCTTACCATACAATGAGAAGGTACGGATGCCTTCCACAACCAAGCATCTTGTTGCCCCTCCTACTTCCATTTTTCTAAACATCACAACTTTCCCTTCTAAAGTAAAGTTAATTCCCTTGGATTGAGGATTCTTGAACTATAACCACTGAACTTCCTTGACCAAGTTAGGATTCATAACATATATCTTATTAGCAATAATGATATTGAACTCATCACCAATTTTACCCGTCATGTGTCTCAAAATATCATTTGGATCCCATATCCGAATGCATAAGTTACCCTGAGCAAAAGAATCTATGTGCCTTTTCACATTTTCACCCTTATTAAAATGCTTCCCATGATGACAAAAGTTTTGGCACTTATGTTCATAGGCATGTGCAGTATCATATGTTAGTTTACACCAAGAAGCATTTAGTGAATTACTTGTTGTCATCAAATTGTGCAACCTAGGACGTTCTATGAAACTCCTTCAACTTGAAGCAAAATTAAATCATCTCTCAAGTTTGTGGGAACTTGTAAGAGAGATGAGTCTCTAGGATTGAATAGGGCTACCTCCCTGAATTCTTCTAAGTGTTTATCACCTAATCTAATGCTTGTTCATGAAAAGAGTCAAGAGTTTGCATAAAACAGAAAACTATGCTAAAGAGGTGATCCACCAAGAACTTATCCCACCGACTATCACACTTTTACTAAATAACAATGCTTTCCAAGACTAATTCCATACATTGAAAGATACTAACATAGTGTTTCAATGTGAAGATAACATGCTTGAGACAATCAACAAAATGGTCAACCTAAGGGAGCAGATTGCACACCATAGATACAATTGCATACTTGAAAGAGAGTTCAATGCATTTAACACACTTCACATGACCTGTTAACATCAAAACCTTTGTTCAAAGATGAAGGATAAAGGGAGTTAGGATGATGCTATCACTTGGCTCCACTATACATCGCTCACATAGACAGAAGTTTACAACTCAAAATTGGTCTTGTATTCAATGTCCAAAAGCAAATTGCAATGTCATTTCAGCAAGGCTTCGCCATATCAAAAATGTGGTTATCTGCAATGGCCGAAATCGCTCAATTTATATAACTTTGAGGAAGGGAGAGAGAACAGACGTTGAAAAGGCACAAGGACATGTGTCCACATGTGAGAATCAGTTACAGATGTATGAAAGGGATGGATGGGACGAGCCATGTCAAGAGTCTTACTTGTCCAAACCCAGTTATGAGAATGGTGACAAGTGGCATAAAACCTTCAGGAGTGGCACAGGAAACTGCTTCTATCGAAGATCATTCATGAGAGTTTGAAACCGAAAACAGAGAAGCCGACACATTGCACTGCTGGAACTCATGACGGCAGTTAGAAAATGCTCTTTCTAACCGCTAGTTATCCTTTGGACACCTATATTTATTGATCTCGTAGAAGCTCTTTGATTTGGTCAGCGGCCAGCAATAACTCGATCCGTCAACCTATCCATTTTACTTGCTTTGTCTGCTCTCATGTTCTCGCCAAGTCTTTTGAATAACAATGGCTATTTCTTTTAGTTTGAAATTGATGTTCTGCGGGCCGTCACCTTTCGAATATTTCCTTTGGACTTTTTGTCTTGACCCTTTCTTGTGGACAATTTTCCCGCAAGAATTCATTGGACAATCTTTCTGAAAGAATTCGTGTCTTTGAGAGCTCTATTTGTATCGGACAAAATCTCTAAAAGAAATGGACCTTAGCACCTTTTCAAGTTTTTCGAAAGAATTCTTCGGACAATTTCTCTGAAAGAATTCTTCGGACAATTTCTCTGAAAGAATTCCTTCGGACTTTTTGTTTGGCCCTTCGAATAATTGAAATGGTCCTTCGGCTTGTTGAAAAGTACCCTTCGGAAGATTTGAAAGTGTCCATTTAGCCTTAGAGTGTCCCTTCGAAAAAGTTGCAACATACCCTTTGGAAAAGTTGCAAGGGTCCTTTTCAGCTTGAAAGAATCCTTTGAAAAAGTTGAAAACTGCCCCTCGAAAAAATTAAAGTGCCCTTCGCACTTTTAAAATGTACCCTTTGGACTTCTTGTTTGGTTCATTTTGCTTGAAAAGTGCCCTTTGGAAAAATGAAAGTGCCCTTCGAAAAAATTACAAGGGTCCCTTTTGGCTTGAAAGAGTCCTTCGGAGAAATTGTAAAGTACCTTCGAAAAAATTGTGCGGACAAATTGTCCGAAAGAATTCATCACTTGGCCAGAAGAAAATCCGAAGAAATACTCTTACGGAAAACCCTCAGACAAAAAGTCCAAAAGAATTCGGCAAAATGCTTCGGACAAAAAACCCAAAAGAATTAGGCAAAGGCTTAGAACAAAGGCCAAAATGGACTTTTCGAAAGAAATAACACTTGGTATTTTTGCAGGCTTTGTCCATTGCCCTTTGGAAGGCTCCATGGAAGGTAGTGGATAATGGTATTTGAGTGAAACTCTATTCAGATCACTAAAGTCCACACAAAGTCTAATCTATCCACTCTTCTTTCGAATAGGTACAAGGTTAGCTACCCAAGTTGAGTGCTTGATAGGAAAGATAATCCTAAACTCAATCAATTTGGTAAACTCTCTCTTTATGAGTTCTTCTATCTTGGGATTGATAGGCCTCTATTTTTGCCTAGTTGGTTTAGCTACAGGTTCTAACTCAATGGTGTGATAAGTTAGACCTGGATCAAACCCTTCCAAATCTTTGTATTCCCAAGCAAATATACAATTCAATGAAGGCTTGTCTTTCGGAAAGAGAACATATCTTACCAATTTTCAGAAGTTTGTCCTTAAATATCAAGATTCTTTCGTAGTTCTCTTCCTTTGTAGACATGCTTACCCTTTCCTTCCTTATTTGATCATCTTCATTGAACACACTCTCCAAAGTAACCAGCCCCTTTGGTATCTTGTTTGTCTTCAACTGGATAACGTGTTCTTCATATTGATTGTGAAGATTCTTTTGATTATTTGAGAAAAATTCTGCTTCATTTTGAATGAAGTGTATAATGTGTTTATCACTCTCAAACACTTGCCAAGACACTTCATTATCTGGAATAGGTCTCACAATGACCTTGATGTGAGGTTGGTCCTTCTCTTTGCTTACATTGGCAACTATATCAAAATGTGCTCCTATCACAGCCAACTTGTCAGCATGTTTATTTGAGTCTCTTGGTATAGGTTGGATATTGAAAGCATCAAAGTCCTCAATTAGATCCCACACCCTATGCTTGTAAGACTTAAGCAAAGGGTTCTTGGCTGTAGCTTGATTTCTCACTTGATATATAATCAATTCACTATCTCCATATACCTTCAAATTCTTGATTCCCTTTCTCTTGGCCCATTGGAGGCCATGAACCAAGCCTTCATATTCCGCTGCATTACAAGTACAACTAAAATGGAATCTATATGAAGAATAATATTGGTTCTTTGAAGAAGAAACCAACATGACACCAGCGCCTGCCCCTACCTTGCTTCTAGAGCCATCAAAGAACATTTCCCATATCCCTTCAAGTTCATGATCCTCATTAGTGAGTGATGGTATAGGAATGTTCTTCTCATGCATGCAATATACTCCTAGTTTAGTTTCTTCTATGAATGCATAGGGGTCATGCTCATAAGTGTCAGTACCATACTCATCAAGAAAAAGGTCAGAAATACCTTCAAGGGGAAAGGATGTTTCACCACCAATGGCACCTTCTTCTTGCTCACTAATCGTACAATTCTGATTTGAGTTTGTCTCCACATATGGTTCAATGTGGAACCTTGCCAAGGGCTGTGTTCTTATAGTCACTTTAGCTCCATATCTTGTTCTAAAGGCTAGAAAAGACCAATCAGCTGCAAGGTATCCTCCAATCTTGGCCGTGAAGTCTCTTGACAAGCAAATAACAAAATGAGCTGGAAGATCAACCACCACAATGTCTTATAGGATGTGGAAGCTTGAACAATCATGCAAGAAAACTTTCAAACCTCTAACCAACCCCACAGTCTTGGCTGGAATTCCATCAAGCCGCAACACACCCTTGCTATGAGGCTCATATTTCAATCCCAATTTATCAGCAACCACTTTAGGCATAACTATGGTACTGGGCCCACTGTCCACAATGCAGTTGTGAACCAATTTGTCTCCCACAATAAGTGTAAGATAGAAAGGTGGAGGCTTTTCAGATCTAGTGGAAGGCTCTAAAACATAATTAGGTGTGTTGGTAAGGGCTACACCATTGTACTTTGGAGCTTGAGGAGTTATATTGATATTAGCAAGTTGTTCTTGTAGGATTTCCTTTTGACCAAGCATATGCAATACTTCCCAAAGAGAAATGTTAGTTTTGGTATTCTTCAGAGTCAATAATATTTAGAGAGGAAGTATTCACCTTGTCTTGCATTCTTGAAGGCAATGAGGGAACTTGAACTTGTTGTACTGGAGATTTGGCAGCTTTGCTCACATTCTGACTTTGAGGAGTAGTGTGACTAGTAGGATCTGCTACATTGGTACTTACACTTTGTGACCTTGGAGAGGCACTACCTGGAATCACTTGTGTTCTAGAATATCTCCCAAAGCCCTCTTTTTAGCCCTTGTGTTGGCTGCAACTGATGTATTTTGATTCAACACATAATCATCTTCTACTTGAAAATTCATAATACCAGTACTTTCGCTACTACCTTCTCCTTGAACATCTCTTTGCTTGAGATTTGCTTCGTCTGATGTAACATAAGGAGTAGCTCCTTCTTGAGTTACCAAAGCTTGATTACCTTCTCGACCATTATGCATAAACTAACCTTGAGATTGCCCCAATGATCCAAATGCTCCTCTCCTTGAACTAGATTGGTGTGGACTGGAACAACAGCTTTTGTTGATGGAATGGAGTCCGGATTATAGGCGTTGGGCTGCCTATTGAAACCTTGTTGGCCTTGTCCTCTTCCTTGGTTAGTGTATGGGGGTGGAGGTCTAAAGCCTTGTTGAGGATAGTATTAAGGATTGGGTGGAGCACTTGCATACATTTGTGCTTGCTTGAGCTAGGCTTGCAAAGATCGAATCATCTCATCCTTATCTATAGCATCATCCACCTTCTTAGGAGCAATTCTAGGTTTGGCATTAGTATTGGGAACTTGTGCTATGCTTGGGGCTTCAACTGAATTATGAGACAACAAAGGCATGGAGACTCTTGGAGGTAGTTTCCCAACTTGTATCAGACTATTCTTAGCTTCAATGGCTATCTCATATGCCTCGGGTAAAGTAAATCCTCCCATTGACTGCAACATCACTGCTACATCAATGCCAATAGCCTTAAGATAGGTGGGGAATACAAAGCTTGGAGGAGGCCTCATAATAGGTGGCAGTCTATGCCATGTTCTTTGAATTCTCTCATTGAAATCTCCCATGGATTCATTAGGACCTCTCTTTATCACATTCAGCTGGTGAATTAGTGAAGTATGGTCGCTCTTATTTTCGAACTTGTTTACCAACAACTCTCCAAAACTATCCCAATTAGTAATACAGCCACCTTCCAATGTCCTATACCAATCAAGTGCCTTCCCTTTTAGAGACATGGCAAGTAGTCTAATAGATATGTTAGCTTGGGTGATATTGTGGAAATTGCAAAAGTTTGAAATGTCCCTAATATGCTTAGATGGGGTAACAGGGCCCTCTCCATTGAAATTGAAGAGACTTTTGGTAGAATTATGAGGAATAGGATCATACGTAGGAAGGTTAATTGGACTTTGGGTGTTGAAGGCTGGGAAAGGATGTCTTCTATCCATTTCTTCTTTCTCTTGATCTACTAATTCTTCAACCTCCTCTTCTTCCTCTTCAAAACCTTCTTGTTCAAGATCTCTAAAGGTTAGGAATGGTTCAGGGTGTTGTTCTTCAAGAGGAGTTTTGGGCTAAGGAACTTGATTGAAAAGCCTACTAGAAGATGATCTAGTGAGGACCATGAAGTATATTGTGAAAAAACTGATCTACAAACAAAGGTTCTCACATTTTGGAGTTGCCAAATGCTGGATTAGAACGCTTCTACAACCTTGGACTTGTCGAGACCAGCATTCACCTTGACATGGAAACAATTAGGACCAGTTGTCCCATCGGACTTGCCAGAACTATTGTCATCAAATTGTGCACCCTAGGACGTTCTATAAACTCCTTCAATTTGATGCAACATTGAATCGTCTCTCGAGTTTGTGGGAACTTGTAAGAGAGATGAGTCTCTAGGATTGAAAATGGCTACCTCCCTGAATTCTTCTCTAAGTGTATATCATCTAATCTAATGCTTGTTCATGAAAAGAGTCAAGAGTTTGCATAAAACAGAAAACTATGCTAAAGAGGTGATCCACCAAGAACTTATCCCATCGACTATCACATTTCTACTGAATAACAATGCTTTCCAAGACTAATTCCATGCATTGAAAGATATTAACATAGTGTTTCAATGTGAAGGTAACATGCTTGAGACAATCAACAAAATGGTCAACCTAAGGGAGCAAATTGCACACCATAGATACAATTGCATACTTGAAAGAGAGTTCAATGCATTTAACACACTTCACATGACCTATTAACATCAAAACCTTTGTTCAAACATGAAGGATAAAGGGAGTAAGGATGATGCTATCACTTGGCTCCACTATACATCGCTTACATACTCAGACAGAAGTTTACAACTCAGAATTGGTCTTGTATTCAATATCCAAAAGCAAAGTGCAATATCATTTCAGCAGGGCTTTGCCATACCAAAACTGTGGTTATCTGCAATGGCCGAAATGGCTCAATTTATAGAACTTTGGGGAAGAGAGAGAGAAGAGAAGTTGAAAAGGCACAAGGACATGTGTCCACATGTGAGAATCAGTTACAGATGTATGAAAGGGATGGATGGGGGGAGCCATGCCATGTCAAGAGTATTACTTATCCAAAACCAATTATGAGAATGGTGACAAGTGGCATAAAACCTTCAGGAGTGGCACAGAAAACTGCTTCTATCGAAGATCATCCATGAGAGTTTGAAACTGAAAACAGAGAAGCCGACACATTGCATTGTTGGAACTCATGACGACAGTTAGAAAATGCTCTTTCTAACTGCTAGTTATCCTCTGAACACCTGTATTTGTTGATCTCGTAGAAGCTCTTTGATTTGGTCAGCGGCCAGCAATGACTCGATCCGTCAACATGTCCATTTTACTTGCTTTGTCTGCTCTCATGTTCTCGCCAAGTCTTTTGAATAACGGCTATTTCTTGTAGTTTGAAATTGACGTTTTGCGGCCGTCACCTTTCGGGTATTTCCTTCGGATTTTTTGTCTTGACCCTTTCTTGCGAACAATTTTCCCGCAAGAATTCATCGGACAATCTTTCCGAAAGAATTCGTGTCTTTGAGAGCTCTATTTGTATCGGACAAAATATCTAAAAGAAATGGACCTTAGCACATTTTCAAGTTTTTCGAAAGGATTCTTCGAACAATTTCTCTGAAAGAATTCCTTCGGACTTTTTGTTTAGCCCTTCAAAAAATTGAAATGGTCCTTCGGCTTGTTGAAAAGTACCCTTCAAAAGATTTGAAAGTGTCCATTTAGCCTTAGAGTGTCCCTTTGGAAAAATTGCAACATACCTTTTGAAAAAGTTGCAAGGATCCTTTTCGGCTTGAAAGAGTCCTTCGAAAAAGTTGAAAACTACCCCTTGGAAAAACTAAAGTGCCCTTCACACTTTTGAAATGCACCCTTCGGACTTCTTGTTTGGTTCATTTTGCTTGAAAAGTGCCCTTCGGAAAAATTACAAGGGTCCCTTTTGGCTTGAAAGAGTCTTTCGGAGAAATTGTGAAGTACCTTCGGAAAAATTGTGTGGACAAATTGTTCGAAAGAATTCATCAATTGGCTGGAAGAAAACCCGAAGAAATACTCTTAAGGAAAGGCCTCGGACAAAAAGTCCGAAAGAATTTGGCAAAATGCTTCGGACAAAAACCCTGAAAAAATTAGGCAAAGGCTTAGAACAAAGGCCAAAATGGACTTTCCGAAAGAAATAACATTTGGTATTTTTGCGGGCTTTGCCAAAGAACATTTCTTCCGAAGAAAAACTAAGTACTAGATTGGCCAAATTTGAAAGGTGCAAACCTAGGGTTGGAATTTGACCAACATTACCTTCTTGATTATTTACCACAAATGGTGGTCCATAAAGATTACTAATACCTTCTTCCTTAACGTGGTTAAATAGAATCTTCCTTAATGTGCCATTACTTCAACATAAATACAATCTATTACACATGGTAAATGTTATGCCAATGTTGAGTGGTAAATCAACAATACTAGCAATTGAATTAAAACCATTATAAGATAAGGAAACTATTGCTGCCCCACCAAGCATGCCATTGACTCTATATGGAGAATAGTCATTTGCCCACTTACAGCAAACCATAATGACAAATATTATGACACATGCATTTGCAAATATGACCATCGTTCAGGCAATTGCACTCTCTATCCAAACATTAAATTTTAGTCCAATCAAGATGGCATACGTATGAATCTGCTTACCTTGTAATTGAATTGCTCCATTGTCACGTGCCTTGAGAGCACTATCGGATGTGAGGTGACATGCCTTTGGACCTTGCATTGGACTCATGAGTCTCAGGGTCTCTTCATTATAATTATTCTGAGCATATCCTGTAATCCATGCATTCCATGATACCTCCTCTTTACAAGTAGATAACTTGAATGCGTCATTTGGTTCCTCCAAAAGGTGCACACATGTATTTGTGGTCCAATTAGAAATTTGATTTCTAGTTAGTCCCACCAGGTCAATTTTATTTGGTCCTTGGGATAAGAATGGAGTAAAGTATCAATCAACCAAACTTGCAAAACAATAGCGGATTGTTTTGGCATATCTTTTTGTGGTTCCCATGCATGAACCATACCTTGTTGATAATGAATATTTTGTTGTTGCAGTTGCTGATTTGTGGCTTGCAACGGAGATATTTGACCCCTTTGTGACTTGTTAATTGTTATGAGCTCTAAATTTCTGCCAAATAGTATATGCCTCTTTGTTTGGGAGCATAATGGGGTTTTACTGAGCTTGAGAGGTGTTTCATGGACACCCTTAGAAATTACTAGAACATCTTTTACAATTTTGCATTTAACAAGTAATGTTTGTTCCTCCTTGACTTCATTAAGACAAACTTTTTGTCGGTATTCAATCTTAGAAGTCAATGAAACATATTTTTCTAACAAGATATCCTTACCTCCAACTTGTATGGCGGATTCCTCTGTAGCCTGTTGGATCTTTGTTTCCATTATCTTCTTTTTCCAAGAACATAATCTTTGGCTCTTGCTCCTTAACTTCTTTTGGTTCTAACTTTCCCTCTTTTTTTCTCAACCTTCTTATGTATTCGTACCGACCTCTTTTTTATGGATACCTCACTTCGAGTAACTCCAAGTAATCATCAAAGGAAACTCGAGATTTAAAACTATTAGGCATCCCTTGATACTGGTCAAGGATTCTAGTGGCCTCAAGTTTGTACTTTTCCTTGTCCTTTTGTATTTCAATCAACACCTCTTGGATAGAATATATAATTTCTTCCCTTTGTCAAAACTTTGCTTGAAGAAACATGGGTCCATTAATTGTTAAAGGACTCCTTTGGGTAGCCTTGTTCTAATTTATATCTTGCAAGACTTATATCATCTCTATCATGGATTGTAATATCCTCAAACACCAATAAGGATATTGCAGCCCTTGAAATAAACAAACCCAGCAATAAGGAAATCGCAGCAAAGAAAATCACCACAAGGAAATTGTCACAAGGAAATCGCCCATAAAGAGGAGCGCCACACTTAAAACAACATTCATTACCCTTAATTAATTATTAATTAATTAATTGATAAACAACATTCATTACATGGAAGGTTGCCACCCTTGGAGGAGACATATCTTTTGATGGAAGGCTATGAAGGTAGTAATATTCAGCAAATGGTAAGAAGGGGATCATCAATCATGCATTCAACTTTATAACCATGTACAAACATCGGTTTTACCTTTGCTTTTAAGGACGAAACCCCTTAACTATATAACCAAACTTCAAGGATGGAAACCCTTGTCATCTCACTAACCCAAAGACAAAACCCCTTGAGATTTACATTTTATTATTTGAAATCTGAAACTCTGAATACAATTTCAATTTATTATTTAAAATTATTTATTCAAGTGCAAAGTCTATATTTATAAAATATTATCTTAAAGAGAATTCCAGGGAATCCAAATTATCGTATAATTTCCGATTAGGAATATTATAATGGTATTTGAGCTTTCCATCCTACCAGCCTATACAACAAAAAATCATATGCAAGATAACAATAAGAATATTTTGTATTACAAAAGGAGAAATAAAACTAAGGAAGCAAGCCAGCCAAAAGGAGAAATGAAAGATGATAGAGATATTGAGAGGGTAGATAAACTTATCCAAGGTCAAGAACAATTGACAAATACAATGGCACAAATGGCCCTTACCATGGAAATGATGATGAATTCCAATACACAAAAGGTAGAAACTAGTTCGTCCATCTCTGAGCTCAAATGTAAAACAAACACCACATCATCATATCGACATTGCAAACCAACATTCATTCTGAGAGAACCAAATGAAGAAATTCTAAAATCATTTAATGATGAGCTTATAACTTGCTTCGAAGCATATCAATCACTTTCGGAGGGAATTAAAAGGGGAATTACCCTACAAACTTATATGGCAATGAGAAAAAATGGAGGTGTATCTCGGCCAAAATATAAACCCCAAAATAGACAAAGGGATATGCAACATGCATTAGGAAAAACGTCACTATCACCTTTTGATGGTACAAACAAATGTACGACTGGGGCATGGATATAAAAACTTGACACGTATATTTCGTTACATCCAATGATGGAAGAGGAAGCCATAAAATTTGCAACTCTCCATCTGGAAGGTATAGCACATGAATGGTGGTTCCATGGATGGATCACTCAAGGACATAGCCATATCAATTCATATGATGATTTTGCCAAACGATTGATCAAAAAGTTTGATACGGCAGATCCCAAGGTCCATTTTAGGAAATTAGCACTATTAAAATAAAACAATAGTGTGGATGAATGCATGGCAAAATTTCAAAGACTAGCAGTAATGGTTTCCGACATGTCTGAAAAAAAGACTCGTAGTATTATTCACGAAATGATTAATGGAACCTCTGAGAGGCTTGCTCAAAGCTTTTACTCCATCAACACTTCAAGAAGCAATTAAGGACTTAGATTTGGAAGGTTCAACTTTAAAAAGCAGAAATATGCCACCCGTCCAACCTAGGGCAATTGGAAGTGGTCCACGGAAAAATCAATCCTATGAGCAAAAGAGACCAATACAAACAAGTGGATCTTAGCCTTGTGAGACACCAAAGTCAAACAAGGAATTGGAAACAAGGAACGAATTGAGGAAAAAATTATGTTTAACTACATCGAGGTTGGCCCAGAAAATGATACAGAAGAAGAAATAAAATTAAACGATGGAAACCAATCATAAATAATGGCGGAAGAGACTACGGAAGGAACATTTGCCACTCTCTCAGGAGCACCTCGATATCATCCATTCCAAGTAAGAGGAACATTGCAAGGGCAAAGAATTACAGTCTTAGTTGATAGTGGAGCTACCCATAATTTTATTGATGAAAATTTGGCTAAGAAAATTGGTTTGAAAACGGAAGAATTCAAGGGATTTCCGATAACGGTTGCTGACGGATTTACTCTTCCATGTACAAAGCGAAATCCACAATTAAATATGACTTTGGGAGGACATGAAATAAATGATGACTTCTATGTCATTAATATTGATGAAACAGATTTGGTCTTAGGAGGTCAATGGTTGCATTCGTTGGGTGAGTTTACCCAAAACTATCAGACAATGGAAATTAAGTTCCAATCAAATGGAAGGGAAATAATTTTCAAAGGCATGGCCAATGGTAGCCCTTAGATAGTAATGGCAAAAACAATGGAAATAACATTTAATAAGGGGCTTGTAGCATGGGTAGTACAATGTTTGATCAGCTCCGCACAAGAACACAAAACACACCATAATAATATTCAGCCTATCATCGAGCGGCATGCCAAGGTATTTGAGAACCTACCACCCGGACTACCCCCAGCAAGAGGCTCCCAACATGTCATTGAGTTGGAACTTGGAATAAAATCAGTAATAATTAACACTTTACCGACATCCAAAGATTTATAAAGATGAGATTGAAAAAGCCATTAGAGAACTCTCAGAGATGGGGCATATTAGGCAAAGTGCTAATCCATTTGCTTCTTCAGTTGTGTTGGTCAAAAAGAACTATGGGACATTAAGAATGTGTATTGATTATCGGAAGTTAAATAAAAAGACCATCAAGAATAAATATCCGATACTTAAAATAGATGAACTTCATGGAGCCACTTTGTAGTGTCCCACCCCAAATCTGCCCTGAATTCCCTGAATTTAGTGTATTGACATTTTGTCAAACACTTAGCATGCTGGCTCTAATCACTGAATTTTTTGAGTTTGAATGCTTGTTTGTGATAAGTTTTTCCAGTTTGTTTCATATAGACATTTTAATGAACAATAGAGCATACATTTCACATGCATTATGCCAATAACCAAACAAGATCCAATGACTGATATTAACACTTATAACAAAAGATGTAAACAAGATATATGTATTCAAATTAAAGATTTGAATAGAGTTATTTGCTGATTACATTCAGTTTCAGATTATACAATGAAATGCCAACATACCAAATTTTGCCCTTGTGCCATGATGAAGTTACAATGCCAAACTACAAACAAGGTATCGAATCCAATCGCCTTCATATATATATGCTGCTCCAATTGTAGATTAATGTCTAAGATACTAGAAGACTGTTGTAGCTCAACCTTTTCACCATATACAATCTCCACTTATTATGTGTTGCGGCTGGTTTGTATGGAACTGGATCTCCTTTGAAATGCAATCGATCCTCTAATGATGGCTGCAAGTAATCTTTCCAATGGCACTAGGGCTAGTATGAACCCTCTATCAATCCCCAAACAATATGCATAAAATCATCAATGAATATACTCCATAGAAACTCCTCCAATATGCTCAATGTAACCACTGAATGATAACCCCTTGTTGATTGCAGTCTTTGGGTGATATTTCACACCTTGTGGGTAGCAAAATCTGAGAGATACCACGTTCTCCAAGACTGAATTACAGAAAAGCCCTAGTTTTTCCTCTCTCCAACAAAGGTTTCATCAAAAATAGACAAGTGTAGAATGCTTCCCTTTTTCTTTTGAATGCTTATATACCCCTCATGAAATGGCACGACCCCCTAGGTAAATTCTTGACTTTAAAAATATATTTTAATATTTGCTTTAGATTGACTTTATTAAGTCTCTTTAAATGGGTGCCCAAACCAAAGTGTTTTTTTTTTTTAATAATTTGACTTATAACATTAAATGGCCCCATTAATATAAAGTCAATATATCATTATGATGTGCACTTTTTAATAATTGATTATTATTAAAGTCTTACTTTAATAATAATTAAAATAATATATCTCTCTCAATAATCATCATTTTCTCATTCCGTCAGTGCCAGGAGGTCATCCACTGAAACCACTACCCCTCCAAGTGCCTTACCAAAAATAGTTAGGTTGGCCTCTATCACTCAACTGACTTACTATAAATAGTAAGTGCATCAAAACAGACCCAGGAACCTCTTAATAACATCCCCTCTAAAAATGCCAAGGGTCTGGAAAGCTAAACACTGCAAACTGCCACCCGAAGAGCTCATTAACGCCCAAACTGGACCCCCTAAACAACAACATTAGCCTACAAAGGTCAAATGATAGGCTAATCTAATGAGATGTCGAGGCGAGCTAAAAAAGGGACATTACAGTCCACCCTTCCTGAAATTGCTTGTCCCCAAGCAATCTCAACTCTAGATGCTGCAAAAAATCTTCTCTCCCATGTAGCATCCTCTACCAGTAAATCCCTCCATTTGATCAAATATTCCCTGATGACTCTATTATGTAAATGGCGCTCTCTAGAATTGATGATAGCCTCAAGTACTAGTATCAATTTTCCCTCCTCGTCAAGGGTCCATAATGCTATAGAAGGGATAATATTGTGTCCCAACGCTTTTTTGAGGCAAGACACGTGAAATACATTATGCAACCTACTCTCTGCCAATAGCTCCAGCTCATAAGCCATCTCTCCCACACCCCTGAAAATCCTGAAAGGACTATAATATTGTGGCTTGAGCTTCTCGGCACCACTCTTCCTGAGAGTGGACTGGCAGTATGACTACAGCATCAAGTACACCATATCACCAACATCAAATGATCGCTTAACTCTCTTCTGATCTGCATACTGCTTCTGCTGATTTTGTGCCTTTTGTATACTCTCCTTCAGAGATCTCATGATATCCTAGCTCTCCTGAAGATCCATAGCACGAGGCACCCTACTGTCACTCAACAACAAATCTAGAAAGTTGGGCGCATCATACCCATATAAAGCCATGAATGGTGTCATCTGTATGGACATGTGAGTGGTATTGTAACAATACTCACACAAGCGGAGCCACTTCACCCATGCCTTCTGTTGCCTTGCTATATAATTTTGGAGGTATCCTTACACCCATTTATTAACATTCTCCGTCTGCCCATCCGTCTGCGGGTGGTAACTCGTACTCGGAGTAAGCTTGGTCTCGCTAAGCCTAAATAACTCCTGCCAGAAATGGCTCATAACCCTGTTTTCCCGATCACTAACTACATTCTAAGGCAATCCGTGGATCCTGAATACATCTCGAAAGAAGAGATCAACAACCTGTGTCGCTAAATATGTAGCTGAGATTGGAAAGAAGTGGGCAAACTTTGTAAGTTGATCAACAACCACATAGATACAATCCTTGCTTTGGGCTTTGGGTAAGCTCGTAATAAAATCCATAGATAAACACTCCCACTTCCTGTCCAGAATGGGAAGTGGCTTAAGAAAACCTGCAGGAAATGTGTGCTCTTGTTTACTCTATTGACAAATAGGGCACTCTCTCACATACTGAAGAACCTCGACCTTGAGACCTTTCCATGTGAACCATTCCCGAATCTGCTTATATGTCGTAAAGTAGTTGGGGTGTCCTGCCATGGGAGCATCGTGAAAGGCCCTCAATACCTTGTTCTTCATCTCCGATCCTGGTACCAAAAGAATCCTTCCCTTGTAAATGATGAGCTCATTTACAACGGAGTATCTACTATCCTATATCGTACCATCAATGACACCTGAGGCCCATGGGTCCTTGGCATACTCAGCTGAAATCAAGTGCCTCCAATCAGCTGTAACCTCAACAATGGAGCTCAAATGTGGTCTACGAGATAATGCATCAGCAACTATATTTTGTTTTCCTTTGACATAGGCTATGTCAAAGTCATATGCCTGCAACTTACAAACCCATTTTTGTTGGCGGTCATTAATATCTCGCTGTCCAAGGAAACGTTTTAGGGTGTTATGATCTGTCCTGACACAAAATTTGTTGCCCACTAAGTACTGTTTGAATTTAGCCAATGCGTGCATAATGGCTAACATTTCCTTATCATAGATGTTGTAGCTCCGCTATGGCCCCCTAAGTTTCCTGCTCTCAAATGCTATGGGGTGTTTATCCTGCATCAACACTACGCCAATCCCCTCACCAGAAGCATTACACTAAAGCTCAAATGATCTAGTAAAATCTGGTATAGCAAGAACTGGGCTAGTACTCATCAAATGTTTGAACTTCTCAAAACATTGTTGTGCCTGATCGGTCCAAACGAAAGCTCCTTCGTCAAATCTTTAAGTGGTGTAGCCTGCTAAGAAAAGCCCCTGACGAAGCGTCTATAGAAGCCACATAGTCCCATGAATCCCCTAAGCTGTGTGAGATTCTCGAGAGTAGGCCAATCCATAATAGCCCGGACTTTATCCGGATCCATACGAACACCCTCTACACTCATAATGTGCCCAAGATATAGTAAACTAGATAAAGAAAAACATTTGGACTCCTTGGCATACAAGGACTCCCTCTCTAGAATGCTCAACATTGTATCCAAGTGTACAAGGTGTTCCTCCCATGTTCTACTATATACCAAAATGTCATCAAAAAACACAAGGACAACCCTCCTCAATTGGTGCTGAAATACCCTGTTCATAGTAGATTGAAATGTAGCAGGGGCATTGGTTAAACCAAAGGGCATAACCAAGAACTCGAAGTGTCCACAATGACATCGAAAGGTTGTCTTCTCCACATCTTGCTCCCTAACCCAGAGCTGATGGTAACCGGATCTCAAATCAATCTTAGAGAAGAAACAAGCACCATGTAACTCGTCAATCAACTCATCTATGCAAGGAATGGGGTATCGGTTTTTGATGGTCCTCTTATTCAAGGCACGGTAGTCGATGCACATACATAGAGTTCCATCTTTTTTTTTTACCAATACCACGGAAGAAGCAAAAGGAGATTTACTTGGCCAAATATGGCCCATGTCAAGCAACTCCTTAACAGCCTTCTCTATCTCATCTTTTGACCTCTTGGGGTACCTGTATGGGGTGATCATGATGGGCTTTGCACCCTCCTCCAGCTCAATAATGTGCTCAATACCTCTATCTGGAGGTCTACCTGGTGGTATGTCACTAAACACTTTTGTGTGTTTAGTCATCAAGCCCTGAATGTTTGGGGGATAATTTTGTTTTTGCTAGTCCAACTGAGAAGGCATCATAAGGCACTCTGCTGCCCACTCTCCCTGTTCATGATGGATCTATTTCTCCATCCTCCTGAAAGAGATTATCCGTAGACTACCATCAGCTATCCCTCTAAGCACATGTTTCCTTCCCTTTGCCTCAAATTTCATCTCCATCTTATGCAAATTAAGGGTGAACTCCCCAATGGCATGAAGCCACTTCATGCCCAACACAATATCCATCCCACCCATCCGCACTACATAGTAATCAGCCTTAAAGTCAAAATCATTAAGACGCATAGGCAAATCATAAATCATCTTGTTACAGGTAAGAGTGTAACCATCAGCCACTCTTACCTTGAACCCCTCAAAATCTTCTGTTTGGAGTCCACGCTTAGCCACTAATCGCTCATCTATAAAATTATGTGTAGCACCTGTATCAAGCTATGTTGTTTGGGTACGGGTACGGGTACGGATACGGGGACGTCTCGGGTACGCGGGTACGTCATTTTTCAAAAACCTTGATTTGGATACGTCGTGGGTACGTCTGTATATATATATATATTACTCATTTTTTTAGTAAAACACTTGAAACTACATAGTGTGAAAATATTTGTCTATAAATGATAAAACACTTAAAAATATATAATATTCATTCATTCATTACTTCAAAGACAAGATGTACATTCAAATCTAGAATAAATCATCTCGATTGTCCACAAAATCATGAATGCCACTCCCATTATTTTTCAACTTTATCATTTACTGACACTTTCTCTCACAAGGGCTCATCGGTGCATTGAATCTCACGAGTGCATGCCTTAAGGGGTGCACAGGGAATGGGGTGGGATCGGCTTGTGGCACTTTGCCAGAGATATTCTCAAACTATTCTATCACGCATACATCCCTTCATGCAGCCTTCATACCTCCTATGATGTCTCCTTGAAATCTTGAAACCCTGAAATATGGCTAAGTTTGAAACCCTGAAACCCCGGAATCTGACTAACTCTGAAATATGACAGGATCCTCCAAAACCTAGAATTTGCATTATAGCTCCTAGTAGTCCGAAACCCCTCTCAAACACCCTGAAAGTATATAAATAAAATATAACTTAAAGTATAAGAAACTAGATGTCCATATCTAAATGTAAACTTATACTTAAATGTTTATTTTATTTCTATACGTTGGGTCGGACTAGATTTACATTTAGGGTTGCTTAGTTTTTAGGGTTTTTTTTTTTAAGGATTTTCTGCATTTTTTTAAAAAACAATTCGCCATTTTTCTGCCGGAATCCCTCGGGTACGCGCCGGAAACGTCCCGGGTACTCCCGGAGGCGTCCCGGAGGCGCCCGTCGGCTTGCCGGACGTTTCCGGCACGCCGGCGGGCGCCTCCGGGACGCCTCCGGGAGTACCCGGGACGTCCCCGTGCCGGAGGCGTCTCCGAACAGGAGGCGTGGGGCTGGGGGGCGTATCCCTGCAACACAGGTATCAAGGAGTGGAATCACCCGTTGCCCTGCCAAGACTCCTCTAACCCTGAAGGAGCCCTCACGCTGAATGGCAGAGAGATGTATTGTCGGTGCCTTGTCTTCTACTTCATTTTCTGACACATCTGAAGCTTTTTCAGACTCATAACCCTCATGATCAGATTGCTGATCAGAATTATCAGAATTGTATTCATCTGCATAAATCCACTCCATTTGCTTAGCTTTGGCCTTAGGCCTCAAAGGACAATTATGGTCTTGAGTGTAGGGACCCTTGCAACAAAAACACAACTTTTTCCTCCTCAAATCATTAAGTGTTTCTTGATCATGTTTGACTGCAGATTTATTTTTCTGATCTGATTTTTCTGATCCCTTAGGGAAAAATCTACTATCTTTGCTTGAAGAGGAAGCTTTCTGAGGAAACCTGCTCCTAGGGGCTGCAAGTTCCATACTACGTGTCTTTCTCATTGCTTCTTGTAAGGTAGGGGGATCAAATGCTTTGATCCAACCTCTCAAAGGCTCAAGCAATCCCTCATTGAACAAGATGACCAACCTCCTCTCTGATATGCTCGACAGCATCACTGACAAACGCTGAAATTCACTAATGTATGTCTCCAAACTGCCCAACTGTTTGAGCTGAGCTAGCTCTCTAAAGAATAACTCCGGATCTTTCCGATCAAACCGCTCAATCAACCTATTAGTGAACTCATGGTAGGTAGTGATGAGGTGGTGCTAAAGAGTAACCATGCCATGGTACCACCATTCATGTGCAAGTCCATCTAAGTGCAAAGTAGCAAACTTAATTGCCTCATCCTCTGGCATGGGCCTCAATGACAGGGAATTGTCCAGTTTTTGGACCCATGATCTAGCAGTGCATTTATCACTCCCATCAAAGTGTGGCAAGGTGACCTTTTGCTCACAACCTGCTGAAAGTCACGAGTAGCCTATGGTACATGTTGTGCTCTGTGCTCTGTCCGGACTGCTCCACCACCTCTGGGCCTCTTCTAATCCAAAAATTGATTAAGCGTCAATAACTCTCTAATCTCTTCAGGTAGAGTCATATACTCTGCGTAATATCTAGTGATATCCCCTGTAGTGAGAACATGTGGCTCCGGCAACTGAACCTGCGGGACCTACTGAGCCTGTGGTGCCTCTCTGGGAGTGAAGATGGGCTGGTTGGGCCTAAGAACTGAGCCCATAGACGATGAAGACTGTTGAACTGCCACACTGGGCTGACTAAAACCCACTGTACCACTAAACTCACCAGGATTACATGTGTGCTTTGGTGGGGTCAACTGCCTCATATGCTCTAACAACTAAGACATCGTGTCCATATTATCAAACTTCCTCCCAACTCGAGAATCAGGACTCTCAGAACCTGCCGGTGCCTTATCCCTCTCTACCATAGCCCCTGTGATGCCCTCACTATCACTAGAATCACTCCTGTGTAAACCTAGATATCTTGACACCATTTCACCCTCTGGTACCTGTGGTGGCTCCCACACTTTTGCCCCCCTGGTATAATGAAGTCTTTTTGCTCATGAAATTAAATTACCAACACAGGAGGGTAGGAAACCACTATGATACCACTGTAATGTCCCACCCCAAATCTGCCCTGAATTTAGTGTATTGACATTTTGTCAAACACTTAGCATGATGGCTGATATCACTGAATTTTCTGAGTTTGAATGCTTGTTTGTGATAAGTTTTTCCAGTTTGTTTCATATAGATATTTCAATGAACAATAGAGCATACATTTCACATGCATTTGCCAATAACCAAACAAGATCTAATGACTGATATTAACACTTATAACAGAAGAGTAACCATGATATATGTATTCAAATTAAAGATTTGAATAGAGTAATTTGTTGATTACATTCAGTTTCAGATTATACAATGAAATGCCAACATACCAAATTTTGCCCTTGTGCCATGATGAAGTTACAATGCCAAACTACAATAAAGGTATCAAATCCAATCGCCTTCATATGTATATGTTGCTCCAGCTGTAGATTAATGTCTGAGATACTAGAAGACTGTTGTAGCTCAACCTTTTCACCATATACAATCTCCACTTATTATATGTTGCGGCTGATTTGTATGGCACTGGATCTCCTTTGAAATGCAATTGATCCTTTAATGACAGCTGCAAGTAATCTTTCCAATGGCGCTAGGCCTAGTATGAACCCTCTATCAATCCGCAAACAATATGCATAAAATCATCAATGAATATACTCCATAGAAACTCCTCCAATATGCTCAATGTGACCACTGAATGATAGCCCCCTGTTGATTGTAGCCTTTGGGTGATATTTCACCCCTGTGGGTGGCAAAATCTAAGAGATACCACGTTCTCCAAGACTGAATTACAGAAAAACCCTAGTTTTTCCTCTCTCCAAAAAAGGTTTCATCAAAAATAGACAAGTGTAGAATGCTTCCCTTTTTCTTTTGAATGCTTATATACCCCTCATGGAATGGCACGACCCCCAAGGTAACTTCTTGACTTTAAAAATATATTTTAATATTTGCTTTAGATTGACTTTATTAAGTCTCTTTAAATGGGTGCCCAAACCAAAGTGTTTTTTTTTTTTAATAATTTGACTTATAACATTAAATGGCCCCATTAATATAAAGTCAATATATCATTATGATGTGCACTTTTTAATAATTGATTATTATTAAAGTCTTACTTTAATAATAATTAAAATAATATATCTCTCTCAATAATCATCATTTTCTCATTCCGTCAGTGCCAGGAGGTCATCCACTGAAACCACTACCCCTCCAAGTGCCTTACCAAAAATAGTAAGGTTGGCCTATATCACTCAACTGACTTACTATAAATAGTAAGTGCACCAAAACAAAGCCAAAAACCTCTTAATAACATCCCCTCTAAAAATGCCAAGGGTCTGGAGAGCTAAACACTGCAAACTACCACCCAAAGAACTCATTAACACCCAAACTGGACCCCCTAAACAACAACATTAACCTACGAGGGTCAGATGATAGGCTAATCCAATGAGATGTTGAGGCAAGCTAAAAAAAGGACATTACACACTTTCTTCTCAAAAACTGATTTGAGAGCAAGATAGCATCAAATACGAATGAGACAAGAAGATGTTCAGAAAACGGCATTCTAATGACACTATGGGCATTTCAAATTTCTAGTAATGCCATTTGGACTTACGAATGCTCCAGCCACTTTTCAATCTTACATGAACCACATATTCAGTAAGCATCTAAGGAAATTTATCTTGGTTTTCTTTGATGATATCCTAATATGTAGCAAGAATTGGGAAAAACATCTGCAGCACTTAGACATGGTACTTGTCATATTAGAACAGCAGTCCCTCTTTGCCAAGATGTCAAAATGTGAATTTGGTATGACAGAAATCCTATATTTAGGGCATATAATTAATAAGGATGGAGTTCATGTTGATCAAGAGAAGATCCAAGGCATTATAAGTTGGCCTCCTACCAACATAACACAATTGAGAGGGTTCATAGGTTTGTGTACCTATTGTAGAAGATACATTAAAGGATTTTCGCAACTAGCAGCACCTTTAACCAATTTAACAAAGGAATCTTTTGGTTGAACGGAGCTTGCTCAATCAACATTTGAACACCTTAAACAAGTGATGAGTTCATGCCCAATTTTGGCAATGCTAGACTTCTCATTAACCTTCGTTTTGGAATGTGATGCGTCAGGAGAAAGTGTTGGTGCGGTTTTAGTGCAGAATAAGCATCCCATTGCTTTTGACAGTCGGATACTCAATGAGCACGAACGTTATACTCAATATATAATAAAGAAATGTTGGCCATCATGCATGTCCTTGCTAAATTCCGGCAATATTTGGTATGTGGAATATTTGTGGTCAAAACTGACCACAATAGCATGAAATATTTCATGGAGGAAATGGACTTAAATGAAAGGCAACAAAAATAGGTTAGTAAAATCCAAGCCTTTAATTTTGACATTGAATATGTTAAGGGACAAAACAATATAGTGGCCGATGCTTTATCAACAAGACCACATTTATGCTCCATGGTAGTGTTGTCAACCTGGAGCTGCGCCTTGAATCGAAGACATGCATGAAATGACCAGTCCTCTATCCGGTTGAAACAATGGGATCTTCTCATGAGGGTGGGTGCCTCAATGGTGAGAAGAACCTCTAGAGAAGGCTGGTTCCTATAAGATGTATCAATGAGGATCTCTACTCTATGCTGCGGACTACCATGGAAAAAGGAGAAGGAAACTTTAAGGGGAAATCCTATCTAATAAAGGTGATACACCAAAAGATTGATCCACTCAACTTGGAACCTTGAACACTGAACAAACAAGGGAAAAGGAAGACCTTTGATTTCAATTGACCACTATGCACAAGTATTTCGTGAGAAGGTTCGATCCAATGACCAAAACATAAGGAAAAAATGACGGAGAGAGGTATGATACAAGACACTTTGCAACCACCTAACATCCACTTATAGCTTCAGCAAAAGACATAAAGAACACTTAACATGCCCTGCATAATGATAAGCTAGCAACTAGGTACGAATCAGAATTTGGTAAGGGAGAGAAATCTACCACATATGCAAATTGCTGAATGAATATACACTATGCCAACACTTGAAATCTGAAAGTACAGTCCTATTGATCGAAAAGGTTACACAACTCACCAATGGCAGAGTCTAGTCTTGCCAAAAGAGAGATAATTTTTCTAAGGCTGAAAAGCCATTTTATAGAGAACTACAAAAGCCAAAGATTGGCGTTGAAAAATTGAAGAGAAGGATTAACTTAGATTAACTCAAGGCTGACTTGGCCTTTCAATAAAATATGTTTTTCCTTTGTCTTTGCATGAAGCTCCTTGCGCTTGAGGAAGTGAACTTGTCTTTTGTTTATTGAAATGCCCACCTCTCTTTGCATGGAAATCCACACCAATGTCAATTTTAGCTTCTATGTGAGCTGCTGGAACGTTTGAACCGCTGAGTTGGACAAAGAGAAAGGTTGAGTTAGACGAAGAGGTTATTCTCCTTTGCATGGAAAACTCCTAGTAGATGTGGCGTTTAACAATTAGTCAACTCTAAATCTAGAACAGTCAACTCGACGTCCGAATTTGGAACTCTGGTTGAAGTTGAGTTGGACCTTCGAATGCATGAGAATGACTAGTCAAACCACAACCAAAACTTAGCAATCCACCAAAAATAGTTCTTGTTCGCATGTATTTTCTCCTATTTTGGTCTGTCTGTGTCTTGTCTATTTTGGTCGGGATTCTATATTTGGATGTATTTTGTCTATATTTGGTCTATATTTCCTCGGATATTTTGTTTTCAACTTTCCGTCGGATTATCTATTTCTATCCTTTTTTGCACAGTCAAACGTCCATTTCTTTCGGATTTCTTGTTGTCTCCTTGGTCTTATTTTCTTCGGATCTTTTGTTTCACCCTGCATTTGCCTCAGGTTTATTTCCTCGGCCCTGTCTTTGGACTTTCTTGTGGCAACTTTTCCGAAGGAATCCTTCGGACTTATGGCTCCCCACCTTTCCTTCGGCCTTTATTTCTTTTGGCTTATCTAATTCGGACCTTGCCTATCTTTGGACTTTCTCTCCGAATGATTTCCTTCGGACAAATTGTCTGCTTGAATTGTCCTTGTCTCTGTTTATCCTCCGAAGTATTCCTTCGGACAACAAGTCCGAAGGAATTCCTTCGGACTTTTTCCCGAAGGATATATTCCTTTGTTATTTCCTTTGCTCGGACCTTCATTTGTCGGGTTTATTTTATCAGGGTTTTTGCGCGGCCTACCCCTTTGAATTTCTGCGGGCTTTGTGATCGCCAACTTTTCTGCATTAATCCTTCGGACAAAAAATCCGAAGGAATTCCTTTGGACTTTTGTCCGAAGGTTTCCTTTTGCTCTTTTGCCTTGTCAGCTTTATTCCACGGGCTTATTCTTTAGTCTATTTCTCCGAATCTCTTCGGACTTTTTGTCCGAAGGAATTCCTTCGGACAAAAAGCCCGAAGAAATTAATCCTTTGTCTGTTGTCTTTGCCTTTACCTTGTTGGCTTTATTCCACGGATTTGTCTTTTCTTCCTTGTAATTTCTTGTGGTTTTCTGACTTCTCTCTCGGATTTCTTCGGACTTTTTGTCTGAAGGAATTATTCCTTGGTCTTTTCTTGCTTTTGGCGGACCTTTAGGGAGGCTGCGGGTATTTCCTTTGTAATTCTCCGAAGTATTCCTTTGGACAAAAAATCCGAAGGAATTACTTCCTTTGTCGTAGGCTCTTTCCTTTGTTTTTTCATTGCTTTGTGCCATTTCTAACCCTGCCCTTTTGATTTTCTAGCTCCTCCTTGGTCCTTTATCCTTGTTTAATTTCCCGCGGACTGAGTCCTTTGCAAATGAGTTATTTCAATTGGTCTACCTCTTACCCAATGTATTATTTCTTCTTTGGCTAGAGACGTAAATTTTCCGAATGGCAAGAGACAATCCTGACCTATGGAAGAATTGTCAACATTTCTGGCAACTCAGCTGGCCTAGCATGCCTGCTATGCTTGAGAACTCAGACCATATAGATACTATTTGAACTCTCAAAACAATGATAACCCTGATTTCCGATTGAAAACCTCCTTTTATCATGGCTGAAGTATCCTCCTTTTTTCAAAATAAGAGGGGAAAAACACGAAAGCATAAAACTAAGAAGTAAATGTGCAAACAAGCACTTATTGGAACAAAACTAAAGGAACAGTTGTGCTTGAACAGCACTTGGAGGAAAGCAAAACAAATAAGGAACCTAGCTAACCATGATAAAGCATGATCCACCTGGATCAAATGGAAAATTTTTTGAACTCACTCCTTCCAAGAGATGGTACAAGTTGCAAAGTAGGATGTTTATTAGTCATAACCTTTGATGAGGCATTTTCCTTGTCCACCAACTGTATTAGCATCTTCTCAAATGAGTCATTAACAGCAACAAACTCATCAAGTACCTCTTGATCTTTTTCAGATTGCTTGTCATCTACCACCTTGTCAAGTGATACCTCATCTATTCATGGTTTTTTGGTGACCACATCCTTCTTATTGACTGCTGCAAGTTCATCCAGCTCTTCAAGGAGCTTTGAGTAGGCAACCCAATCTGTACTGTGGCCTTGAATAGGTGATTCTTGATCAAATTTCTCATAAACATGCTCTTCAATAGCCAACATATCCATACAAAGCTCTTCAATCTCTTGTAGAGATTCATGGTACAGCTGCCAATCATCTTTTTGTTCCTCATTTTGATCTATTTGAATTGGATCAGCTGTAAGGCTATCTGGATCCTTCTCAATAGGAGATCCCTGTAACTCATTTATAACTTCAATCTGTATCAGCTCCTCTTGAAGTTCCTCTACATCAAGATCAGTCTTCCCACTCTCAGCTATAATTGGATGCTCAATTACAACCTCAAGTGAAGTATCAATAGGAAATTCTTCCTCAAACACTCCTGAAGCATCCTCTACACACTCTGCAAGAACTTGTCCTGTAGCTGCAACCTTTTTCTCAATACTCCAAAGAACAGGATCCTCCTAAGGAAGGGGGATGGCAGGAAGGTGATAAAATTCATTTGTTTGAGAGGGAAAATGAAGCATGGGAGGTCGATCATGATCAGATTTTGGAATCTTAAGGGAAAAGAAATTATCTAGGGAGTTTTGGAGAGGAGGGAAAGAGAAACTCTTAAAGACGTCTGTATTTTGTTCCTTCCACTTGGCCATTACCTCATCAAAGTCTAGAACCTGCTTGTCTTCCTGGACAACCTGAGCTTGATGGATGATTGGTGAGGAAAGGGGACTATAGGAAGGTTTAGTCTCATGAATAGTCACTTGAATAGGCTCTTGAATATTCTCTTGAATAGGCTCTTGACTCCAACTAGGAAGCTCCCTTGGCACACACTGGGCATGGTTAAGAACTTCATGAGAATAAGAAGCACAATAGCCCTTTGTAGACAATTGGTTTAACTTGATTTTCTACCTTTCCCAATCCTCCATCTTTTCCAATACAAGAATACATAGTCCATTTATCTCTTCTGGATCATTGGACACATTTCGAAATAGACCATTCACTTCCTCATACTGAGAGTTAGAACAAACCTTTCTTGCATATGCTAGTATTCTGAGCTCTATTTCATTCATTCTTTCTTGAAGGCAAGACAGCTCATATGCAACATCATAGCCATATGGGAAAGATGAAATCTGGTCCTGAGACTGATATGGCTTACCAGGAAGGTAAGATTGATGCTCTTGATAAGGTTGATTATGAAAAACTTGATAAGGCTCAAAATAGCTTTAATAGTACTCTTGATAAGGTTGCTTAGGCTCATAAAAAGGCTTGTAGGTATCATGACCAGGGTGGTATGATCCATCATTGGGCTGATAAGAAAACATAGCATAGGAATTCTCTTCATACACAGCAATCAAAATTCATTCACGATAATGCAATAAAAATAGACTCACATGGAAACTGTCTTGAACGATTAGAAGCAATTGCTTGAGCCTGGAATCACCAAATACTTCTTGAAGAACACTATTGCACTGCAATTTCATTAAGCCAGCTCCAAACGGTCCCACTGGGCGTGCCAAAAATTGTTGTCAACTTGGAGCTGCACCCTGAATCGAAGACGTGCATGAAATGGCCAGTCCTCTATCCGGTTGAAACAATGGGATCTTCTCACAAGAGAGGGTGCCTCAATGGTGAGAAGAACCTCCAGAGCAGGCTGGTTCTTGTAAGATGTATCAATGAGGATCTGTACTCTATGTTGCGGACTACCATGGAAAAGGAAAAAGAAAACTTTAAGGGAAAATCCTACCTAACAAAGGTGATACACCAAAAGATTGATCCACTCAACTTGGAACCTTGAACACTGAATAAACAAGGGAAAAGGAAAACCTTTGATTTCAATTGACCACTATGCACAAGTATTTTGTGAGAAGGTTCGATCCAATGACCAAAACATGAGGAAAAAACGATGGAGAGAGGTATGATACAAGACACTTTGCAGCGATCTAACATCCACTTACAGCTTCAGCAAAAGACATAAAGAACACTTAACATGACCTACATAATGATAAGCTAGCAACTAGGTACGAATCAGAATTTGGGAAGGGAGAGAAATCTACCACATACAAATTGTTGAATGAATATACACTATGCCAACACTTGAAATTTGAAAGTACAGTCCTTCTATTGATCGAAGAGGTTACACAACTCACCAATGGCAGAGTCTGGTCTTGCCAAGAGGGATAATTTTTCTAAGGCTGAAAAGCCATTTTATAGAGAACTACAAAAGCCAAAGATTGGCGTTGAAAAATTGAAGAGAAGGATTAACTTAGATTAACTCAAGGCTAACTTGGCCTTTCAATAAAATATGTTTTCCCTTTGTCTTTGCATGAAGTTCCTTGCGCTTGAGGAAGTGAACTTGTCTTTTGTTTATTGAAACGCCCACCTCTCTTTTCATGGAAATCCATGCCAATGTCAATTTTAGCTTCTACGTGAGCTGCTGGAACGTTTGAACCGCTGAGTTGGATGAAGAGAAACGCTAAGTTGGACGAAGAGATTATTCTCCTTTGCATGGAAAACTCCTAGTAGATGCAGCGTTTAACAATTAGTCAACTCTAAATCTAGAACAGTCAACTCAACGTCCGAATTTGGAACTCTGGTTGAAGTTGAGCTGGACCTTCGAATGCATGAAAATGACTAGTCAAACCACAAATAAAACAAATAGTCAACCGAAACTTAGCAATCCGCCAAAAATAGCCCTTGTTCGCATGTATTTTCTCCTATTTTGGTCTCCCTGTGTCTTGTCTATTTTGGCCGGGATTCTATATTTGGATGTATTTTGTCTATATTTGGTCTATATTTCCTCGGATATTCTGTTTTCAACTTTCCGTCGGATTATCTATTTTCTATCCTTTTTTGCACAGTCAAACGTCCATTTCTCTCGGATTTCTTGTTGTCTCCTTGGTCTTATTTTCTTCGGATCTTTTGCTTCACCCTGCATTTGCCTCGGGTTTATTTCCTCGGGCCTGTCTTTGGATTTTCTTGTGGCAACTTTTCCGAAGGAATCCTTTGGACTTATGGCTCCCCACCTTTCCTTCGGCCTTTATTTCTTTCGACTTATCTAATTCGGACCTTGCCTGTCTTTGGACTTTCTCTCCGAATGATTTCCTTCGGACAAATTGTCCGCTTGAATTGTCCTTGTCTTTGTTTATCCTCCGAAGTATTCCTTCGGACAAAAAGTTCAAAGGAATTCTTTCGGACTTTTTCCCAAATGATATATTCTTTTGTTATTTCCTTTGCTCGGACTTTCTTTTGTCGGGTTTATTTTGTCGGGCTTTTTGCACGGCCTACCCCTTTGAATTTCCGCGGGCTTTGTGATCACCAACTTTTTCGCATTAATCGTTCGGACAAAAAGTTGAAAGGAATTCCTTCAGATTTTTGTCCGAAGGTTTCCTTTTGCTCTTTTGCCTTGTCAGCTTTATTCCACGGGCTTCTTCTTTAGTCTATTTCTCCAAATTTCTTCGGATTTTTTGTCCGAAGGAATTCCTTCGGACAAAAAGCCCGAAGGAATTAATCCTGTCTTTTGTCTTTTGTCTTTGCCTTTACCTTGTTGGCTTTATTCCACGGATTTGTCTTTTCTTCCTTGTAATTTTTTCTGGTTTTTTGACTTCTCTCTCGGATTTCTTCGGACTTTTTGTCCGAAGGAATTATTCCTTGGTCTTTTCTTGCTTTTGGCGGACCTTTAGGGAGGCTGCGGGTCTTTCCTTTGTAATTCTCCGAAGTATTCCTTCGGACAAAAAGTCCAAAGGAATTACTTCCTTTGTTGTAGGCTCTTTCCTTTGTTTTTTCATTGCTTTGTGCCATTTCTAACACTGCCCTTTTGATTTTCTGGGTCCTCCTTGGTCCTTTATCCTTGTTTAATTTCCCACGGACTTGAGTCTTTTGCAAATGAGTTATTTCAATTGGTCTACCTCTTACCCAATGTATTATTTCTTCTTTGGCTAGAGAAGTGAATTTTCAGAATGGCAAGAGACAATCCTGACCTGTGGAAGAATTGTCAACAGGTAGAAATCACGGTCGATTGGAAGGCATTCATAACAGCGGAATACATTAAAGATGAGAAGGCTAATGCAATCTTAAAAGAAAAAAATGAAGATGAACGTTATAAAGTAGTAAAGGATCTCATTCTCTACAAAGATAGAATCTTCTTAGTTGTCGGTTCCAAAAATTAAGCATAAGATCCTAAAAGCTGTACATAATGATCCATTAGTAAGTGTATGCACCTAAATTCACTCGCTTTATTAATGTCACTAATATTCCTATTAGTCGATACTAATTCTGTTTATATCATTTATTATAATTAATCCCGTTTGAATATCCCTTTTAATCCCGATAATTTATCCCCTTTCTAATCATTTATCTCATATCCCCCTTCATTATTTATCATCTATTAACCTTATTCTATCCCACTTCATCATTAATTTACCCTAAATCCCCATTATCCTAATCTAATCCCATTTACCTATTATTTGGGAATTTTAAATTCCCATGACCCACCTACACTAGCCTACTCCTAGCCTCTCTTACAACCCTAGTCCCTAATCACTCACCTAATCTCTATCTAATCCCCCATCTTATCATCATTAACCCTTAAGAGGATTCTAGAATCCTCTTTATTCTCACCCCTCCTCTCTAGAAGCCTCTAAATCTAGAGGCTTCCAAGGAATTTTAAATTCTTTTTAATCCTCAACCCTTGATCTCCTTCCTCCAACTTTGAATCTCCACCACTGATCCTTCCCTCCTTTCTCTATTTAACCAAGACCACTCCTCCATTAGAGCTAACTAGAATCTTCATAGCAAATCTATGCCCATCTAATCCTTCATCAACAATCCTTTGATCAAGCATCCATGTCAAAATTTGAGTCAAAGTAATCCATAATCCCAATCCTCTTTATCTTTTATTCCGTTTAATCATGGTGTAGAGCATTTAGCTTTATAATTGTAACTTTGTTTTGAATTGTGAATTCATTGGTTAGCTTTAGGTTCTAATGGCTCTATCACTTTACCTAGTAGTTTGATCTTTGGGTTTGAATTTACATAGTTAAATCCATAGAGCTCAAAAATCCTACTACAGTAGGTCACCCTGATTTTGTAAAGACATACAAATAATTAAGGGATCGATTTTTTTGTAAAGGATTTAAAAGCGAAGTCCTTAAATACATTCGGGAATGTCCCACTTACCAACAAAATAAAATAGAACAGAACTTTCCCGCCGAGTTGTTGCAACCTTTGTCCATCCCCACTCAAAAATGGGAGAGCATTTCTATGGATTTCATTTCAGGACTACCCATGGTTCAAGGACAAAGCAACCTTTATGTAGTCATGGATTGATTAACAAAATACACTCATTTCTTTCCACTCCCCAAAAAGTATGATGGTCCTATGATAGCTATAATATATTTTAAAGAGGTTTTTGGGCTTCATGGACTACCAAAAAATATAGTCAATGATAGGGACACTAGGTTCATGAGTGCTTTTTGGCAAGAACTTTTTCAATTGACAGTTATTGAGTTAATCCCAAGTACAAGTTATCATCCCCAAATGGATGGTCAGACGGAAGACGTAAATAAATGGATTGAGGGGTATTTAAGAAATTATGTAACAGGGCAAAAAAATGCTTGGATCAAATGGTTATACTTGGATGAATTATGCTACAATACTTCTCATCACATGTCTATTGGAATGTCACTTTTCAAAGCATTGTATGGGTATGATACTAAAACCTTTGTAGATTTGGTCATTCCAAATGGTAGGGTTCTCGGAGCCAAGAATCTAATACAACATCAAGACATCCTAATAACTCTCAAGGATAATCTTCAGAACGCCAAAATCAGCAAAAGTTGTATGCGGATCAACATAGAATAGAAAAGACTTTTGAAGTTGGAAATATGGTGTATTTAAGGTTACAACCTTATAGACAATCTTCCCTTAAACAAAGTGGTGCTGAAAAACTCAAGCCTCAATTTTACGGGCCATACCAGATTATAAGAAGAGTGGGAGAGGTTGCATATGAATTGGATTTACCAAAGAACAGTCGCATACATAATGTCTTCCATGTGTCTTTCTTGAAACGAGACTTGGACAACATACTATTCCTTCCATGGAATTACCCCCAATTGATGAGGAAGGTAAATTGATTATAGTACCAAAGACTATTCTTGATACTCGTGAAAAGAAGTTACAAAATATAAGTATCAAAGAATATTTAGTTCGTTGGAAGAATTTGCCAATAGAAGATGCCACATGGAAAGGAGCAGTAATTCTTGAACATCCCAATTTACAATTGTTTGAGGACAAGCAATCTGAGGAAGGTTAGTTTGTAATATCCTCAAATGCCAATAAGGATATTGCAGCGCTTGGAATAAACAAACCCAACAATAAGGAAATTGTCAGAAAGAAATCGCACATAAAAAGGAGCACCCCACTTAAAACAACGTTCATTAGCCTTAATTATTAATTAATTAATTGATAAACAACATTTATTAAACAGAATGTCACCACCCTTGGAGGAGACATCTTTTGATGGAAGGCTATGAAGGTATTAATATTCAGCAAATGGTAGGAAGGGAATCATCAATCATGCATTCAACTTTATAACCATGTACAAGCATCAAATTTACCTTTACTTTTAAAGACGAAACCTCGTTACTGTATAACCAGATTTTAAGGACATAAACCCTTCTCATCTCACTAACCCAAGGATGAAATCCCTTGAAGATTTACATTCTATTATTTGAAATCTGAAACTTTGAATAAATTTTCATTTTATTATTTAAAACTATTAATTCAAGTGCAAAGTCTATTTATAAAATGTTATCTTAAAGAGAATTCCGGAGAATCCAAATTATCATATAATATTCTAATTAGGAATATTACATAGATTCTTTCATTGTCCTCTAGATGGTCCTTGTCAAATCTCTCTGACTTTGATGAATGGCTTCATGCAAGGAATTCATTTTTTTGTAGATATTTTCTTTTTTGTCTCCCATGATTTCCTGTCTGATTCACAAACTGGCAAGATCACAACTCTGATACCATTAAAATGTCCCTTTTGGTTAATTTTCTAAATTCTGATTTTTTTAGTATTTTTCCTAAAACTGAAGCATCAATTAAATATTAAAAAAAAATACCCAACAATGAATTGAAGATTATACTGTAATTCTTATTGCAATTCCCTGAATACACATATAATACTGATGAAACTATTTATTGAATAATAAATGTATCATAGCCAAACCTAATGATGTTGAATCAATAGTTAATGATAATAAAAAACCTTTACAACCAGATTTCAACAGCAGAATGGTTTTAGAGCAGCAGTGGAGTGCAACAAAGCAGTTGTTGTAGATGAATAGGGGCCAACAAGGTAGGGTGTCACTCTCCCAAGTGGATAATTTCCCTAAAAATCCTTAGAACCCTCACCAATCCATGCACAGTGGTCCTAAGGACAGCGACTTGTGTCCCTCAATTGTATGGCAGCCTCTCTAAGGTACAGTAGCCCCTGAACAACAATAACCGTGATATGTCGCTGATAAATCCTCACCAAATTCTATAAACAGATAACCTCCAGCCAATTGAAAGCTGAAATTAAATTCGAACTGTCAGCACAATTATGATCCTTGGATAGAATCACCTCAATGGGTAAGAGGGTTTTTGTCCTCTAAACCTATACATCAAAGAGTTTTCGTCTTCAGATGGAAAATTTGAAGACAAAAGCTCAAACTTTGGAATAGAATTTTGATTTCAAAAATAATGAATAATAATCCTTTTGAGCCCAACTCTTCTTTTATAATTTCTTTTTTCAATTGCCCTAACCTTAAAAGTATTTAACACTTTTAAATAAATATTACTTTTTGGCTCACTTAATGAATATTACCTTTTTGCCCCTTTATAATAATAATACATGTCATTTTTCCATGTTATAAAATTAACATAAAGTAACTTTAGGATGACTTAAAAAATAATATTATTAAGTTATTTCCCTAACTTTATCTTTTGGCCTACAAGAAATAAGAAATAGGCTACACGTCTTCTGATTGGTTTTGAAAAGAGGAAATGCCATACTGGGCTTGATAATTAAAATATGGATGCACATGTGAATGATAATACAAATGTTGATAACGCAAATAATGATGAAAATGATTATGAAGATAATGCTTGTGATGATACCGGAGCATCTGAGTTCACAAGTAATCCTGCATCAAACAAAATGCCTTAATTTAGAAAATAAGCAGTTTGCAGTTGTGCACGAGTCTTTGATTGTGAGCAAGTTATTTTGTGTTGTTTTGCACAGCCTTCACATGTTACTCCCACACAGCGCGTTTGGTGTGCACAGCTTGGAGCGACTTGCAAAGCTTTGCACAACCCTGTTTGGAGGTCTTTGTCTAGTTTCATGAAAGATTAGAAGTCATGCAGAGAAGGAGAATTGGAGTCTTGTGACGCCGAAGTGTTAGTGCGCAGCTTGGCCTTGCGAAGCTTTTAATATCTTGTTCAAAAGCAGTGGTGCATGGCCTTCTACGTGCAGCGTTTGGTTGCAAATCATTGTGAATTGATCTTGCAAGTTGTGATCTCCATCCAATATGTTTGTTTGAGTGCGAAAGTTCTTGCAAAGCAATTTGACCATTGAACAAAGGAGTTTTGCAAAACCCTAACCATTCTATTTAATGTCTTGAATCACGGATGGTTATTGAGAGTTCATTTAATGTCACGTGATGCGTTACAGACTTTGTGTTATAGATCATTGTGAGTGTATTGTACATTTAATGTTTGCGGCGCATAGTGATGTGTTATAAGCATTTAATAATTGTAGTGGGTTGTAGAGTTAGTTGAGAGCATTAATCTAAGTAGGTGGATTATATATCTATATAAACACACCCCTACACTTAAGAGAAGAGAGTTTGGGCAGAATAGGAGTGATCTTATGAGATCTGAAAGAAATGGATAGCTAAACTTGCAAAGACCGAGAGTTAGCAAGCTCGGATTTGTGCAAGTCATAAATCTGTTGTAGCACATCTCATTTGAGATAGCGGTGCTTTGCATATTATTGTAGTGTGTGTGTGAGCTGGAATTTAGTCATTTGAAATCAAATAAAGAGCATTGTTGTTGTTGTTGCATTTGGTTGCATTGAGTTTCCATATTCGAAAGACTATGACTCGGTCGTTGTGTTGTGTAAATTTGTGGGTTGGGTGGTCTAAGGCCATCCTTAATAGAATTCCCTAATAATGACTACAGCACAAATGCTTTTGATGATGTTGATCCAAAAGTCTTCATAGACTTGATTACTTTAAAATCTTAATTGAGAAACATCTCGAGTCTTTAGAACCTATGCTGCTTAAGTTCAAAGAAATACAAAAGAAAGTTTTAGCTAAGGAATTTGCACCTAAGGTTGTCACCAATGATCCCTTGAATGCTCCCAATCCACCTATTAGAGACTTTACTTCTACATTTGCTAGTGAGGCTAGTGCTCCTACTCATACTCCTATGCTCCCACCTAGTGTTACTCGTCAAGTTAACATACCTATTCCTACATAGCCTACTACATGTTTTGTACCTCCTACAGCTAATGTACCATCTCGTCCCAATCCTAATGCTTTATCTCTTGATCTTGGTCTTAGTCAAAATACTAAAGCCTTTATTCCTATCAATGCTAATCCTGCGTTGACTCATACACATGCACCTACATCTAAGGATGCTTACTTTCAACCATCCACTCAAGATATGCAAGCTCAAATCAGGCAACTTGCCCAAGGATCTCAAAAACCTAGCCATGTGGTCACTTTTCAAGATATATTACACAACCCATTGGCTCATGAAGTCCTCACTAACCCTTTGTCGATCTTTCTTTGTTTCATGCTTTGGTTTTGCTCATGATGATCTATTCATGACCAAGTTTTTTCCTAGAAGTCTTAAGGACTATGCCTTGGATTAGTTTTATAGCTTACCTATGGGCTCCATGCATCAATTTAATGATTTGGTCGATATATTTTTAGCTCACTTTTCCATAAACATTAACCAAACGGTCATATTTTCTCAACTAGTTCAAATCAAACAAGAACCTAATAAGATTGTTAGTATGTACTTCGATCCAAGACTACAATTACAAAAATATCTCACCAAATCCTTGATAGCGAGTTACAAACAATTTTCTCCAATAAATTGCTTCAACCACTCAAAGACAAAGTTAGGTTCAACACTTACCAATATTTCGACGAGCTTTGCCATATGGTTCGCAACTTTTAAATTAAGCTTTTAGAGGCTAACATGCTCAAATACGAGTTAAATACCCCTTCCTCTACTTACAACTCCAAATATCAAGGAAAGACAACATTCAAAACTAAGGCTAATGATGTTCCAACATTTCAAGCCAAGAATGAGGCCAAAAAAGTAAACGCCTTTTCACAACCACCTAACGAGTTAGTTCTTCCACCTTTTAGAGAGCACCGCCAATTTACAAGGTTACTTGAATCTCCTCACCAAGTGCTTAAAAGGTCGCTTGATTGTGACATGATATCTTTACCTCTGCAGCATGAGTTAGATACTTCTCAAGCTTCGCCTCGAGGATATGACGTAAATACCTATTGTGACAACCATAGAGCTTTAGAAAATTATACCAATCTATTGTCTTCATTGAAACATAAGATTCAAGATATAATCAATAGCAATGTTATCCAAGTTGAAGTCTATAATACAACATTGTACGAATCTATCTCTACACCTAACCAACAATTGCAAATTTTCAACAATCCACTTTCGAACCATGCTACTTGTTGACGCTGTGGATTGCACCCTTGACAAAAGGCTCAGATTATGTCTTCCACGTGGCACAATGGAGACTCCCCTCTTGCTGTAGGTCTAGCAAAGTTGAGGGGAGAATCTCTAGATAAGGGCTAGCTCCCTTTGATGCATCTCTGAGTTATTTCACTACTACTGCTAATATATAAAAAGGGGGTGGTGAAAAGAGAGAAGGATACTGAAAACAGAAACTAACCTAAGATGGTGATGCACCGAACAAGTTGATCTACTCAGTTACTCACACTTCAGACCAGAAAAGGGCGGACATACACTTTATCTGATGAAAAGACCAGACTGTAGGAAGCTTTAACAGGGAGGCTTAATGAAGATACATAGAAAATGAACTTACCACAGGCGCTGTAGAAAACACACTGTCTGATAACCCTTTTCTATCTCTGCGCTCCAGATGCAGCACTCCCTGTTAACTTGCAAAACTGGTACTCTAGCTACACTAGGTGTGTTGGTGTCAACTTGTGAAAGCATCAAACTAAAATGACTAAACACAATGTTAATACGCTGACACACTTCAGAGATATAACCAGTCAAATGGAGGTAAAACGCATTCTATTGATTCAAGGTGAAATTTTGGCAGGGCTTCGCCTTACAAAATGAGAGAGATTTCTCAAATGAGAGTTTACAATATATAGAGAAAGAGAAAGCAATGGCGCCTTTTTCCACAAGTGGCCCATGCTGCGTTCAACTCATTGGGAAGAGGAAGTCCGGTGAAGGAAGCCATGCTGCAGCAGTCCAAGTCTTGACTTTGGCATTTAAATTATATTAAACGTCATTGTGAAAGCATGGATCGCGCCTTTCTGTTTGAAAACAAGACCGCTTCTTAAAGAGGTTCATGCAGTTGTCTACTCATTAATGCTTAAATGAAGAAAAACAGGGCGCGCCATTCACTGTTTGCACTCCTTGATGACCATTTCGTAAGGACTATTCCAACTACTGGCATAACTCCTCCGCCGACGTCTATTTTGCCACCTGGGTTGTTCTATCCGTGTCTGTGCTTGCCTCTTCGGGCTCCTTTCTCGATAGGTCACTGAGTTTACTCTTGGCTTTTGTCTTTTCCTGGCTTTTGTCTTTTATTGGCTCTTTTGGCCCTCGGGGCTATCTTTTGTCATTTCTTGGTGCTTTCTGGCAATCTGAGCTCTCGGGGCTCTCTTAGCGGCGGGTCGCTGAGTTTCCACGTGTAGACCCGTCTTTAAACATTTGAAAATCAACGGCTATCTTATCACCGTAAAGTTGACGTTCGCGCGCCCATCACCATTTGAAAGCCAACGGCTATTCCATTGTCCTGAATTTGACGTCCGCAGGGATGTCACTAGACGTTTGAATTCCAACGGCTAGTTTGCAATGCTGAATTTGACGTCTTCGGGCCCATCACCCCTTTGGCAATTTCTTCGGCTTTCCGCAATCCCATCAGCCTTTGGTATTCATTCGGCTCTTTGCGATTGAACCCTCCCGAAGGGAAAGTGTCCCTTCGGGGCTTTGAAAAGGTCCCCTTCTTGGCAGCCGAGAGTCCCCCACAAGGGCACTTGCCCTTCGGGCTCCTTCAGGTTGCCTTGGCTTCTCAATTCCTTCAGACATTTTGTCCGGAGGAAATCTTTTCTTTGGAGTTTCGGCCCTTTTTTCTTTCGGTCGATCCTTTTTTTCGGACAAATTCCTTTGTACAAAAGTCCGAAGGAATTCCTTCAGGGTTTTGTCCGAAGGAATTTGCCTTTGTTCCTTTTCTTGTATCTTCGGACAAAAGTCCAAAAGACCTTTGTCATTTTGCCGCGGATTTCTTTCTGAAGGGTAATTTTCCGTTTGGCTCCTTGCCTTGTGAATTTCTTCGGACAAAATGTCTGAAGGAATTCCTTCGGGCACTTTGTCCGAAACAATTCACATTGACTTCCATTGGATTTCCTTCGGATTTATTCTTCGGACAAAAGTCCGAAGGAAATCCTTCCTTTTGCCTTAGTCTTTTCTCTGAAGAAAACCTTACCTTTCGGCCCTCTTCTTTGGTCCCTCTGCAAGTGTTTTCTGCCCTCCACAAGGGCATTTAGGCCCCAAGTTGCCCTTCGGACCCTGCTGAAAGGCCCAATTGGTCATTTCCCTGCCCTCCGCAAGGGCACTTTGTCTTTGGAGCCTTGTAAAACGACTTGCGTGCTTTGAACCGGCCCATGCTTTGCCAAAAGGCTTGTGTAGACCGACTGCCCGAAACGGGAAAAAACCTGTGGATCAACCCGAGATATATACAAGGCTCAACTCATTTGGCTCAAAGAAAAGGCCTATTATAAAAGGGGAAAAGCACAGCAGCAGAAGGGTCAAAACATGACTGACTGCTCAAGATAGTGGGGAAGGAAAGGAGACTAATTTTTTGGCCTGCAGGGCCAAAAATAGTCAACAATACTAAGAAACAAGACAATGTTCACATGGCACTACCTATACATCAACCAAATATTTCTAATGATCATTCTTTAGATGGTATTTTTGGTATGGTCATCGGTTCTCAAAAGCAAACTCCATCTATCACATTTTTTTACCACAAGATTCCAAAAGATGATACTAATGATGGTCCACTCTATATACATGGTTTTGTCGATTCCCGTTCTTCAAATACACATGATATCAGGATAGAAAATGGTTCAAGTCAAAATTCAATTATGATGTCATTTCTTTCTATTCAAGGGTATACGCAGCTAGACTTACTTGGCACAACCATGGTACTTAAGACTTGTAATAATCTCGCACAAACAACTATTGGTTGTATTCCCTTACCAGTCACAGTAGGTCCTAAGACCTTATTAGTGTGGTTCCACATATTGTCAGATAGTGGGGCTTATGATCAATTAATCAAATGCCCATGGCTAAATCAAATGAGAGCAATCCCTTCCACATTGCATTGATGCTTTAAGTTTGTGCAAGATAACAAAATATATACTATTCATGGCACACATTATAAGTTTCCCATCCGACATCAGAAACAAGGTGAGACATTCCCTGAAGTGCTTATAGACAAGCAAATCATTCAACCTCATGTGGTATCCGCTACAATTTCACTACCTATAGTTATGGTTCCTATAGTTCTTTCATCTACAATTTCGATTCCTCAAATTACAACTCCTAGAGCTTCGGCTACCTCTATCACATCTCTTCGATTTACAACTCCTACAGTTGCACCACCACGAGATATAGTACCTACTCATTCGTGTCCCACATTTATTATAGGACCTTTTGACTCAATTCATACTAGAGCACCTACTAAGAGTTCAACTATACAAATAAATATTTGAACTAATATGCGTACTACTCTTCCAAAAATTAGCACGGCTCCTTGAGCCCATAACGATGATGATTCAGATTATTATACAGCTCGTGACCATATTTTGTATGCTTTTATCGATGCATCTGCCTCCCCACAATCATGGAAATCCCTTTGGCGATGGATAGATGGAATTATCAATTAGCCAAGCTAGCCTATCCCTTGTGCCTCATCGATACATCCTATTATACCATAGTTTCTTGTTTGCATCCTCCTTTTATATGTTGTGCCTCCCATGTGCCTTCCTCCCTTGAGTTTGTGCCTTGCCTCATCTTCTTCCAAGTTTGACATTTAAGTTCTAGGCTTGTCTTGCATGGACATTCTTCTAACCTTTTGATGAATGTTGCTTGCTAAGTTGCACTAGCCCTTTCCCCTTGATTGTTGATGCCATTTCAAACACCTACATAGACTTTCCCGATGATGGCAACATATATATTGAGACCTTCCATCCCAGCATGCACTGATTTTTTAGGGAAGTTGTTGGTTGCTTCGGATCCTCCTCTTCTTATTTCTTTTGGATTTATGCCCCTTGGATTCCTTGTTTTTCTTCTATGTCTCCATCTGATTATGCCCCTTGGCTTCTTCTCTCTTTACTTGCTTAGCTATCCTTGCCTCTTATAGTTTGCACCACTTGGTTTCCTCCTTGTGTGACCTTTTTTTAGAAAAACTAAAAAAACATTAGAAAACATAAAAATAAAATAAAAAAGCCTTTATCTTTGTCAATAGATATATATCATATTTATCTACCTATGTTAGAGGTTTACATAAACATGTTACACGTGCTTCTCATGGTGTTCTTTGAGTGGATGAGATATAGGATATACAGGTTACATATGATCATGGACTTACTGATGATATACGGCTACATTTACACCCACAACTGAGCCATTTTCACAATGGTGGTATGTCTTATACTGGGGACATCTCTTACAGTGGGTCTTACATTGGGTCTTACATGATATCATTCCTACTTTCCATTTATCATATAGAGCTACTTATAATGATTACACATATCTTTATCTTCCCTGCATCTTGCATGTTACATGGATATAGTGTGTTCTCTAGCGTCTATGATTGCTTGATTGCATGCATGTGCATGTTTGTACTTGTGTGTGCTTGTGTGTGTTGCCTATTGATGTCCTGTCCAACCTTGTCCATAGAGGATCCTCTAGTCATCATGTCATATCTTGATTGCTTGTGGGTCATATGTCTTGCATGATGATTTGCCTATTCTCTACATGATTGCCTATGTTATGTGATATAATATTTTGGTGCCATGATCCATATCATGCACGCTACTACTTGCGGTATACTATGATTGTAGCCTACATTGCCTTGGTTCTTACCATGCATCTATTGGGCCATACTGCTATTGTGTGTGCTTCATTGTCAGTCATATTTAGCCCAACTAGGGGTACAATGCTACACTCGAGCCTATCATTCATCCCTAGCCTATTGTGCCATTGGGGGCATCATACCCTTACCTATCTTCTACAATTTGTCATTCATATATTACGCATACAAAGCTTACTACACCATGTGCCTATTGAGCTTACACTGCTTATATATTAGGACCTACATTATCCTGCATGTACCTGGTCATATAGGGTACTATATGTGTGTGTGTTGGGTACTTCCATATCCTACCACATCAGGGGCATTTTGCTTGCCCATGCCTATCTCATCCTCACAATGAGGTTGCATCTTACTATTGAGATTTACATGATAATATCTTTCTTATAGCTACATACATGTGTTTACAAAGATTTTTACAAAATATTCCAGCAACTTCAGCTAAATTTTTCTATGATAACACATGATGTGTGTGAGTCTTTATTTTGAGATGAGGGATTGCAAGAACAGGGACCAATCTCACCTCAAAATGGGGGCATACATCTATATATTCTACACCCAAATTCAGATTTTAATGGTTTTTTACGTTACAAAATTGGACCAAGCCTTGCCCTAAATATTTACTTCCCTGATCAAGAAGTGGATTGAAGTTGTCAGGACTTCCTCTAAAGTCCTAGAGGTCTCTGAGTGCCCTTTAAACTCGCCAATGCCAAGATTTCAAATTTTTATTTTCAGTTGCTAGTACCAGAGACTCCAAAAAGTGACATGTTGGTTCACATACCATCAAGTGTATTCATTCCTATGCTTATTTCAGTTTACTATATTCACATAGATTTATCAAGACATTGACTACTTGCAAACATTCATGATTGCTTGCAACAACAACAAAATTACAAACCCAGATTCTTCATCCTTCCATCCCTTGGTCAATGTATGTGCTTCAAATTTTGTTTTACTTTGACGCATGCATGCATTCACACAAACACACATCAAAGTGGGGCATTGTGTAGACATCTAATTTTGGTACAAGACCATTTTTCATTGCGTCTATGTCATGCATTTCCACACTTGGTCCACTTGTGTACATTTGGCCATTTTCACACTTTCTCCCCACATTAGAGTCTCACTGACCTTGATTCCTCTAGATTTCCTCAAGTATACCTCAGATCTTTCGGTTGTTGACATCACAATCCCACATAATCATCCTTTGCTCGGCTTGGTCTCTGTTCTAATCCTTTTGTCCTTTGGGTCAAAATCAGCGATATATTGATTCTATCTCAATCAAAATCGATGATCTGTCGATTTTGTCTCGGCTAAAATCAACAATCCACCGATTCTGATCCTCGTCTTTTAATGGGTCCATTTCACCTTGCTCTATTTCCCCATGCCTCTAATGTTGGCCTATGTTCAAAGTGTCTTATGGAGCCCTATATATACAAATCTATTCTTAGTCATTACACATCAACACACACCTTGGAGATCTCTTACAAGCCATTTGTCTAGCTCACAATCATCAAGCCTTATCAAGAGTTCTACGCATCCAACCAAGAAGTCTACACATTGAGCCTACATTGCATCACCAACATTACGAGCCTTGTGCCATCGCACCCTGTGCCAAAAGGTGGTTCGCAAAGCATATAGTTGCATTTGAATATCTAGGGAAAGGAGGCGAAGTCATATTGCTCACTTGGGTTGGGATTTACTCACAAAGCACTAGAACTACATTGGCTTTGATTCCAAGAGTGCGACATATGTAGATGCACCTCCTCAAGAAGTTGTTTGAGCCAACTAACTTGCACACAATTTGCTATGCATACATTTATTGTCAAAGCAAATTAGAGAATTCTACCAGTAAAATCAGTGAGTTGAAGCCACAATGCAGGTTCAATCTTAATCTATAAAGCAGCCCTAAAGGTCGCAAAGCCTTGAAAACAACAAAGGATACAATCGGCAAACATAATCAGCCACCTGTCAATTCCAACCTGGACACAATCGGCACTCCACCAATTCTAACGTAGTTGCAAATCATAGTTGGATTCTCAAGTTGCAACATAGTCACTTCCAAAACCCTACCTCAGTTTCAGAATTTGGAATTAATTACCCAGGTATGTTCATTTTAGGCTCCTTTCTCTTTCTTTCATTTCCATTGCTTGCTTAATCGTTCATTGTATTGTTGGTCTATATTTAGGGCATTGTTCAGATCTGATAATTGTTATTAATTCATTAACTTAGATCTCCATTGTGCCCTATTTTGACCTCTTGGACTTAGTGTACCATTTACACACTTTGTTCACCATTTCGGTAAACCAAAATTATATAACAATGTAGTGCTATAAAACGACTATAGATGCAATAGTATCAAGTTAGAAAAACATTCTCAAAGTCATAGGTAATACCCATTTTCATCAATCACTATGAAATTCTTAAATGTTGTTTAGACAAAACCTTTACCTATGAAAGCTTCAAGTTCAATCAAATGAAAGTTTGATAACTCCTAACAAGGGGGATGATTCTCCTCCAGCATCGAAATTTGAACTCCTATCTAAAGATACTCTGAAGAAGCAAGGTCTCCTCCCATTAAACTCTAAATGTGCATGCCAACAATCCTAAAAGTACAATGAAGAGCTTTGATAATATTTGCACACTGATGTCGACAATGACCAAAGTGGGTCAATGCAGTGCAAAGTACATCCTATAAATAATCTCGAAAAGGAGATGACAAGAAAAACACCCCAAAGGAAAAGAAAGTTAAAAGAAAAATAATAAAAAATAAAGACCTTATATTGATATCCATAAATACAAAGGTGGACCAATTGGAATCAAAAGTATAACCAGTTACAATAAATAAGAACTAGGGTAAGAAGACGCTAGGCTAAGAAAGTAACTGAACACAAAAGCAAAATCAAAGAAACAAAGCAAGAGAGGGTAAACCAAAAAATAGTTAAAACCCTAGAACCACAACATCTAAAGTACAATTAACCAAGTGAGAGGAGGACCCCCCAATGAAGCAATGAAGGATGGAGCTAAGAAAGATCAAAACAAGTGACTATGAATGAAAAAAAAATTGTCGCATGTTTGCAACAAGTCTTGGGCCAAAAATACCAACACTATCATTGTCGAGCACAGTGAAATCAACAATGCAAGACCTAATAATGCCCATCAAAGAATGGCCAAGAATATTGGGGCCTAGCTAGCCAAGCAAGATACTCCCCCTAGAACCTATCCTAACATCCAAGGCTAAGGAAAACTTGGTGGCAAAGAAGAAACTGGTAATGCGCATCTACCCCCATGACCCTGGCTGGGAGCCAGGGTCTTAAAAGGCCCTCAATGCCAAAACGGTTGGATCCACAACACCTAAAATGAGACTAAGAAGGTTGTAATGCCCTAGTGGTGGTATGCAAGGATGAGCATTGTCTCACTTCCCTTTCTCCCTCTGTATGCAAATCGACAATATTTGAAGGGTAATTATTGCCTACAATGGTTGTGACAATGGGGTAAAAAGAGGTAATCATTATGAGAGCTATAGGGGTCCCCTTTAAGGTCCTACCCCTGAAAGTGATAACCTCTCAAAGGAATAGGGAAAATCACCTTTGATCAAGGAAGCAAAATAAGGTGGATGGAGAACCATCTGAGTGTCTAAACAAACAATGATACCTCCTTGAATCTCATCGTGGATGGGACAGTTGAAAATAAAGCACTCCTCGGTCTCAACCTCATTATGAAACAAAGACAAAATGACCTCACAACTTGTAATTGATGGTTATCATTTTAAGATCCTACACCTGAAAGTGATAACCTCTCGAAGGAAGAGAGAAAATCAACTTTGATCAAGGTAGCAAAACAAGGTTGATGGAGAACCCCCCTGAGTCTCCTAACAAACAATGATACCTCTCCCAATTCTCATAGTAAACAAGACAATTGAAAATAAAGTGCACCTTGGTCTCCACCTCCTAGAGGAACAGAGACAAACAGTCCTCTCAACTTGTCACGATGATTATCACTTTAAGGTCCTACACCTGAAAGTGATAACCTCTTGAAGGAAGAGGGAAAAACACCTTTGATCAGGGTAGCAAAAGGTGGATGGGGAGCCACCTGAGTCTCTAAACAGACAATGGTACCTCTCTTGAATCTCATAGTAGATAGGACACTTGAAATAAAGTGCTTCTCAATATCCACCTCCTTGAGGAACAAAGATAACATGTCCTCTCACCACACAGAATATGGTGATCCATCTCAACTCATAAATGATGGGAGAACACCTTCAACTAGTCAAGTGAGATCCTTAAGCCATGTGAACAATGGTGTTGGAGATAGTCTGGCCAAACACTGGTGCCATCCATGATTTGTAAGAAATTCTTAGCATAGAAGGCCCTCTTTGGGCTGAGAGGTTGTCCTCAAAGTGACCTTGATGTAGTCTCGATATATATCTTTTCTAATAACTCTATTGATCACTTCCTTCAATAGAATATGTGGAATTGCATCCAAGATGTATTTTACAAAGGGCATCGATCAATAGAGATGTCGATGGATTGGAGCGAATTGGTCTCAACATACCAACCACATTGACATCTAGTGAGATCCAAGGAGGCAACCAGCTTTGGAGAACAAAGGGCCAAATATGGGTATCTCTCACAACCAAAGGTTAAATTACCTAAGGATCTCAATCTTCGAATGTAGAAAGTAAGCATGAAGATAGTCTCAAGGCAAAGGGGCTAGAAACAAACTCGGCCTGGAGTATGCACTCAAGAACCATTCCTTTACAACATATCATATGCTTAAGCATGATAGTCTGAACTCTCTCAATGAGTTCCCACTCACTAGATCCCAAACTAGAGCCCCAAACCTCTAACCCATAAAGAATTGTGAGTCTAATGATTGCACTGAAGCAAAGGGATATCCTGAATATATATTTGTAAGCATTTGCAGTCCAAAACAGAAAGTGAGCAATACCCCTTACAAAGACATGATTGTGAGGCAAGCTTAAAGCTAAAAGATGGGCCAATAGATCCAAACACCCTAAAAACTAAGAGCTCTGAAATACAGCCCAAGTTACAAAAACTATAAAAACTAAGAGCTTTAAAATATAGCCCTGTTTACAAAAACCATCCCAAAGAATAGAATGCACAACACTATTGGTTAAAAACAATGACAGTGATGACCCATACTAGACAAATGCATATTATTCGTTGAAATCACAACAATAAAGGTCTAGTATAGGAGCTTCCATGGAGAATGCTTTCTATTCATACTCATACCTATCCTACTGCTTTCAAGAGCTCTCTTACATACTTATATAATCCAGAATTTGTTGATCGTGTCCAACAAATCATTTAACATTACATCAATGTAATCATGAAATATACATTATTTATCCTTCAGCCTTCTTTTGCTCTTGACTCTGATGCACACTAAAGCCTTGCTCTTCATCAACTCTCTTCAGTTGGCTAATAAGCTTTCATGAGATTGTTTCTTATTATATGATTTTTTATGACTTGTCTAGGGTTTAGCTGTTTGGGATGACCCTTGTTTTCATTTTGGATTTTATTGCCTTTTTTTTTGTTGTAGGAGTCCCTTTTAAAACTCTTGATTAATTATTGTAACTTGTAACAATATTGTACATATTTGTCATTAATCCTAGGTGTCATAGGATAGATTTTGTCTTATTCTAATAAGTTGGATTACCATTCCTATAGGAATAGGAAGGGTCACTTGGAAATGTGAATTGAACAGCCATTTCATTGACGTTTTATATTGTAATGCTTCCTCTTTTCAAATTGAATCGTGAATACAATTTTGGCTTGAACCAAACATCGTTCATTGTCATCCGTCTATTATCCGGCCTGCCATTGGTATCAAAGCGAGGATTTATTTATTTTTATTAGTCTATTTTTTCTTCTCTCCTCTCTCCTAGCTGTACGGCCTGTATATAATTGTTTTCATTCAGTAATTTGTTCGTTTGTTCATTAGCAGTGTATTGGCCATTCAGGGAGGCATATTGATTGAAGGAAGACACACAGGTGTACGCTGACAGTTTTTTAACTGTTTTTCCTGAATTTGGAAGGCATGGTGCTACCTGGGCATGGCGTTACAGCTGTAGAAAAGCAGAATTCAATTTCAATGACTACATGCTGCATATTGGCTGTGTGGAGACTCTAGAGGACTGTTCTGGCTGCGTATCTCTGACTGAGTGCGTTGGAAGTTTGTGGACAGGCATTTTACATTCCTTGGATGTGTTGGAGGTTTGAGTGACATTGAGCTGAGTGTGAACATTGTCATTTTCTGTTGTTTTAATATTCCCAACTACATAGATATTCATTGTGGCGAAGTGTGTTGGATGTTGTGGACTGTTATTTGACTACGTGGCATCATAGATCGCATATTGCTGTCTTTTCTGACTTTTGGCTGTATGTTGGACCTGCATGACTACTCCAAAAGAGAAGTATTGTTTCTGAAGGAAGCATAGAGGTATTTGAATTTGTCAAAGACTCTTTTTACACTTGGCGCTTCAATAACTGCCCATTCTTTTCCTTGGACTGTAGCATATTGTTTGGAGGAGCACGTAGTTTTTGGAGAATTCACATAATCCAATATTGGAATTTTCTTTGCATATAAGCCAAATATGGAGGAGAGGTACATTTTATGTTTTTTCATTTAAAAGCAAAATTTCATTTTTAAGTGTTTTTTTCAATTTTGAAGCATTTAAAGTCAAATTGCAAGCAAATTTTTCATTGTCAAAAAAAAAATTGAAAAATTGCACAAGCTACACAAAATTTGGCAAATAAACAACCAAATTGTGCAAATCAAGGATAAATAAGGAGAGCTACTATTTTAACCAATTGTTTCTATCAAAAGGTGTAAATCAATAAATCAAGAAAAACCAAGTATATCATTAAGTATAAGGTTTTTTTAGTAAGCCAATGCTAATGATAAAGTGAATCTTTTTACATGCTACCTAAATACCATGTATTATTTTGTTCTCACATACCTTAACGCCTCTTTTACGTATTGCCAAGTATATAGAAAGGGTGAGCTTCTTCCACATACTGACAGGTATATAAGAAGGGCAGGTATATAGAAAGGTTTGGTATATCGGTCTAGTAGTATATAGAAAAGGGGACCTTTTGGAGTGATAAAAAACCAATTTGGGGGTTTCAAAAACTCAAAACAACAATGCATTCAATCAAATCAATCATTAACACCATAGTTCGCATTACCGATTGGGCCGAGTACTCGCCAAGGGGCCAAAATGAATAACTGGCAGTTATTCGACCCGCTCGGTCAAATAATCGACAATAACTGACACAAGCAAAAAATACTTGAATTTATAAATTAAAAAAAAAATTTAAGAAATTGCAAAAACAAAATAGATGAAATGAGTTTGTAAAACGTTGGGAAAGTGTTTTCCATTAGATTTGAATACAAATAAAATACAAAATCATATGATCATGCGAATACAATAGAGTCAAACTACAATGATACTTATAGACTTATGGGCTTATACAAGAATCTACAAGTACAAATTACAGTAATTTATAATTTTCTCTTCCCTGCTCTGGAAAACTAAGACTAAGAAACTTTAGTCCTCCCACTCAACTGCCCCACCTTGCTCTGTCTAGAAGGCTACATTTGCCCCTATGGTTCCACCTCTGCCTCATCTTCAAGGATGTCCTCCAATACAATCTATCTTTCTGCTTTAGTTGCACCCTCCATAGCTTGCCTCTTGAAATCAGTAATCTCCTCCCCTATGAACATGGGGGCCTCCTCCTATGCAATTCAATCGTTGTAGGAATTGATATCATCTAGATCGATAAGCTCCTCTAATACATTCTCCAACTTCTTTGTGTGAAATCGAAGGTTGTATTGCATAAAAACTAAGTCATTGGGGCAATGTTAGCTCAACTTGTTGCGCTTCTTCGTGTGAATGGAGTCAAACAAACTCCAATTGTGTTCACATCCAGAAACGTTACAAAGTTGAGATAAAATTTGGAGGGTTAGCCTTTGAAGATTTGGAGTATTTCTACCCCAATCTTCTCTCCGCGACCTTGCAAACAAGATATTCAAAACTTTGTAAGAAATTAATAATTGTAAATATGTAACTAGTAAAGTACAAGTAAAGATTTCATTCTGTATTACCTGATGACTACATGCCTCTCCCTCGGATAGCTAGTGCTAAAAGAAAGAACCTTCCCCTTGCCTACTTGTAGTTTTGCAACTCTGCAATAATGAGGTCCCTTACCTTAATGTCAGGTGTCATACTCTCAATGCATGTTGAGAGCCCCTCCATAACCTCTCCACTAACATTTGTGAAGCCATCGGAATAAAAAAACTTGGGGTTAAGGTAATACCCTGCTGCATAAATGAGTTGGTGGAGTTGATTGTTCTAACTCCGATCAATCAACTCCCAAATGGGATTAAATCTAGCACGATCCCCTCTATAATAGTTTTGTACAACCTCTTTGGCCCTATCCATGGCCTCATAAATATAACCCATTGGATTTTGCTCCCCATCCACCAATCGCAAAACCCTCACCAAAAGCTTAAACCGCTACAAAGTTATAAACAAATTAAAGTTAGTGTTGCAAACTTATAGATAAAATATAAAATAAATACTTTAAGTTTAAAAAATTGAAAATAAAAGAAACAACTTAAAATTTAAATTGCAATTTTAAGTTACCTTGACAATCTATGTAGCTCTTGTTTCGAAGGTTTCACTGAAAATTGTCTTCCCAACCTTCACTCCATCAGCTTTCTTGGAATAAGATGAGCTCATCCATGCTTGAAACAAATATCTGCTTCAAAAGAGTCAACAAACTGCAAATACTTTGCAATGTAAGAAAGTTCATTGCAAACCTGGTGACCCCTGCTCGAACAAGCTCTTTTCCCTTGATGTGCACTCTCATCAACTTGAGAACCCAAAAGTGAGTGTAGATATATTTTGTTATTTCTCTAGCTTCTTCTATAATTGGTTGCACCCAATCAAATGTGCCTATGTCTTCCAGAAGAAGGTCAAGACAATGCACTGCACAAGATGTCCAAAAGAGAGATGGATGTCTCTCCAAAAGAAGTCTCCCAACCGCCACATATGTTGTTGCATTGTCTGTGATAATTTGAACAACATTCTTGATGCCCGCCTCTAAAACAATTTCCTCTAACATCAAGTTCAAAATTTCTGCATTTTTTTATTTTACTTGATACATCAATAGACTTCAAAAAAACTAGCTCACCATTTAAAGATGTCAAAAAATTGATGAGGGTGCGGTTCTTTTCGTCCGTACATCCATCAGAAACAATGATGCATCCAAACTTATGCCACCTCTTATGATCTTCGACAATTAGCTTTGCATCTTCAACTGCATTCTTGAGCAACTTCCCACTCAAATCTTTTGGAGAGGGTGCCTTGTACCCTTTCCCTGCAACTGTCAATGCTGTAACCAAATATTCCCAGTACGGGCTCCTCGTCACATTGAAGGGAAGGTTGTTGAAATACCAAAAATTTGCTTAAGCTTTATTTGCTTTCACATGTTCTTGTTTGTTCCATCCTATAGCTTGCAGTGAAGGTTGTGCCCCAAATGTGTTTCTAGGCACAAAAAATGAGTGTAACTGAGTCGAAGCCGATGAAGATGTGGCAAGGCGCTTGTATGGACCACGACTAGAGCCCACAATTTTTGTCATCATTGCTACCTCTTCCTCTGTCAATGTGGGACCAATGGTCATTAAGGCTACTTGCATCTTTGCCCTCTCTAAGTTTTTTCATCCAGTGATGCAAGCTCCACCATCATCTCTCATTTTGCATCTTCAATGACATTGAAACAAAGCGTAACATTCCAGCAAGGAATGTATGAAAGATAGTACTTCATGCGATTGATGCCTCCTGACATCTTCTTCGAACAACAGTTGCAAATTATACTCGTCTAGAACGTTCCAACCCGCGTGACATACTTCTAAACACCAGTGCGAGCATAAGAGGGAGTCAATTGACTACCACTGATTGAATCTGAGCCTGATGCACTACCAGATGCCATTGTTTGCTAACGGATAACCTACAAAGTGTAAACATGTTGAAAACAGCATTAAAAAAATAAAAAAATAAAAATATTTAATACAAATTATTAATTAAAATACGACAAATAGATTATAATGCTAAACTATTAAATGAAAACTAATACATTTATGATTTAAAATTTTAACAAACAAATTAAAAATTATAATCTATAATGATTAAAAACAACAATAAATAAATTATAATGATAAACGAAAACTAACCATAACGTCAACGGTTAAAAAACAACATTTTTAATCAAAATTTTAAAAAAATTAGGCATAAATTGTAAAATACTAAACACTAAAATTTAATGGAATGCATAAAATTTGACAGAATTCATGAAATTAAAACAAAATGCATCAAATTTGAATAATAAAATTTAAAATACTTTTCAAACATGTTTTTAATTAAATTTCAATTCCTTTATATGCTTGGAATTTTTTTTATTTTTTTAAATGCACCAACCTAAAAATCTTTTTGCTCAATTCTCCTTCCAATCCACTCTTGAATACTCCAAGTCTTGTGTGAATAAAATGAAAAGAGGGGTGTTGCAATTTATAAGACAAAATTCTACGTATTTTTAACATTTGAAGCCATTCCCACGGTTTTCCTGCGGTTCTATTGGGTTTTTCGTGTGAAAATTGTGTGCACAGTAATCGACAAGTAATCGCTAATCGACAAGTAATCGCTAGTTACTCGTCGGTTACTTGAGAATAACTGGTGGTTACTCATCAGTTAATTTTTTACATATTTTTTAGGCTTTCTGACGATTTTGAGTGGTGAATACTCGCTTGCGGGAATTTTCGGCAAGTAACTGACCAACCAACGGTTACTCGTCGGTTATTTCATCTATGGTTGGCACATCATTGACCGGCAAAGACAGCTAGTTAGAATGGTCTCGGCAAGTGGAGAACATACTCATCTTCAATGATCTATGGTTTGATGTTTGCGACGAGGATACACACCCAGTTGAGCCAACAGGGAATGCAAAAGATATTCAAACATGAAAGCAGAAAAACCAAAAAGCATTGACCTTGATGAAGGCCTCAATCGATGGAGATGTGTTTCGTCATATTCAAGGATGTAATACTCCATAGGGAGCACTTCAAAAATTGAATGACTTGTATGATTCCCACTCACAATTGGAATTCATTCAATTGCAGTTGAAATTGTTCAACCTAGAGTTGAAAGATGGTGATGTGATGAAATTGGCTTCAGAAATATGTGTGATCAAACATGATGTGGATGCCATGGGTGTCAAAATCGACATTTATATGACTACATTCATAAAAGCCCTACTTTCTAACTATTCAACCTACCTGGAGTCTCTACAAGCAAGCAATCAGTAGAAGACTCACATTCAATCAATTGGTTGAAAAGATGGCTGAAAGAGAAGAATTTGGGAAGAAAAACCAAGTCCATAGGAGAAAGTATGTGCTATGTAAAGGGCAATTCTTCCAAAACATTCAATAAGGCTACATCTTCCAAAAGTGAAGACAATAATAAGTACAAGAATAAAAATAAGGGAAAAGGCGGCAAAAATGACAATCAAGGTCGTCAAAATCAAAAACAGGATGACAAGCAACACCTCTACTGCGAACAATGTGATAGAAAAGGAAGCCATGAAACCCATGAATGCATGACTCCATATGATAAAATTGAAGCATACTGTAAGAAGAAAGAGAAAAAATCAAAGAAACAAACAAAAGAGTCAAACTCTGCTCAATTCATCAGTGAATATGTGCTTTCTAAGTCCGGTGATGAAGCAAACAATGTCTCAATTAGTTCGTCATGGTTTGCTGTTTGGGTTCTTGATATTGATGCCACCCTACATATGACTTTCCAAAAGACTTCTTTGAGGAGTTTTTTAAAGAAAGTTGTGGTCAAGTATTCCACGCAGATAAACCAAGTCTGCAACCACAAGGAAGAGTTATAATCCGACTCAAGTGTTCAAGGCATCCAAATTTCAAACTTCAAAATGTTTTATACCTTCCTCAATTGAAAAGAAACTTGTTTCTAGTACTCATTTGGCAACAAGGCATTCCATCTTGTTAGGCAACGGTGACATCACTATCAAAAAAAAAGTGACAATATAGTCATCTTGACTGGATATGAGGAAGGAAAATTTCTCAAACTCAACGTTGAGCCATCAATTTCAAGGAATTACGCTCATCTCATTGAAGACAGAATGTCTCCAAACATGTTGTGGCATGCTAGATTCGAGCATACTCACTATAACAACATTTGTGTATTGCAAAAAAATGGTGTTGCTAGTTTGCCTACCTTGCTTGCAAAATTTGATGAAAAGTATGAAGCCTACATTTTGGCCAAACACGCAAAAGAACCATTACCAAAGTCAATGAAAAGCCAACAGAAAGTTACAACTGGGACTCAGACTCGTGTTCTCGTCCAATTCTCTCAGCTAATGGTCATAAGTACTTCATGTTGTTCATTGATCACCACAGCAGAATGACTTGGATATACTTTTTCAAACAAAAAACTGAAGCATTCGAGACATTCAAAAGATTTCGAATGATGATTGAAAATGAAGCTCAATCCCACATCAAAACACTCAGAACTGATAATGGTGGTTAATACATTTCAAAGAAGTTTGAAACCTATCTTGAGCAAAATGGGATCAAACATCATATCACAGTTCCTCACACTCCACAACAAAATGGAGTTGTAGAGAGGATGAACAAGACCATGATAAATAAGGTTTGTGTTATGTTGTACTTCAAAGGGGTAAATTTGCCCTATTGGGCCAAAACAGCTAAAACAACAGTATACCTCCGCAACAGATCACTATCAACCACCCTTCAATTCAAGAGTCCGTATAAGATTTGGTATGTTCATCTTCCTTCAATGTGACATCTTCGGGTTTTCGAATCCACTTGATATGCATTGATTCCAAAAAAGAAGAGGAATAAGTTGAGGACCACAGGAGTCGTAAATGCATTCACTTGAGATATTCTGAATCCTCCAAGGCATACAAAATATATGATGACAAAAAGAAGTTTTTTGTCACAAGAGAATTGTCTTTTGTGAAACTGCAAAAGACAAAGCAAACATTGATCAGCAATTGAGTCGACTTGATAAATATACAAAATTTGATGTCTACAAGGAAAGTGATTTGGACGTTCCAAACGGTGAGTGGAATACATACAATTGGAAATCAATCAATTCTTTATTGTCTCCTGTACATGAAAATGAAACTCCTCCTAAAGGAGAAAGTGCGACTTCATCAAACAATGAACAAGGTCCACAAGAACAGAGGATAGAAAGTGAAGGAACTTGAATATGAAATTGAAGCACCTAAACTATAGAAAATGATGCCTAAGTGGGCCACTCAAACATTGAAAGATGTCAAACCTAATGAAGTTGGGAAAACAGGGACATGTAGCCGCATTACAATCAGACAAGTTCCTTATAGAAATTCAAGATAAGATTGAAAAACTCATCTTGGATGAATCTCCAGAAGAACTCAATGTTGCCCAAGCGTTTGTGCAAATCCCTTGGCAACTAGTCTTGCCTTGTGTCTTTTCACAGAACCATCAACATGATATTTCACCTTATAAATCCATTTGACACCAATCACCAGTTTATCTTTTGGAAGTTGCATTAATTCCCATGTATTAATTTTATCAATAGCTTGCATCTCATCATTCATAGCATCAATCCATACCGTTTCTTTTATTGCTTCTTTATATACAGAGGGTTCAACTTGAATTTTACTAAGCAATGCGAAATTAGCAATTGGAATCACATTACTCCTCTGATCAATTTCATTTAAACTTCATACCTTTCTTGAAGAGCTTGGACTTGATGCTGGACTTGAACTATCATTTGAAAGTGTGCTAGTAGATGACCCTGGTGAACCTGAGCTTGGAGAGCTCGAACTTGAGCTACTATTGGGGCTTGAACTTCCACTTGAGCTTGTGGGGAGAGGAGGAACACTTCCAATTTCTATGTCCATCATTACTGGTGGTGTTTTTTGTTGTGCACCATTTTGCCATTGCCATTCTCCCCCTTCATCAAAAACCACATCCCGACTAATAATCTATTTTTTTGTGTCAGGATTATAGAATCTATATGCTTTAGTTGCATCAGAATATCCCACAAAGATACAATGTTGGGATTTTGCATCCAACTTCTTCCACTTTTGAACTGGAATATGAACATATGCATGGCAACCAAATACACGAGGATGAGCCACTGAAAGCTTGTGACCACTCCAAGCTTTCTTTGGAGTGATGTTGTGAACTGCTTTTGTAAGGCTTCGATTCAAGATGTATATTGTTGTTGCCACTGCTTCTCCCCAATAACAATGTGAAAGATATTTTGACTGCAACATACTTTGTGCCATTTCCATAATGGTACGATTCTTTCTTTTCACAATACCATTTTGCTAGGGGGTATAGGCTTTAGTAAGTTGTCTCTTGAAGTGAATTTTCCCTGTTTATCTGTTCTGAGTATTTTGAGATAATACTCGCTTTGTTTTTCAACCATAGCTTTAAAATTTTTGAAGCATTCAAAAGCTTCGGATTTCTGCTTAAGAAAATAAATCCATGCGTGGCGAGAAAAATCATCAATGAATGTCAAAAAATAATGATGCTTACCCAAAGATTCCTCTTGCATAGCACCACCATTGTCAACATGCACAAGCTCTAGAGGAGATTTTGCCCTCCAAGATTTGTTCACTGGAAAACCATCTCGATGTTGCTTGCCAAGTGCACACCCTGAACAAATTTCTTCTTTTGCCTGAATTGTTGGAAGTCCTCTCACCATATGCTTCTTGTGAAGTAAATTTAATCCTTGAAAATTCAGATGACCATAACGTTGATGGTCATAACCACGAATCATTTGTGGTTGCTTTGAAAGCATGCATGGTAGTAGAATGCAATGTGAGAGGAAATACCCTGTTCTTTGTCATAAGAACCTTTGCTACAAGATAATTAGTTGATTTATCAAATATTTTGCAGCAGTTGTCTTCAAACACAATTTTATAATTTTTTGCTACAAGCTACCCAATAATTAAAAGATTATGCTGTAATTTGGGCACATGTAGCGTATCATGAATATAAGTAGTTTCTCCTTAGTTTTTACAGCAAGGGTACCTTTTCCCATCACATCAACCTCTTTATCATCACCAAATTTTACTTGACTTTTTACAAATGCATCTAATTTGAAAAAGAGATCAGATTTCCCTGTTATATGATTAGAGCAGCCACTATCCAAGAACCACAAATCTTTTTTATTTTCTTTCACCAAATTGCATGTGAAGGTGGAGTGCTTGGGATCTTCAGAAAACTCTTTTGTATAGTTGGCTCTTGACTTGTTTAAGTCAGATTTCTTCTTTATACACTCAGATTCATAATGTCCATAACGATCACAATATTTGCACTGAATGCTTCTCCTATCCACAAAACTTCTGCCTCTTCCTCTTTCTCTATTGTAGCTTCTTCCTCTTCCTCTACCACATCTTCTATTATTAGAAGGCTCACCTTGAGACTTATTTGTTTCTAAAAAAGGAGTTGTTGATTTGTCTTCAACATTCACTGTAGACTGAAAAGCTTGTACTAAACTCTCCATAGAACGTTGCATACACTCCTCATGAGATTGTAAAGAACCAGCCAACTCTACCACTTTGAAGGTGGTGAGATTTTTGTTCTCTTCAATGGCTATCACCACTGGATCAAATTTAAGAAGAAGAAATCTTAATATCTTCTCTACAATTTTTTGTTTTGTAATTGCTTCCCCTTGTGTTCTAAGCTGATTCACAACATCTTGAATCTTAGTAATAAAATCTTGAATAGACTCAGCGTCTTTCATCCTTAAATTTTCAAAATCTCTTCTTAAGGTTTGAAGTCTCACCAATCTAACTTTGTCAGAACCTTGGTATGCAGTTTCTGGGGCCTCCCATGCATCCTTTAACTTTGTCATACCAACTATACAGAGAAAAATTGACATATCTAATGCAGATTGGATGGTTAAGAGAGCTCGATTGTCCTTTCTATCTTCTTTCAACTGAGTTCGTCGATTTGTTGTCAGAGCATTGAGAGCATTCTGATCTACAGGTTCTGTGTATCCCACTTCCACTAATTCCCAAAGATCTTGGGACAATAGTAGGGTCTTCATCTTAATACTCCAATAATCATAGTTGTCTCCTATAAACAGCGGACGCTGGAATGGAAAGTTTCAGCTATTTGTCATTTTGGAGATAACTGATAAAATGAAATTGCTACCTGCAAAATTAAATTCCCGCTCCCTGCTCTGATACCAATTGAAACGAAATAGATAAAGAGCACTAACACTATACTGAGCTATTGAAAAAATACAGACAAAATAAATATACAGCTGCTCAAGAAAACTTAGAAATATAAAGAATCAGAAGAAAAGATTTTCCATTCAATAATTAAGCGTTGTACATAACCACTTATTAATAATATAGAGCGTTGGATTTAAAGGAGTTTAACAAGCAGTTTTAATGTCAGTCTACCGCAGTCTAAAAATAAAAAAACATCATGCATAAAACTAGCTGTCATGCGTTGAATATGCGGGCAGTTTAAACTAGTAAATTAAAATAAACTAAAAATAAGAGAAGCGCAGTTATCATGCACTTGTTTGATCTTGCACTTCGACTCCTTTGAAGCTGTTGCTGTTGAACTAGAGATGACTATAGATAATTATATGCGGTTGATCATGCATTCTTCAATCTCCCCCATCGCAATCAGACAAGTTCCTTAAATAAATTCAAGACAAGATTGAAAAACTCACATTGGATGAATCCCCAGAAGAACTTAATGTTGCATTTGATCCAGAGCCAACATCTTTCAAACAAGCTAAGAGGCTTGAACCCTGGAGAAAAGCAATGAAAAATGAGTACAGTGGATTGGTCAAAAATGAGACTTGGTAATTGGTTGATCCTCCAATCTGCTGCAAACCAATTCGCTGCAAGTGGGCCTACAACAACAAATACAAAGCCGACAGCTCACTTGAAAAACATAAACCCAGGCTTGTCGCAAAGGGATACGCTCAAAAGGAAGAAATTGACTATAATGAAACCTTTGCACCTATAGCAAATGGGCTATCATTCAAACCATGTTGGCTCTGGGAGTTTACAACAAATAGAAAGTTCAACAAATGAATGTCAAAACTGTATTTCTAAATGGTGACCTCAAGGAAACAGTGTACATGACACAACCCGAAGGTTTTGCAGTAAACGGCCAAGAGCACAAGGTGTGCAAATTTGAAAAATCATTGTATGGTTTGAAACAAGCTCCTTGAGCATGGTATGATAAACTAGTTGAACACCTTAAATCAAACATTTAAGTTTGAAGATGCAACTCTTTTCATCAAAATAGTGGACAAAACAGTTGTATTTGTGGTGGTGTATGTCGATGATCTCATCACAGAGAACAATGAAAGGTACATTGCAAAGTTCAAATCGGAGTTGAAAAGTTTTGCAAATGACTGATTTGGGTTATCTTCATTACTATTTGGGTATTGAAGCAATTCAAAAACCAAAGAATCTCTTCATCACTCAACGGAAGTACATTGGTGAGATTATAAACAAGTGCAAAATGGAGGATTGTAAGCCTCTTGGTATGCCCATGGAACAAAATCTAAAATTGACATCAAAAGATACAACATGGTTGGTTGATGCCACTAAATAAAGACAACTCATTGAAAATCTGATTTATGTGACCACAACTAGAACATATATATCATTTGTTGGTGTTCTTTCAAGATTTATACAAAAACTTGGAGATAGTCATTGGGTAGCAACAAAAAGACTCCTTAGATATCTCAAAGGAACACAGAATTTTGGGCTCAAATACTCCAACGCAGAAGACTTCAAACTAGTTGGATATTTATATTTCGACTATGCTAGTGATTATGAAGATGGGAAATCTAATAAACTTGGGAACAATTGTTGTTAGTTGGAAATCCAAGAAGCAATTAGTGGCAGCAATTTCTTTAGCTGAAGCAAAGTATATGTCCGCTTTAGAGGCAACTAGAGAGATTTTGTGGCTCAAAAGGGTTCTTTCAGATTTGCAGGAACAAGTTTTGTCAACATTTCTCATTATTGACAACACTTCTGCAATTCAAATGGCAAAGAATCTAGTCTTTCACGACCAAACCAAGCATATTAATACCAAATTTCATTTGATCTGGCACTATGTGAAAGATGGCAATGTCAAGTTGCAACATTTCCCTACAACAGAGCAACCAGCAAACATCCAGACAAAAGGGTTCGGAAGAAAAACATTGAAAAGTTCAAAGGAATGCTTGATCTCACAATGACTCCTGCAGATTAAGGGGGGGATGTAACAATATTGTACATATTTGTCATTAATCCTAGGTGTCATGGGATAGATTTTGTCTTATTCTAATTAGTTAGAATACCATTCCCATAGGAATAGGAAGGGTCACTTGGGAATGTGAATTGAACAGTCATTTCATTGGCTTTTTATATTGTAATGCTTCATCCTTTCAATTGAATCGTGAATACAATTTTGGCTTGCATCAAACATTGTTCATTGTCATTCCATCTATTATCTACCTTGATTTCCATTGACCTACTTCAGTCCTTTGTGGTCATTAATATAATTTCTCTCCCTGACCCTATTTAAATTTCTCAACCTCAAGAATCAGCGTTGATCCCTCCTTAATGCTAATTAATTGACATCTAAATTAAGTCTTCACTCTACTTGACTATGCTTTCAGCACCTTGCAATCTTTTGTGGTGTTTCAAGACCTAGAGGAGGTTCTTTAGCATAGAATTTTTAAGGATACATTTTAGGTCTATAATTAAGCATTGTTAGAACTGTTCTTTCATTGCAGTGATTATGTCAACCTCCTATGTAAGGCCATTTTAACTTTAATCATTTTTAACATTTTAATGAGATTCAAGAGGGTCCAATGACATCAGAGCTAATCTTTCTTTATTCCAAGGCTTGATAATGAATTATTTGCTGCTGTGACATCGAGATGCATTTATAATGGCTAGATTCTTGCTACAAACATAATGGCATCCTCTTGATTGCAGCTGATTCGAAAAAGACAGAATCAGTTCATGTTTGGAATCATTCTAAACCTCAATGCTTATTTTTAAAGTATTCTGACCCATTATCTATTTCAAATCTGATCTTAAATTTTTTAAAAGAAAAAAGATCTGTATTTGCACAATGAAGGTCCCTGTATCCTCATGTATGAGCATCATATGACCCTCTGTCAGGTCTTGAGGGTTGGAAGTAGTCTAGTAATTGGCTAATCCTTTGGTCATGATGATTGGATTTGTACCTTATACAGCATATTCTCACCATCTATACTAGAGAAAGCAGTCTATAATATGGTATGACCAGGATGCGAGCAGTTCACATAAGGATGTAATTTGTGCCAAGAGGCACACTTTAAACCTGCATCAACATCGACTTTAGTTGGGTATGTGGAAGGTATCCTGACAATTGGATCTTTACCATAAACAACATATTCTCACCATGCATACTAGAGAAAGTGGCTATAATGTTGTATGACCAGGATGTGAGCAGTCCCCAGAAGGATGCAATTTCTACCAAGAGGCACATTTTACACCCCAATCAACTTCTACTATTTGTGTGTGTGTCGGTGGGTGGATGCGTGGGGCATATTAAAGGCCAACATTGCTATACACATATAGCTCCTAAAAATAATAAATAAAACTTTTCAAAGAAGGTACCACATTAAAACCTCAACATGGATCTGATATGTGCCGAGAGGTATCCGAAAGACTCAAGGTGGTAATACCACACAACATAAGTCTGAGAACATAGGGATGAGAACCTCAAGTCTTTCGAATACCTCTTGATACATATCAGAGCCATATAAATATGGGTTTGGGCTTATCCTATGCTGTCTCATGTTTAGTGTATGGTCTCCATATTTGATTCTTGACAATGTAGCATGTGAAGATTTGTTATTATGTATGCAGGCTTCATTAGCATCATCAGCCATGAAATGAAATCTAGGGTAGAGAATTAAAGTAAAAATATGGATGACACATCAACATCCTTGCAAAACTATTGTTTGTGGTACTTATTCTTATTTTTGGTATGATACCTTCCATGGATTTTGCAAGCTTGTTTCCTTGTGGATAAATGTGGTGGTTACCAAATGTCACAAATAAAAATAGCCCAATAAAGTAAGGGAGGAACCTGGTGCAATGGTCATATGTTGAGAGACCTAGATGTTTATGCATAATTATTAATATACACAAACCCTTAATGCTTAGTGTTAGATTCCTTCATCATTCATTAGCCAATTAATTGGTCAATGGTGTCATTGCAAACTTGAGTAGTTGTTATCAAGGTCATACCTAGGTGTAAATCAATAGCTCGGTGTTATATGGTTAAGGGTTGAAGTGATGAGCATTATCATTATAGTGGAGCTGAAGGCAATAAGTCCTGTGATTACATGATACTAACCATCAGAGAAAGGACTCATAGGAGGTGTGAATTGCCATATAGCATTTCCTTGAAAGCGTAGTCTTCTGTGTGATGATACTATATCAGTCTTTGATAATTCCACGTCAAAAGTGCTTGATTAGTTTTGCATACACACCAATTTAGTCGTGTAGATGAGCAAAAAGGCTAGTCCTTAATAGCGGTATCAGACCTAGGTGACTTAAGGGAGGGAGATGCCTACAAAATAAAACAGAGACCAGTGCAAATATTGTCAATTTTTGCCATTACAAAAGGAACGTTACCATCTACATCACAATGAAGATAGGACCAAGAAAGCCTATCATTAAGGAGTAAAAGTGGCAAATGCTAACTTAAAAAAATTACCCAAGAATAATGAAGCTAGTCTATACAATAATTTTGGAATATTGAGGCAAGATGGAGCTGTCTGGAATTCTAGTTACAAGAATTGTTGATCGATAATTTGCATGAGAGAGGATCATAAACCTCTAGTGGAACTTAACTTGCAAAATGTCACCACCATTGGATGTAGCAAAAGGACGGTAAATACTAGGTCATTAAAAACATCTAATTCAATCAATTGTTATTCATCGCGGCATTAGTAAATACCTGATGGAACGGAAGCTCAAAGTTTATTTGATGATGGATGTCATAGTGTCTTTTCTAAGGAAGTACTAAATAATGCAATTGAGGCATGAGATTGTCGCAAAAAGTCAGTTGTTGGACAGGTACTCAATATTTAAATTGATCATGCTTCTACCATCATTCAGGTTAATAATAATACCTTGGATTTTATTCAATCAAAAAAAAAACTTGGTTTCGATTATATAGTGAAAGATAAGAATACATAAGAAGATTGTTGTAAAACTATACTATAGAAAAACATGGATTTATTTCCCAATCACTTGCTAACAAAAGTTCCATGTCAAAAGGAAGGGAATTATTAATACCATTGAAGGTACTGGGGTACGATGTCTCTAACCATTCTATAGGTAGATTTGCAATATTTATATATGTCTGAGAGATAACAATTACTTGTTCATCTTCCTAGACTCGGTTATATACATAACTTAGTTTTAGAAACAAACTTCTTGAGAGTTATGTCAAGTGTCAAAGCAATCTTGCCGCGCCCTTGCCACTTCGCATTCTAGAACTGGACTTTTTGACACCTTACTGAACCTTTGAAATTGTTCCTTCTTTTGGCATTGTGAACTTGGCTTTATGCTATGTGCCGCCAACTTCCACATTTTGGCATTGAAAATAGGCATTGTCCTCGAGCGATCTTTTCACTTCACGTATGTTTGAGAGATCTTTAGCTAAATCAAACACTTTTCATTCTAGATTCTTTCTGGCACTACAGCTTCCTTCATGCTATCACTTAAACTTTCAGCAGAATTAGAATTTTTCCATGTTTATCATTTACACATTTTGTTGGTTCCTAATTACCCTCATTAGTGACTGAAGTTTAGGTCCCTATTAAGTTGCTCTTTCAAGTGAATAAACTTCTACATCACTACCAACCTTGAATACTAACATACAACATTTTGATATGCATCTTCTTACAATCTGCCACAACTGGATCATCCTCGCCACAAAGTTTTGATCTTGTCTAGCAGAAGAGTGCCTTGTTGCAACACTTCTTGAAAATTCAAAATATGTCCTCAGCTGCCAGCAAAACTAGTACTCCATCTTCATCATCCAACAATGAAGGGTCAAATAACTTCAGCCTTGCTGCCTTCACCACAGAGTAGATGCCCATAAAGCCTTGAAAATCAAACTTGAAAGCATTCTCACTAAATTATAATATGATCTTGGATGCCCTCCAAATGGTGACGTCAACCTACAAAGTCTCTTCCAATTGGTCACCACTCCCAAAAAGCTGTTGCACCAACCTCCAAGGGATGCCTTGCTGTTGCGCCACACTCAAATCTGCCCCCTGTGCCTTATCCAAAAACCTTCGTCAATTGTGACCCCTGAATGAAGCCACCAACAAAATATCGAGGGTTTTCATCTCCAATTTCTGATTGCCAAGGAGGGTTTTTGTCGTCAATAGCTAAAAGTAGAAGTAAACATGCCCAACTTATGAAATAAAAGGGTAGATGATCATAGCTCCAAAAACAAACCTCACCACCTTCCTTTATACCTTTTTCCCTCCAAAACAACTCCCAAGTGGGGTGCTCCAAGTGGGGGGGAATTCAAATATTCAAAAAGTGATTCTCATAATTTCTAATTAAGGGCTAACTTGCTCAAATTAGAAAGTCCTCTTTTTTAAAAGTCAAATTACAAAAAAGTTGCCGACATAAAGTCACTTTTTGGCAACTTGAAGAAAACACCATGTTCCCCTTTTTCATTCCTTCCCTTAGCCTATGGGAAACCAAAAGAATAGGCTAAGGGTCTTCATTCCTCTCTAAACCCGAAAAGGTGACATGAAAGTCCTCCCCTCTCGAAATTGTTTGTCCTCAAGCAATGTTGTTTCAACTTCGATCCCTCCATATTGAACCTTCCTACCAATACCCGGATCCCACATCCATCTTTGGAATTTGTAATCGCATGTTCCAGAAAAAATCTTCCTTACTATTGCCTTACAGAATCTGAAACTGAATTGTAAAATAGCATTCTTGAAGTTGGTGTGATTGCCAAAATCTTTCATCAAAGATATTCCCCTAACCATGTGAGAGATGAGCTCATTAGCTCCCCAATACCTATCATCTTGAATCTTTTGCCCAAGAGCATCATACATGCTCGAATGCAACAAAGTCGTCATACTATAATGACCATAACATCTGAGTCACATAGCTGTCAAGTGGTACAACCTCTACCAACAATTATCATAGGGTCTACTCCATCCATCACCTAAATCTATATGCTCTCCCTCGATGAACCCATCTACCCACAGCATGAGAACATCTTCCATACATTTCCTTAAGGCCAAAGGCTACCCCAAGTGCTCACCACTATGTTTATGTTGTACCCATATGCTCTTCTCATATGATGAAGGATCCCAAACACTTGCTTCATGACTATAGCCTTGAGCTCCAGTGGGTCTCATAATGTTATTGTGGGCTGGTCCCTCCAATTCATGGCACAAAACAGCTTGCATGTAGGCTGTCAACAAGTCATAACAGCCACAACCCTCCCTGAATCTCATCCCAATCAACATTAGGATGGCTGGGCTGTGATGGTCCCTAATAGCAGACATCTTCTACTAACATCACCATGCAAAAAACCTCTCTAAACATGCAAAAATCCACAGCTGTTCATGACTGAAATCATCAAAACTAGCAATAAAAAAAATGGTGTCACAGTTGCAAAACTGACAAACCCGTGCAGCAATCAGTAGTGTGATCAATGTAGAAGCAATGGGCAGCCAATCAAGGGCTGGAAATCCTCCATTTGTAGTCGCAAACTGAAAATTACTCTTTCCCATGACTGGAAACACCTGCAAATCTATTTGTATAAGTGCAAATGAAGTAAAGTGGTGGCTGATAATGATGATGACAGCAGCATCAAGGCTGAGAATCAGACTCGTAGCTGTCCTAAGTGTGTTCTTTCTAACATTTGTTGATAGGATACTATTACCAATTGCTTCCTTCATATTTGTTGATGATCTTTGCACAAATATTTAAATTTGAAGGTACTCCACCATGTTTATGCTGTGCTACTATGATTTTCATGTGAACTTCTCCTTGAGGTCTTCTTGTGATGCCCGTAACTTCCTCCATAGGAAGTATGTATCCAACACCATTCCTCAGCTTTTGATGGTACTCTTCACTCAATGGCAATCTCGGAGGTGCAAAATAAAACACCATGCAAAGCTGACTCAAAGTAGACCAAATATCATCATGAGAAGATATCTCCCCCTGAGCTCATGTCATAATAGTCATTGCACACTCGTATCTACTCCAAGTACTAACAAGTTTTTGTGCCTTATCGAATAAAAATATCCAATGCATGCCCACAACTAAGCTTACCTCTTCTATATTGTGATTACCATGATTACTTTGAACTCCACGAGTTCCTTCCATGCTGCCCAAAGCATGACTTAAGTGTTGCATTCATTTACTAAAAATTAGAATGGTGGTGGGTGGAAAACGTCTTGTAACAGTTGCACATTCTCCATTCCTCCAAGAGTGGCAATCCTGAATGTAGTTTGAGATCAACCCAACCATGGCCTGTTGATTCATATCATCTTGATTATCAAAATTACATCTATTTTTCTGACCACCCTTCCTCATCAAGCATTATGTGGGGAGTATCTTCATTTTGTCAACACCCATGACCTTATCTTCAATTGTGGAACTTAGCTCCAAGGAACAATCTATGGATTGATCCTTCACAACTTTGTTAGAATACACCATGTATCCTATACGACTCCTCATGAACTACCTTTCTAACCAATTGGCAAAGATGAAGAATGCCGGAGTAGAGAATACACCATGTATCCTATATGACTCCTCATGAACTACCTTTCTAACCAATTGTCAAAGATGAAGAATGACGGAGTAGATTCAAAGCTTATATTCGCTTCGTCATTCGGAATTCTGCCTAGGTCCCATATGCAAACATAATGTTGACTTTGAATCATGGAATCTACATGCCCTATGCTATAAGTTGTATCCTTGACCCTATCATCCTTTTTGGAATGCTTTCCCTGTTGACAAGAATCTTGTAGAGACAAAGTAGGGAGCATCAAACCGGAAATGTTATCATACCTTAAGTTGCAGTCACAATGTTAATCCACTTTTTCTGGAAGAGAGGTTGTTGAGATAACCTCAACACCACCATCCATGTGACTCAAAAGTCCCAAATTAGGGTTAATCAAAATGTTCACCTTAAATGTGTATCCATCCCTAATGTTTCTCTGAAAGTCAATACTTTCACCTTTCTTGCTATAATCATGAAGATAATCAAATCGCTTACCCTTAGTTGTTGGTCTAAAGATTTCAACAAGATGAAGACCAATATAAGTAGTTGGTGAGGCACTTTCCTCATGTGCATGCCTCACAACAAGGTCTTCCTGGAATTCCTCTTCATAAAGCTCTTGCAAATCTGATTTTTCTTCATATTTAGAACTACCATAACAATGATTCAAGAGCTCACCTTCCTCTTTAAATTTCTTTAGGTGTTGTTTTGCTTAAATAGCTATCAACTTAGCTTCCTTAATTCTTCTTAGCCATTCATCACCCCTTTTATGAGTCCTTATCACATCCTCCACACTTGCCTGCAATGTAGCTGGTTTTATTTCAACACTAGGATCCACTTTTGTTGTTGATGGTGAATTATTAAATTCTACCTCATATATGTGATTTATGCACTTCTTTTCTACTGAACTCTAAAAAATCAGTGAATGGTGCTTTCACCTTCACAATTTCTTCCTTGGCTTCCTCATTCCTTTCTTGATACATGCAGTCATTAGAAGTCAATAAAACATTTTCTATATCAAATAATCTTTACCTTCAACTTGCATGAGGAATTCCTTTTGCTCCTCAGTAGGGTTTTGAGGTTTGGACCTTGACTCTCTCTTCCCTTTATCTGACCACACTTCATCATAGTGCCCTTTTCCATTCCCTGACTCCATCATCTCCATAAAGTTCGTAAACGAGATTTTTGTTCGAATCTCTATTGGAAAAGTTTTGTATAAATCAAAATGGCCATAATATCCTTATGTAGTGACTCCACGCCTCACAGGCTAGCAAGAAAATGGCTCTGATACCACTGCAATATCCCTTTTGGGGCCAAATTAAACAATTCTGGAATTTGTAGAAAACCCTTACACGATTCTGAAATATTACAAGAACCTTAACAAGAAATTGCAATATTCTACTTAGGCATGAAAATAAAATTCAGACCTCATAGAAACCCTTACAAAAATATGGAAATTCAATCAATTTCCTTGGTGAAACCCTCACATTATCAAATCTAAATTTTAATAAACTTTTAGGCCTGAAAGTACCAAATTCTGAATTTGAACCATGAAATATCATAGGAAAAATATATGCCACATAAAAACCCTTAGAAAAATACAAATTTGATTTATTTCAATAATAAACCCTTGCAACAACAAATTTGAATTTTACAAATATTTTCCAAGCTTTAAATTAATGAATTTATAGAGAACCATACCAATACAGAACTCCAAACCCTACTGATTGTCCAACTGCTAAAAGTGGTTGTTTCCAACATGAATCAGCCCTTGATACGCCCACGTTGACCCCAAATACTAATAGCCCTGAATAACAGCCCACAAGGGTGACATCAACCTACAAAGTCCATTCCAGCTGATCACCACTCCCAAGATGCCCTAGCAGCTGCGCCATACTCAAATCTGCCCTCTATGCCTTATCCAAAATCCTTTTGCTCAATTGTCAGCCCTGAATGAAGCCACCAATAGAATATCGAGGGTTTTTGTCCCCAATTTTTGATTGCTAATGAGGGTTTTCATCCTCAATAGCTGAAAGTAGAAGCAAAAGTGCCCAACTTATTGAATAAAATGGTAGATGATCATAGCTTCAAAAACAAACCTCACCAACTTCCTTTATACTTTTTTCCCTCCAAACTAACTCCCAAGTGGGGAGCTCCAAGTGGGAAGAAAATTCAAATATTTAAAAAGTGATTCTCCTTATAATTTCTAATTAGGGGCTAACTGTTCAAATTAGAAATCCCACTTTTTTAAAAGACAAATTAGAAATAAGTTGCCAACATAAAGTCACTTTTTGGCAACTTGAAGAAAACACCATGTTCCCCTTTTTCCTTCCTTCCCTTAGCCTATGGGAAACCAAAGGAATAGGCTAAAGGTCTTCATTCCTCTTTAAATCCAATCTTCCAAGACTCGGTTATATACATGACTTAGTTTTAGAAACAAACTTCTTGAGAGATATGTCAAGTGTCAAAGCAATCTTGTCGTCATCCTTGCCACTTCACATTCTAGAACTGGACTTTTTGACACCTCACTCAACCTTTGAAATTGATCCTTTTTTTAGCATTGTGACCTTGGACCTTGGCTTCCTACCATATGCCACCAACTTTCACATTTTGGCATTGAAAATAGGCATTGTCATTGAGAGATCTTTTCACGTCACATATGTTTTAGAGATCTTTAGCACTGAATCAAACACTTTTGGTTCTCGATTTGTTCTAACACCACACCTTCCTTCATGTTATCACTTAAAATTTCAGCAGAATTAGAATTTTTCCATGTTTATCATTTACAGATTTTGTTGGTTCCTAATTCGCCTCATTAGTGATTGAAGTTTAGGTCCCCATTAAGTTGTTCTTTCAAGTGAAGAAACTTCCACATCACTTCCAACCTTGAATACTACCATACAACATTTCGATATGCATCCTTATCGCAATCTGCCACATCTCAACCATCCTCGCCGCAAAGTTTTGAGCTTGTCTAGTAGAAGAGTGTCTTGCTGCAACACTTCTTGAAAATCCAAAACTAAGTCATCTGCTGCCAACAAAACTACTACTCCATCTTCATCATCCAACAATGAAGGGTCAAATAACTTCAGCATTGCTGCCTTCACCATAGAGTAGATTCCCATAAAGCTTGGAAAATCAAACTTGAAAGCATTCTCACCAATTTATTGTGCGATCTTGGTTAGACCATATCAAATCAGTCTTTGTTAGTGTCCACCCTTGAACCATTCCTTCCTCGAGTATAGCCATGCCATTTCGCCAACAGAAAACTTGTGCACAACCAAATGCTAGTCATGAGGAGCCTTATATTTGATTAAGCATACGCTATACAGTCCTTTACTTGGCCATGAATCTGTTAAATGTGCTCGAACTAGCATACATATCTTAGATAAATTTATGTAAAATACACCGATATATATCATTCTCGAGGCACGTAGCATACATTTTGACTTGCCTCAAAAATAATATATATATCGATGTATTTTACATAAATTTATCAATTTCATTGTTATGATTATTAATAAATATGATGTGATAATGAATATGATGTGGTAATATGATTATTTATTTATTAATTATGATGTTGTGATACAATACAAGTGATCAAGTGGAAATCAATTTCACACTAAAAGCAATGAGGAAAGTTGTACAGTAAAAATATTATATGTAAAAAGTTTGTATTTGATCTACACAATTTACCCCCTTTTTTTACTCTTCTTTATTTATTTTTCTCTCGCTCCTACATTTTTGTTTGTTTTTTTGTTTTCAATTTGTTTGCATTTATATGCTTTTTATTTTTTTAAACAAGTATGTCAGTTGTTTTATTTTTTTAAACAATTATGTCAGTTGTTTTATTTTTTATTTAATCATGTTGGCTTTGAAATAATTAAATTGTTTTATTTTTTATTTTATATTGTCGGCTTTTAAATAATTAAATGCTAACATTCTCATGCCATTACAGCACCCAACATCCTCCCCGGATACCATTGTAGGAACACCTATCGGTGTAAAGACTTGGTAGCCTTCTTCGCATCACTGTAGTTTGGTGCCCTTCTTTCCCAAATGCCAAATCGATAGTGATTGAGCCAAGAATCCCAAACAAGTCTCAAATGGTGGCAATTAGTGGTGCATGCAATGTGTAATTATAACAATGTTGAGGATGTGTTCTCATCCCAAGTCCTCAAATGTTTATTGTTATGTTCGTGCAAAAGAACTAGTGTACTATTTGCCACTTTTGTCAATTCATTAGTTTTCAAGTGCAATGCAAGTAAACATTTAAACATAATCTAAAAATGGTTAAGGCATCCATTGTTACAATTTGAAATGATGGGTCCTAGAAATCCAAGATGTATGTGAACAAGTTAAAAGAACAATTTGGCGACGTCTTTGACATTCATAGTCTTGTTCCAGGATATTAACGCTCCCATATTGATAACCCTACCAACCAATGTAAAAAGATGGTAATTTCCGCGACACAATTTTTGCAAACTGCCTAGTAAGTATATCAAAATATTTTCAAATGGGCAGCACAAGACCAATAAAGACCTATGAAAGCTTAACATCCAACTTGAATGTTCGCTCATGCTGGAGAACACACAACCCAAGGAAAAATGTTGAACATCACTCTCCATCAATAGTCATTAAACATAACGTTGTAAACGTGTAAATGTCTTTCCAACACCAAAATGACCTGCCGCTTGGGATGCATGGGATTCACTCAACAACTTAACTATTGGCTTCTGCAGCTCATGTACAAAGCTTCCCTCCTTTGAACAGTAAACCATCCTCCTATTTGTAGTCAATATATTCTTCTCTACTCAAAGCCAAAGATCTGCACCACCACAAATCAAAGTAGATGGTGATGAAGCCTATATTACCCGTACTACTCCAATCTGTCATGTAAATATGGTTCCAATTGTATCACCACTTGCAATGTTGAAACTCCCAGCAGGTGTAACAATATGTCCACCACTTTGTTATTTACCCCTTTGTAATAGTTCTTTGACTTTTCTACACATATCATCCCATTAAGGTGTCAACTCTATTGTAATTTACACTACCTTTGTAAGAATAATAAGAGCTTATGATCACTATTGCTTTCCAAACAAGTAATGGCACCAAATGTTTCAACTCTTACAGCAAGGCATACATCCCTTTATCATACAATAAGTAGTTGGACATTGCTCATGAAAGGTGTCTCAATGATACACTATTGCTTTGCCTTGCAACATAAGTGTTGCTCCTAGCGCATATCCTATAGCAACAACTTCTATTTCAAATGAAAATTTAAAGATTGGACAAGTGCAAAGTTGGCACTGCACAAATTTCCTGCAGGTAACAGGACAAATGTTTCAACTCTTACGCCATGGCTTACATCCCTTTATCATACAATAAGTAGCTGGCCATTTCTCATGAAAGGTGTCTCAATGATTACAGTATTGCTTCACCTTGCAATATAAGTGTTGCTGCTAGCGCATATCCTATAGCAACAACTCCTATTTCATATGACATTTTAATATTGGACAAGTGTAAAGTTGGCACTGCACAAATTTCCTACATTAGTGTCTAGAAGGATGTCTCTTATGCCCTATTCTAATGAAGCTTGCCACTGCCTTACACAAAGCATTCCAATGATGCTGCAGTGTTTGAAAATTTGTTGATGAAGTTGTGAAGATATGGAGTTGCTTTAATGAAACTGCGTATCTCCATCAAATTAGTGGAACTTGGCCCAATGCACAAACCTTGGTAAGATCAATCTTCAGCTCTTTGCCTTCTACAACAAAGGCCAAATATACAAGTGGCTGCCGCGCAAACTCACAGTTCTTCAGGTTCACTTGCAGCTGATTCTAGCATTGGGTTCCCAACAATTCCTCCAGATGCTCTAAACAGCCTTCCCACGCCTCACTAAACGAGAGTAATTTATCAAGATACACAATAACGAATCGATCTTGTGAATGTTGCCGATGCATTACACTATCCGAACCGCATCAGTAACCACTTGTATAACCCAGATTCAAATTTCCCAGTGCAATTAGCCAGCCCATAACTTCCATAGACATGTGTCGAAATTAGAGTGTAACAATTATGGGGCATATTCCAGCTTGACCAGCATTAAAGGTGTCCCGTAAACTCCACCAAGATTTACCCAGCAAATAAAACAACACCCAATTTCAAGGCTGCGTTATTGTCTCTACAAACCCTTGTTTAATTAATTGCAAAGTCAACTAAATTCAGGCAGCTTGTAAGATAATCATAATCCCCATTGATTGAATTGCGAGTAATTAAGGATTATGGTAAAAGAAACTTACATGGAACAGTGACCATAAGCAGCACAAATTCGTGCTGGCGGATTTGTGTAGAGAAATTTTTGCGAGTGAGTAGCTGCCATTGGGGATCAAATCTGATATCACCCTCCTTACTACCCCATGCGCAAACAAAAATTGACAATGCCAAGCATAACTTCAATTTTAACCGAGTGCTGATAATTCCCTGATCGCACCTCATTGCAATTACTTGTTTCTCAGAGTCAAATACTCTAGCACTCTGGATTCAAGAGATATAGATTGCACGAGCGTCCCCTGATTTGGGGTCGCCCATTTATTTTAATATTTTTGTTGTTTAATCTCATTGACCTGCATCTTTTATTTTATTCGAGAGAAATGGATCAGATGGTCGGGCATTATTTTGAACAAATAATAAAGTAGTAAACCCCTCTTTTTTTAATTATTTTTTAGATGTGAGAGAAAATACTGAAAAAGTAGGACTCTATCAAGGTGTTAGGCAAATTTATCTTTGGTAAAAGTATAAATTGAGAAATTATTATTAGATAATTAAGTGGGTTGCAATTTTATGGTGAGAATGATGGTGTAAAAGTGATCCAAAACTCAAAAGCTTTGGTTGAAAGATAATTCAAGAAACAAGAACAACACAATTGTAATAATGTTATTTCTGAGAAGAGATATTTTATTGCTCAAAATTGTTGATACAACATATGCCTATCTCTGGGAAAAGATGTCTGATTTCTATTTCGGGTTACATCTTCATTTATACATATTTTGAAGGTCGGAGGAGGATGTGGAAGGTCACCAATCTCGAGGGAAATTAAGTGGTTCGACTTTCACAATTTACAACAATACAGGATTCAAAGAATTACTATTTTTAAAAACTTACTATTTTTAGATTGCACTACTAAAATTAAAATATGGGGCACTTCCATTTAGTTTTTGGGGGTCAAAATCTATTGAGCGGAGCTCATGCCATCTCACAGCGTTCCCCTCATTCTTAGCTTTTCCACTATTCAAACAGAGCTATCGTGTAAAATTTATGGCTCCCGAAAGTTCTGCCACCAATTGGGGTAGAACCGTCGCCCGAATTGTCCCCTAAAATGTTGCTCAGATCAAAAAGGGGTTTGCATAATCATTTACTAAGATATAAATCTTAAGAGATTAAAAAAAGGATGAGCCCAGAATCGTGCCCCACACAAATAGTCTTGTTAATAACATATTGGAATAGATTAAAGAAATCATTGTTGATAATGTTTGGAGTAGATGGAGCTTTGAGAAGATATCGTCATAGTTATGTGACTTGGGGTGGTGTAGCATTCATGATGAGCATGTCACCTTTGATTAATTTTTAATCAATGTTGGGATCTCATTCCCCATGGACGACATGCTCTATGTTACGTTATCTCAAAGCTGGTGTGATTGACGATTCATTCACTACAAATTTTTTCTCTTCTCGACACCTTTTCGAGTGTTATATCAGGTCTTTAATGTTTCAACACCATGGACATCATGCTATAGGTGGCTCTAAGTGAGCCCTTACTACATGTTGAAGCAACCAGGAGGGAGATGGTTTTTAGTGGGCGGGTGATTGATTCGTGTTTAAAGCAAATTTTCATGACTCAATCTGGAAGCATTATGCAGGGTATGAAGGATGTAATAGCGCTAGTTTTTTCTACAAACTAGTTGTAGGGTAAAAGTTAATTCCTTGGTGGTGTCGACATTTATTGGGAACCTCCTCTTCGCCTCAAAGGACAAACATAAGACTCTGGTGATGGCGAGCAGGATTATCTGACCAGGGTTTTGGTTGGGTATGGCAGAAGTAGTGGAGGGATTTGATTGGGGAGGTCAGTGCCAACTTCCTTTCTCTATTCAAAATGACATAGGGTTAATCCCTCTACGGGCATTTCATGAGTTGGAGGAATGATTTGTTGAATTGGTACAACATCTGAATTTCTCCAAAATGCCCTTTAAAATCCTTGTCTATAGGGACATTTTCTTCCTGAAATAGACTTGAGCAATATGTGAGCTCCCATTACTTATATGGTGGCGGCCCTTAGTTTAAGAAACTCCTCCAGGTTGACGACTGTAATGAAATCTCTGGTGAGGTTATTTGGAGCCCTGTTCCAACGACCATGAGACTTTCTATCAAGTAAGGGCGAGGGTCCCTCACTATAGCAAAAGGAAACATCAACCCATATTCAAGCCCGCATGGCTTCCATGAAAGCAGTACTAGGTGTGGAGGGTGTTGATGAAGAGAAGAGTGGGCAGGTCAAGGCTCCAAAGGTGGAAGATAATTACATCATGCATTGGTGTGCCCGGGTGTCTTTCGAACGATGGTGAAGCAGGATTGGATGCAAGCCATGGAGGATGAGGAATGGAAAAGCTAAATGATGAATGATTGGCGCAGGTGGCTGGTGGAGGGGATCCTTATGGTGGCAGTGGCTCCTTGGTAGGAGGTTCGGTTGGCCCTTAGTTAGGCAGTTAGTCACTAGTGTTTCATTTTTTGTTCTTTGCTATTTGGTGGCCCCCTTTGGGGTTGTGGTTTTTCAGCTAGTTGTGTGCCTTTTGAGGCTTGTGTTTTATTATTTTTTGGTCCCCTTATTGTTGTTGTTGTCTCAGGTTCATCCCTTTTTTTGTAAACTTCATTTTTTCAATTAATAAATTGGGTTAAGGAGCCCCCAACCTCAAATCATCTATCAAAAAAATAATCTCATAATCTTCTTTCCAAATTTTGTGTTGACTGATAATAATTGGTTTCAATCTAATTACACCACTACGATAGTTTTTAAAAAATCCCTCTGAAAAAAATAGGTTAAAAACTTTAGTGTATGACCAATAATATATCATGATTTTTAATCACCTCCTCCAAATAAGAAAAAAACTTATATATCACGATTAAATAGATGTCCAATTTAAAGTTAAAATTACCTTATGACAGTCAAATAGATGTCAATTTTAAGGTCAAATATTTTTATTGACATCTCACACTATTACACTCCATCACCCTTCAAATGCCATTATTGGTTATGTGATCTAGGTTGGAGTTACAAATAATCATTTAGGCAAAATATCAAAAAAACTAGTATGTCACCTTGTTAAGGTCATATCTCCTAACTCATTTCTTAGAATTGTAAACTATAATATACATAGCTGAAGCTTAGAATGGCTAATACACGATGCAAGTGCATGGGACTTTAAAATTTCTCCCATGTTTAACCCCTAAAAAATGTTCCTAAGGGCCTCAAAAATACAAAATACAAAAACATATAAAAATACCTAAAATAGTAAAAATTATATGTTGATATTTTTGTGTGATTCGAGTCATGAAAAAACCTCTCAACTCCTTATGGGAGCACTTATCACATGAATCTTCACAATCCAAGACAAATCATTTCATATTATATTTTTAGACTCTTCATTTCCTACTAAATTAGATATAAAGGCATGGGCATCTAAATTGTAAACATTTGTGTGGTGAATTGTAAGAATGAAGAGAGTTGTGTAGCCTTACATCTCTTCACTAAAATTATTACCATTTTGTAATATGAAAAACAAAAAGTAGTAGCATCACATCTCTTATAAAACATCATTGCCTTCCTTTTGTAATAGCACATGAGAAATAACTCACATTTATTCTCAGAGATAACATCCCACATCTCTTCTCAAAGAGAGCAACTTGCATCAAGCTTCTCTTGGATAGCCATGCATACCTCCCATATCAATGAAACAGTAAATTCTTTTATTCAAAGTTTGTTTTCTCTATGTATATTTTAGTTCCATTCATTAATGGTTCATTTTGTAATAGTTTTGCAAAATTATTTTATACCAAAATTATTGAAATTATATTACTTTTACCTATAACACATTAAGTTTTTACAATTTAGTGTGTTGTCCACTGAATTCCTGGTCTAATTTCAATAAATTTTATCAGAGCAAGAAAAATTAAATATGTAATTTTTTCTATAATTTTTTAATTCATGGGAAAAGCAAACAAGGGAAAAATAGTAAGAAGACCCAATTCAAAATGTGGATTCACTTGTAGCACCACAAAATGAGCATAAATCACTTATTAAAGAAAATTAAAGGTTAAATGATGAAAACTAATGGTTGCAAACCAATCTTAGCATCATCATGGAGTAGGTTATGAATATGTAGAATAATATTTCCCAATTTGGAAGCTCGATTGTAGAAGTAGTCTGATCAGAGAAAAGATGAAAAAAAGATATGCACAAGCTTTAACAAACAATTTGCAGAAAAGAAGCATTTTTCAACAAAATTAAGAAAGACATGGCCATCTTATAAGTTGAATTCAAAGAAATGAAAGACAAGAAGAAATTTTTTGCAAATGTGCACACAAAAATAAAGGAAAACATGGTATGTTGTTATGGTTTTTCATATTCTAATCATTCTCAATATTTATTTGATAGTTTTGAAAGATACACCAAAAAACATTGGTTTCAAGTTATTGAATAAAATGGGATATATTAGTCAAGCCCTTAACAAATATGGTCAAGGAATTCAAAAACCTCTTGAATCAAAAATAAAGCCTAAGGATTTTGGTCTTTGGTATAATGGAGAATCTTCTCAACCCATCATGGGTCCCACTTTCGTTAAAGCATACACATGCAAAATAACCTTCTCAAAATCATTTTGATCACTCTACTCATGTATTTTTAAGGTATTTGTTTCATCACATTATATATAGTTATTGTGGTAGAAGAGGTCGTGATTCTAATCATTGTTGAAATCTCCATCTTTGTTAATTATGCAAAAAGTGAAACCATGACAACTCCACCTATTGGTTCATTAGCATCCCTACACAGATATCTTATAAATTAGTAAACATGAATTCTAGATGCACCACCCAACTCAAGTGGAAGGAAATCACTTTTGCACCCAGTGCTTCCTATGTTCTTCAAAAATTAGAACTAGGAACACTGGGACCCATTTCTTATCAAGGAAGGCCAAATGATCTAGGTGGTAGTTTTAGGATAATATTTTAGGCATAAAAAAATATTATGGTACTAACATGTCATCTTGTCATAGCCATATCTCCTTGTTAGGGCCACATCTCCTATATCGTTGCTTGGAAGTTCAAAACATAATATGTGTTGGAAAGCTTAGAATGAGTACTACATGGTACACTGGCAAATAACATAAAAAGTCCTCCCAAGTTTAACCCTTAAAAAAATCTTTGAAGGGCCTCAAAACACAAAATGCAAAAACATAAAAAAAAAAAAAAAAAAAACCTAAAAATAGTAAAATTATATTTGTCGGCCTCACATCTCTTCACAGAGATTATTCTCGCTTTGTAATATTCATAAAAATGAGTAGTGGCTTCACATCTCTTCTCAAGTATCATTACCTTCATTTTTTTATAGCGTGAGAGAAATAACTCAAATATATTCTTAGATATATCAATCCATGTCTCTTATAATATATAACAACTGACATCTCTTCTCATAGATAGTCGTACATACCTCCCACATCAATGAAGCCGTAAATTATACAATTCAAAACCTGTCATAGTTGTGTATATTTTATTTCCAATCATTCACATTTCATTTTGAAACATTTCAACAATATTATTTTTATGCTACAATTATTGTAATTAAATTTATTCTACCTATAACACATTAATTTTATGTGATTTAGTGTGGTGTCCATCATATTCTAGATAAAATTTAGGCCATGACACTATCAGTGTAATTATTTTTGCTTAACGTATCATATATGATTTGTTTGTGAATATAGAGATTTGAGTGTCTTTTAATTATTTATAAGTGTAAACACCTAAATTTTGCCACATTTAGTGTCAGAATTATTTTTTCTTAATATCGACACACTAACCCAACCATCATTCCAAATTCAAACTTTATCATAACATCATTTCCCTCCCTTTTTCAAATATTTTGTTAGATATAAGTAAAAGACAAGTTTTAAAGAATCCCATAACCTTTACATACCGATCCAGAGAAATTAAAAAAAACCCAAAAAACCCACGAGTACTAGCCTCCCACCAAGGAGCCTACCAAAAACCACTTAGAACCCACATTGAACCTACCAAGAAACCAACTAAAAACAACAAAAAACCTAGAACAACAAGAAATCAAAGAAACCTAACCAACCTCCCTACTAGTCATGGTTTTCGATATTTAGTCTGCATGGTCTTTGAGGTGCCAACAAGGTCTTAGTTTTTATCATCCTCCTTCATATTTCCTCTAGTTCTATTACATCGACCCTCCATGTTGGCCATTTGCAGTGTGTTATCTTAGGTCACCTTATGCTCTTCCCTCTTAGTATTTTTTCTAGATATGCTCCTCACCTTACATTTCACTCAAGCTTTCTCCTCTTATTTGAGCAATTTGTGCTCTTTTTTAAGTGCCTTCTCTAGCTTTGGGTTGAGTATACAGGTTGGCTTCTTCTAAACATCACCTCTTCTCCTACTCATACCCACTCTAGCCAGGATGACTTCTCGAATGGCCTTTGTGTCCTTTTTTATTTTTCTCAAAACTTTCACTTAGAATTTAAGTCTCCCCTTAAGAGCCTTAATATTTTATTTAAGTTTCCATTTACCATCTTCTTCTTTTTTTAGCAAGGACCCCTACATGACCCCATCCTTTACTTCAGTCTCCTTAATAACAATATGATTTGCCACCTTGTCATCCTCTCCTGTTAAGTCTATGGTATTATTTTAAAGGTTCAAGAGAACCCTAGCTCCCAAATTAACAAGGGAGGCATCCACAAATCATCATCTGACAAAATGAGTTTTCTTTTGACCCCCCTCATTTCCTTGCTTTTCTTGCTTTCCAAAATCTAGGCGATGGTTTTCTTAGAATCCTCTGAATCTATTTTGGATGTCTCCACAGAATTAGATGCCTCCTTTCTCTCTAAGCCCTTTAGGTCCCCCACCTCCTCAATCACCACCCAATTATTATTTGGGGCTTGGCCCCCTTAACTAGAAACATAACGAAGGCTTGAAAAATGATGACATCTAAGGTGTCCCCCTGGTAGGCCTCCATGGAGGATTCAAGAGATCTCAATAGAAATAATGACAGGCTAAGATCAAAGTTAATCTTAAAATGGTTAAGCAATAGAAAATGGTGAGAATGCACAACCCTTTTTTCCCTTCAAGAGTTAGGTACCTCATGATTTGTAGACAGACATCTAGCCATGGGTACGAAAGGTTATTTCACAAGAATCCCTTCTTCACTTTTTTGGCCAAAGTGTCATTTTTTAAGAATGATTTGATGGGCTCATCCCTGTGTAGTTTATCCTATACACCTTGGTGTCATCCAGTGACATTCTAGTAATAATTGCAATACTATCTTCTGAAACAAGAATTTTGACTCCCCTCATGCAAACTACCCTATTGTTCCAAGATTCATCAAAGTTGACAAAGAACTTGGGGTCATTCCTAGTAACTCATTCCATGTACATGATAAACCCACATTTTAAAAAAAAAAATCCATAGTGGGTTGTTCTTTATGTCCCTATAGGAGAGGGGCTTCGTTTTTTCTGGTTTGCCACCCATGTTTTTAACCTCATAATATTTCTTGGTAATTTTGATCAACTCAACCTTATTGTGTTGGGTTAATTCTAGAAATGGCATGTGTTTCCACTTCTAAAGCATGTAAATGACCATCACACTCTTCCCAAAATGGCCATCTTTTCTCCCATGCACACTAAAGATTACCCTTATTTGGTAATTGATGTTGTAATTAATAATACAATCATGCAAATTTGGGACTAAAAGATTCTTGATTGACATGAAAGTCATCTCACTAACCATCATGATTGGCCTCATCCTCCAATTTGTGTATAAGTTGTGATGGAATGTTCTCATAAGAGCTCCATGTCATGAAACGTGTTTCATCAACCCCCAAGTTGGCCATACGATCAACACATCTATTGCCTTTTATGTATTCATGTTCGATGATAAGTTCATGAAAAGAACTAAGGGTTATGACATCCTTGATTTTGTTAAAGATGGTATGGGAAGGTGGTGACTGTCTAAAAAGGCATATGAAAATGTTCAATGGCCAACTTTTGTAACTTGAGATCAATTGCCAACTTAATTCCCCATAACGTTGTTCTAACTTTAGCCACATAGTTGGTTTGGGAGCCCAAACCACCCATAAAAGCTGCCAAAAAACATCCATTTTAGTCTGTAATAATGCCTCCCCCTTGTAGGTTTTAGGTTCCCCTTAGCCACATCATCAAAGTTGAGTTTGCACCATGCTTCTAGGGGTTTTGCCCACTTAATCAGGCTCTTATATTTCTTATCAACTGACCCAATCGAAGGTTTTTGGGGGTTAAGGTTCCAAAGAGAGAGAGGATATGTTGGCTAACCTCCCCCAAAACCTCCTCATTTTTATGAGAGAAAGCCAACCAATTTTCATTTATTGCTTCCCTAATTTTGAGCTTCACTGAGTTGAAGCTAGCATATCTGTTTCTGAAAATGTTGTCATTTCTCTCCTTTCAAATGCCCCAAAAGAGATGAGGTAGTGTGAACCTCCATAACAACTTGAAAATTGGAGGTTTCTAGGGAGGATTCCATTGCAAAAAAACATCCCAAACTGAGTTGGGACAAACCCAAGCCAGATTGAATTTTTCCACAAAGAAGTTGAAAATCTTGGTCTTGAACCAACAATCCAGGAATAGATGCTTAACTAATTCTTCTTCCTTTTTTCAAAGGCAACATCTATTGGGGATTTGTAACCCTCTTTTTTTCTAGGTTATCAATTGTAAAGATATTGTTTTGGTGGGCCAGCCAAAATAAAATGTTGATCTTAGGAATAAGACATTTGTGCAAGAGTTTAAGCCATTGGACCCATCACGCCTATACTCAAGGTCAAGGATATGATGGTCTAACTGAGTGAGCTCTAGAACCCCCCTTTTTCAAACATTTAATTAATTAATCATTTACACATAATTCCATAAAACTAATTAAAATGTGGATTTTTCAACTCATCAAACATCTTCCATATTTCTCTCACCCAATATTTAAGTCATCCAGCCATTTCCTTAACTTCCTCAACCAATTTTTGAGTCATCATTAAACCTTTGAATAATCCAGGCTGGAAGTGGACTAGATCAGGATAATAGACTAGTTGTCAAATTTTGGAATTTTGTATTAAGTGGCCTTTGATGCTTACATCCAATCTAGATGGTTGTGTCGATGCTCTAATATGAAATAGTGATTGGGTCTGGATGTGACAACCTGGAACCTTCTAGGTTTTCTATCGCCTTTCTTATGGTGTGTTCATATTATGTGCATAAATTATTGCTCTTTGTCAAATGACCAAACCCTGGTTTCCTCACCCTGGAGTGATTGTGGGAAAAATGGGTTAGTGGGCACATAGTGTCAAGTTGCCCCAAAGACCTCTCTATAAGTGGGCATTGCTTACATAACCAATACTCTGAAGAGGGACTTAGAATTATGTAGTTCTCCCCTACGTGTTGGGTTGTGTGTGCATAAGGATATAATGTGTGATAAGCAAGTATATAGAGTGGCCTGTATTTTAACTTGGAAAATGTGGCTCATGGGATTATCCTTCAGTACTTCATACCTATGGGGATACTACTCCTATGATTGATATGGAAATAGGGATGAATAAGGCAAATTTGATCACTTGAATGTTGATTGAGTGCTTTTGGTAACTTGCTTTGTGAGTTCCCAATATTTGCTAGGTAGGGAATGAATGAGGGTTGATCTTGTATATATACCAATCTATTTTGAACATATTTCTCACTAAAGCATTTAGGCCAACATTTAGGATATGTTTTATTTGAAAATTAGATGACTTTTGGTCACTTAACACTTAGTTTGAAAATGTACACTAACATCGATGTAGGCATTTGACTAAGACGTAAGTATCCAGGAAGTTAGAAAATAGGGATAAGTCTAAAACTTGAAGAAAGTGATAATAATTATGTTTATAGTATTTTTCAAAGTACAGAAGGCCTAGTCATTAGAATAATAGTGGTCAGACTAAGAGATAATCAATTTGGCATAAAGAGATAGTGTACTCAAGCCTTTTGATAGCAGAAAGGTCTTAGAACTGAAGGGTATAACCATAATAGGTATTTTCTAAGTGTACAAGATTGAGGTGTTATATAATTTAGATTTAGTGTCTACCTCCCCCCCATAATCTATTAATGAAATTTCTCGTTTAAAGGAAAGAAATGTATACATAGGTGTGTATAACATACCTTGCCTTTGTGTGATTCCAATTTGAGTATTTTGTTGGTGACTAACCTGTAACCAAGAACTTGTTACAATATATAATTAGTGCATATAATATGTAATTTGAAAGAATTTGAAATGCTTGAAAGCAAAGAGAGCAAGGTTAGGAGTACACCTATGTATTGATATAACCATCTTGCCTTTTGACAGTTTGATTTAAATAAATGTTTTCTTATGAAGATTTGGAGCTGATATTATGATTATTTATAAACCTGCAAGTGCATATATATATATATATATATATATATATATATATATATATATATATATATATATATATATATATATATATATATTTATATATATATATATATATCATAGTACAACATGCCCCTAGCCTTGGCGAAAAGATGAGTTGCCACACGGCCATTGAGTATATCTCAAATGTCCAACCCAACATATTTATAACCCAATGAGTGTTAGTGATCCAATCAAATCACATTGTATATATGGTGAAGCTATATGATTTACTCAAGTCTAACTTATAATATTGGTGATCACCTCAACGTTGACAAAAGGTGAACCAACTATTGTAGTAAATAGGGTCAATAAATTTCATAGAATTCTATCTTGAGTATGATAACAATCCATAGTAGTATTTGAAATATGAAAGATGATTTGATTTTGTAATTTAATTTACTCTTTTGCATGGCATATGAATCTCATTTATGTCTCGAGCTGAAACCTAGGTACAATTATGGTACTAATGTATATAATGTTGCCACAAATGTGTATCTGAATCATATAACTATGAAATTTGGTTAATTTGATTTTTTTTCAAGTGTGGAAGACATGTTCCCACAACATGCCCCCATTGAATATGGAGAAACTGAGAACCGTGTGTGGAGAACATATTTCCATAACACATCCCCAATGTAATCTAAAGATGTTGAATACTGAATAAGTGTGGATGATATGGTCTCCAAAAACACAATGGATTCACAAATCCATATTCCTCTCCATAACTCTCATAACATACACAAACTCAACATGAATTCCATTCATAAACTCAAATATTTTCATTAATCTTCTCAACTATTACAAAAACTTTATCAACAAATATTATCTCCCATTAAAAGCTTCAACAAGTTTCCCTTAAACACACATACAAACTTGGCATCCCAAGCCGAGGAGGTTCCCAAAGCTTTCACAGAAGCTTTCTTCCCAAACTAGCCTAATTAAAAATCAGAGGAATACATTTATTTGTAGAAATACAAGGATATAATGAGAGGGAAACAAAGGAAGCACATAAATTTGACCTCCTTAACTTTGAATGAATATTTTTCAATAGTAAAATGTCCTCCACCATGTGATCCACTTTAGTTTGGACCTCTCCAGTAAGTGGAATCTTCAAAAGATGTCCCCCACTCCACATGTACTTCTAAAACCTAGTGGAAACTCCTTTTGACCAAGCTTAAACCCATTAACTTTGATCCCCACATGGGATTCATCCCACTCTCATAATGGAGGTCAACATCGACTTTAGCACATGTGAAAGATCCTCCGTGGGCCATGTCAAACCATATCACCTTCTTGCATCATCACCTGCATCACGTACCACATCACCATGAATAATGATAGTGAATAGTGTTGAATGAATAGTGTATTATCACCACATCATTCTTCTCTGGTTGAAAACAACTCAGATTCCATGAGTTATCCTAATTGTATCCTTTCCACTTATTTTTAGAAAAATGGAAAAACACACCACTCTATTTTTGGGTGATGCAAGATTGCCCAAATATTTAAATGTTCCTACATCAGGCATTCAAGGTAAGTAATGTGATCTCGTGATCACATAAATGGGGTGAGTGGTACAACCACCCTTTAAGTCACTAGGCATAATGACCTTGGCATGCACTTCTAATACACCATGTGCACCTAGATATTTTTGCTTTCTTTCTTCTCCTCTTGTAGCATCTATATATTGGCCTTGAAACCATCTTCCTCCTCCAAAATCGCATCCATATACCAATGGATGTATACATGAACTCCAATCCACCACAAACCATACTCATGGGATCACACCTCCCATCTGAAACTGACCTCCTCCTCCTAGATGCTCTATCATGCATCTTACCTATCCATGTGAGCTCTAGCCTACCACTAACCATCCACCTCCACCAAAATCCCACTTAACTTTCTTCTTCCACCAACCTACCACCTATTGGATCATCCACAACATCACTAATCACAATCACTTGCAACTCCTCTCTCTTGGATTTAACATCATTAATCTTCTCCTCATCCACATGTGCACTCTCTTACACAAAAATCTCTTCTATGACTAGAACTTCAACACTAACCAACTCTTCAATTTCTAAAATAATAGTATCTTCCACATTATTCTCATGTGAATTTACTTGCACATCTATCAAGATCTCCATGTTTGCACTCATTTTCACCACATATTATTCACATAAAGTTTCTTCACAAGAAACTACCAACTTCTCTTCAATACCTACAACATTAGGTTCTTCCACATGTGCATTTTCCTGCACAACATCCTCCATCATCTCCTCTACATGCAACTCTTCTTGGCTAAAATTTTGTTCACTCTTTTTTAACCCCATATTGCTGCAATTTTCTTTAATGTGCACCTCTACAAGGATGCATTCTTCTTCACTCACATGCAACACAACATGGCTGCAATATTTTTCCATCTTCTCTTCATGTTTCACAAAGATGTCTTAAATAATGGGCTTCTCATAAGCCTCTTCTTCCTCTCTGATTTTAAAATCAGATTTGTTGTCCTCCATGACAACCATCTTATCCTCTTGCTCATTGCCCTTCATGGTAATATCATTCTTCTGCAACTCTCCATGGTTACATTCTTCATTTCTCCATGTGACTATCTATCTTCTCAACGTAGACACTTTTGCTCATAGGGAGTCCATCATTTCCCACACCAAATTTGCTTCTTTTCCATACTCATAATCCTCATATCTCTCTATCAATATCTCCAAAAACCTATCCTAGGTCCTCAATTTCTTCATCTATTCTTCTTCTGGTGGAATCCTTCCACTCTTCTCTGCATTCTTCATCTGCATACCTACAAAATTACACAAACAACATAATATTCTCACATTCTCAACAAGATCCTCTCCAAAATAATATTACTCTCACAAATTCTTCTCTCCATAAGAATTAAAACTTACTCTAATACCACTTGATGTGGTCTCCAACCACATAACAGATTCACAAATCCATATTCCTCTCCATAACTCTTATAACATACACAAACTCAACATGAATTCCATTCATAAACTCAAATATTCTCATTAATCTTCTCAACAATTACAAAAGCTTTATCAATAAAGCTTGTCTCTCATTACAAGCTTCAACAAGCTTCCCTTAAAAACACATACAAACTCATCATCCCAAGCCAAGGAGGCTCCCAAAGCTTTCACATAAGCTTTCTTCCCAAACTAGCCTAATTACAAAGCAAAGGAATACATTTATTTATATAAATACAAGTATATAATGTGAGGGAAACAAAGGAAGCCCAAAAATTCAACCTCCTCCACTTGGAATGACTATTCATCAATAGTAAAATATCCTCTACCATGTGATCCACTTTAGTTTGGACCCCTCCAACAAGTGAAATCTTCGAAAGATGTCCCCCACTCCACATGTGCTTCCAAACCTAGTGGAAACTCTTTTTGACCAAGCTTAAACCCATAAACTTAGCTCTCCACATGGAATTCATCCCACTCTCATAATGGAAGTCAACATCAAATTTAGCACATGCGAAAGATCCTCCATGGGCCATGCCAAGCCACATCACCTTCATGCATCATCACCTACCACATCACTGTGAATAATAACCTTGAATAGTACTCATGATTAGTGATAGTGAATAGTGTTGCATAGATAGTGTTTTATTCCCACAACAGTGGAGGTCATGCCTTTTTGGCATACCCCCACTAAAATTTAAAACTATGAAGGTATAAAAGCTATCCCTGTATGACATGTCCCCACATATCCCCCCTTTTGAGTTGAGGGGATGTATAAACTAATAGTTATTTTATCTCAAATGGATAAGAGAACTGTATAATATGTATATGGATCATGTGGCATATAGGAGTAACATGTCTAGGTGGACATATTAATGAGGTACATAGTATGTGATCACATCAAGTCCTAATATGCATGATGTAAATCATGGCAAAATCTAAATGGTAATAGTACAAGCTCAAGAAGTAACCAAACACACACACAAGAGAACTCAAAAGCAAGACATATGGTAATGGTTGAAATAGACTTAATACAAAGGGCATGTTCAAATACTGCATAATAGAATGGAAATGACTTAGTTAAATATACTCAAAGCATAAAATTACATGTTCAAATGTCCACATACAATAAATAATGACATATGTAAATGTCGAAATAGGCAAACATAGGCATAGAGGTCACAAACAATAGGGCATATTTAAATGATCAAATAAGCAATACAATACAATATAATAGCGAGGAAGGAAGTATAAAAAGGAAAGCATGGAATCATAAGTAACTATACACACACTAATTTGGTCAAACAAACACAAGTATTATGTCTTTTGTAGTTCTTTCACAAGAAGTTCTTAATGATGAATATGAGTCTTATTCGCACGTGCCACTTTGGTATTTTGATGTCAATATGGTCATTATTATTACTTATTTTCCCTATTTTTCACCCTCAATAGTCTCGTGTCATGCCTTTTCTATCCATAGGGGCCCTTGGCCTATTTGTCTTAATTATAACCCAATTTTTTGCACATGGAATAATAACACGGTCTTGGTCAGGAGCACCCAATGCTATTGTACACCTCATCACTATTATCCAATGGTCATGCTTTTTACTTCTTTCGGGTCCTTACCCTCCTTTTGGGTATCCCCTCATGATTCTATTTATCTTTTTACTTTGTCGACATGTGAACAAGTGTTTCATATTTAAAATAAAGTTTATTCTATATAAAGAGCTTCACAGACATTTTACATAACACTTACTATTTTACCACATAATTACAATAAAATCAGTCGATAATATAACTCGACATTCTAAATATTTACTCAACATCACACATATATTTGCACATTTGATCAAAGAAGGGCCTAAGCAAAAGTCATTCTTGCATACTATGTGTGTTATTTATGCACATTCCCTAAGGGATAACTACATTTGATCTAAGACCCCTATCATTGGGGTTAATGTAGGCAGTAGCCAGAGCAACAAGGGTTTTATATTGTTTGATTGTAACATCCCACAACCCACCCTCTTCCCCTTCCTTTTGCATTTGATACATTATTGTTTAATGTGTGTAGGTATTCATTAGGGTTTTGAAAAAGGAACAGCCATAGAGTGACACAGAATGATGATAAAAAATCCCCAAGGACACATACAAAACCTAGAAGACCTCTCTTAGTCATCCCAAAAGTTTCAGGGCTCCTGTCCACCAAAGGTCAATAGTGTAGTGCCCTTTTCCATTAGCACACTGCACTATAGTCTAACTGATCATGCTATTGACATGAGACAGGTGGAATTCCACTTTTAGAATAAAGGTACTCTTGACTGTCCCTCTGATCTTTTCTAGCATTACCATCACTCAGTGACATGTATTTTATTTTAGATAAGTTGATTATCTCCTTTACACTTGTTATTTAGGGTAAATCAATTTAATTAGTTATTTACAATATTTACACGCATTTACCCCATTTAATCATCTCTTTATCAATCTAGGATTTGCTTTATTAATTCCTAAAAAGATATAATATTTGGTGAACCTAACTTACTTTGAATATTGCTTAATAACCCTATTTTCCTCCTAGGGTTTGCCTTCCACTTTTTTGTATAATTAATTAATGTTTATTAAATTCTAATTTTTTATAGATTTTTTGCACATCCTAACTAATCCGTATCAATCTTATATTAGGGTTTTCACTGATTTAATATTTTAAATTTTGTCTAAAAACCCTTTAAACCCTAGATCCACATACTAGGTCCTCACACATCCAAATATTAGCCCTTAGGGTATCAAGTCAACTTCTAATATTTTGTACATTGGACAGAATATTTAACATATTTTTAAATTCATTTATGTTGGATTGTCTCCTACCCATTAGTTGCTTATTGTTCATTCTTTACATTCTCTTTTATGGTAAGCTTGAGATGACCTCTAGGGAACCTCTTCCCCCTCAACCCGTTGATCAATTTTTAAATTTTTCTCATAATTATAAAAATGAATGGACCAATTTTTAGAATTGTACATGAGCACATGATAATGATCATGATTTCATTTATAAAGATGATGATGATGATTTTTGTAATGATGGATACGATGATTAATATGAGCATGACAATGAAAGTGATAATGAGGATAAAATTGATGCATCTTCTTCTCGTACTCCTCTCTCCTCCCCCACTTCTCAAAATCAAATTAACAACATAAGGCCAAAAGAGCCCCTTGGAAGTAATGCTTTGTTTGAACGTGATCTTCGTTTGTCAACCACTTTTGCCACATCTTTATTCAAATTCAAACAATATAAGAGCAATAAAATCAATCTAATTTTGCATGATTCAAGCAATATTATTCCTTCACATGATGTTCCTAACATAGAAAATGAAAATTCATCTTCTTCACTTTTCTCAATTCAATTCAAAAATGCATGTACAACTGATATTACACATTTTACAGATTTACAAACTAAAGTAGATATTATGATGTGACCTTATTTTACTTTTCAAGCTCAACGTATTGATTACATGTAAAAAATGCATAATTCAAATATCTTTAACCCTTCTCCTACATGTCAGAATGTGTAAAATAAATATATGATCGCTATTTCTTCTACCCTTTACTCTATTATTAAAAATCATGATTGCATGTGCATTTCACTCGTAGCTAGTGAAGATACAATTACATTTCACCTACACATGATGATATCTTACATAGAAGTATAAAGTTAAAATATTATTATAATCATCCCCTTATTGAGCATGAAAATTCTGGTTCTTATTCTCTTAACTCTACATGTGAAATTAGTTCTAATTTTGATGAAACTTGGATAACAATGATTGCTATGATTTTGGTGAAGAAGAAATTGAGTCTAGTCTTTCTTGTCCTCTATCTGATTCATCCATCTCTCATGTGAAAATTTATTGCTTATTAAATGCTAATTCAAATAATAATATATCTTTAGATAAAAATGTGCAAACTTATACTCATGTTCCTAGTTTACATAGTTTATATTTGCATGACAATGGTGTCTTCTATTCCATTAACATGTGATACTTTTTTACCAATTAACAACATGAGAGATACCAATGAATATCATCTACCCCTATTTAATATAGTATAACATGTTTCTCATCCTAACCTCAATGCAAGTGATAGCCAATTTCCCTCTCAACAGGTCCACACTATCACCCCTCCAAAGGTTATAGTGAGCCAACCCAATATCTCCAACAATATTCCATGAAATAGTGTACCAATGGCTAAAATTAACAATAAGATTCAATGTTTAAATTAACTTCTTAATGATGTTGATATACCTTCTCAAGAGGTAATCTCATTGATGCATGTCGTGGGTACTTTACAATAAAAAATACATCATTTCACCTTAGAAAGTAAAGCATACTACTCTTGGGTTGATTTCAATGCTATCCATGGAAATCCTATCCCATGCACAACCATCAATGAAACACTATCAAATAAGTTTTAGATACCAACATTACCTAAGTTTAATAGACATGGATATCCATACTTACATCTCAAATATTATAGAATGGTCATGGCACATACCATTGATAGTTTGATTCTCCTATAGTTATTTGCCAAGAGTATAGAAGATGAGGCATTAAATTGGTTCCATCATTTACTCCCTAATGGTTCACTACATACATATGATGAGTTAGAAGATGTCTTTCTCATGCATTATATCCATAATAAGGGACACTGAGTCACATATGAGAGGTTGCCTTCACTACATCAAGATAAGTCAAAACCAGTAAACAATTACATTTTATGATTCAAATCATGTGTGCAATAGTTGCTCTACCAACTGATAGATTTAGAGGTAAAATACATCTTTACTAAAGGCCTCATTTTCTCTCTTAAGGAGAAAATTTTATATGAGACATCCAAATCATTTTGACATCTATGCCATAAAACTATGACATTAGAGAAGAAGTTGGGACTAGTTGAGATACATTTAGAGGCAAATCTTGATTTAAATCTCTCATAGTCATGGTCATCCAATATTGTCCAAGCACCTAATCCACCTATGCCTAAGTAAAACATTAAAAAAATACCATAAATCAAGGTATTCAACAAGGTAAAGAGCCACTTCATAGAGCATCTCCCATAGTGAGTGAGTAGAGCATAGAACACTGGTAGAGGGTCTATACAATTTGATTCAAATAGAGATAAGCCTCATGATATCTTATTTACATGATTAGACAAGAGGGTGATCACACTTTATCCTAATCATCATCATCTAACACATCATTCACATAGAATAATAAATAAACCATATTACAATTATCATCAAATTAATGGACATTGGGATAATAACTATTATGCACTCAGAGATTGTATTGACTAGTATGTCGATAAAGGCATTATAGCATTCATATAGGTGTTGATGTTATGGATTGCACCCTTGAAAGAAGGCTAAGCTTTTCTCTTTTACACGGCACAATGGAGACTCCCCTCTTGCTTTGGGTTTGGCAAAACTAAGGGGAAAATCTCTAGATAAGGGCTAGCTCCCTTTGATGCATCTCTGAAGTCTTTTACTACTACTGCTAACAATGGGGGGGGTGAAAAGGGAGAAGGATACAACCAAAACAAAAACTAATCTAAGTGGTGATGCACCAAATGATTTTGATCTACTCAGCTATTTGCACTTCAAACCAAAAGGGGCCGAACATACACTTTATCTGGAAAAAATACCAGACTATAGGGGTATTTTAATAGGGGGATCAATAGAGACACAAGGAAAAGGAACTTACCACAGGCACTATAGAAAACACACTGTCTGATAACTACTCTTCTGTCTCTATGATCTAGATGAAGCACTTCTAGTTAACCTATAGAAATGGCTTTGGCTATACTAGGTATGTTGGTGTCAATCTTGTGAAAGCTAAAATGACTGAACACAGAATTGATACACAGACACACTTAAAAGCATAACCAGTCAGATAGAGGTAAAACACATTCTTATTGATCAAAGGTGAAATATGGCAGGGCTTCACCTTACAAAATGAGAGAGCTCCTTCTTAACTAAGAGATTACAATATATAGCATAAAAAAATAAGGTTTTGGCACCTTCCAAAATAAGTGGCCCATATTGCGTTGAACATATTGGGAAGAGGAAATTTGCTCATGCTGGTGTCATCCTTCTAAAAATGCCCTGAAATAACCATGATGTAGATGTCGCAAGTCTTGACTTTGGTGCTTAAAGCATATTAAATGTTACTACAAAAGCATGGGTTATATTAATGTTGATGTCCCCCAAAAGATATCACTCATTTTTGGGACAACATTTTAACTATTTTGGTCCTATAGACCAAAATCCTCTCTTCCCCTTTCAAAAATTGTTTTGAGCATTCAGGTTCTCCATTCTTCAAGCTTTTCAGAAATCTATGGACTCTGCAGACTTGAATCTATGGACTCTACAGGCCAAGTTCTACGGGCTTCACAGGTTGATTTCTATGGATTCTGCAGGAAAGAAGCAAGCTCTCAGCACTCGAGCGATTTCAAGGTTGGTCAACGACAAGGTTCAACCAAAATTTCCATTGGCAAGCTTCTAAGCAAGGATCGAACCATTGAACCATTGAACCTTGAACCATTTTGGTTTAATGGGTTCAATGGTTCAACAAGTTCAATGGCCTTATGGTTCAACGCATTTTATTTGAGTGGTCAAAAGACTTAACCAAATAAAAAGAATGAACCGATTAAATCGTTGAACCTTAAACCAAAAGGTTCAACGAGTTCATAGGTTCAAAGGGTTAACCAGTGCAATGAAGATCAAAGAGCTTAGAAAGAACAAGGAAGTGACGAACAAAGGATGAACCAATGAACCAATTGAACCTTGAACCGAAAGAGTTCAAAGTTCAATGGTTCATGGGTTCAAAGGTTCAAAGGTGGCCTCAGTCAAGGAAAGAAATAGCAAAAAGTTGGTTCAATCGGTTGGTTCAATTGGTAGGTTCAAGGGGCTACCCCAAAGCCAAAGGAACAAGTGCCCTTGCGGAGGGCGGTGAACCAAGGCCAAGAACCCTTGTGGAGGGCAGCGAGCAAAAATAGACAAAGTGAACTCCTTTAAAAAAATGAACAAGGCAAAAGGCAAAGTAGAGTCCTTCAGACAAATTGTTCGAAGGAATTCCTTCGAACACTTTGTCTGAAGGAATTCACCCAGGAAGAGAGCCTGATGAAAGTAAAGAAAAATCCCAACTAAAGAGAAAATCCCATGGAAAAGCACCTGATGGAAAAAGACAAAGTGCAGCAGAAGCCACCACGTGTCATCTTCTGCAGGACTCTCAAAAGGTTTTTAAAGCTTCTATAAGTTAAGTGAAATATGTCACGTGTCTTATTATGACTTAGCAGAACGTGACAAGTGTTTACATCCACATTTCCATTTTGAATTTGCTTGGGTAAGACGTGTCGTGGATCCCATTTTCTGTAAGTTTCTAATGAATTTCATAACAATAGAACTTGCCACTTGTCAAAGACGCAGAAAGGGCCCCCTAAAGACTTAGACAAGAAGGGCTATAAAGGATAAAGAAACAACATGGACAATTCCAAAGGCAAGTTCAATTAAAGCGATGGTTCAACCAGAGAGCAAAGAAGCGCTTAAGCAGTGAAGAGAGGAGTGAGACCAAAGGACTAGAAATATCTTCAAAAGAGTTATTTCTAGTAGGTGAAATAGTGGATCAAGTAGACTTTTGAGCCCACCAAATCAAGGATGCAATCCTATTTTTCTTCCATGAAGTAATGGTGAATTGGACAACTGCGCAGACATCAGAGAAAGGACCAGACAGTCCATACCAAGGAAGAGACATTAGATGAATGGACATGCCATAGTTGAGGCAATGCGTTGTTCCCAGCATGGTCCCTCTAGATAGAACTGAAGGCACATTGAAGACGTTGACTGCAGTATGGGCCTTTTTCGTGAAAACAAGCGCCCAAGTCTTTCTTAGAGTGCTATATATTATAATCTCTCATTTGTTACAAGGGATATCTTTTGAACCACATAAGCAAAACTCTGCCTAAATTGAAAGGTGAACACTGAGACTTTGAGCTTAGATTGTATTTCATATTATTTTATTTGAATGAGAAGGCAAGTGATTCGCAGACTTTGTGTTGTATAGCTTGTATCATTTTAGGAGATTGTTCTTATGTCTGTCTTCTGAATGTGTTCTTATTTATTTAACTTAACAAGCAGAGCTAGTGGAAGTGATAAGGAAGGTGTCCTGAAACCAGTTACTTTTAGACTTTGTGCTGACATAATTATTTTTAGTGTGTTTTTATTTTTTGTTTCCATGTAAAGGAACTTGGGACG